>CAKOAT010708488.1:247278-264971 GCA_932364175.1 Eruca vesicaria subsp. sativa | reverse complement strand
CAATAAAGGGGATGATTATCCTAATCCTATAATGATTAGGATAACTACAACATATGGATAAATACAAGGGAGGATAATGACAAGTCTTGGCCGCCTGGTATGGATAAGGATAAGGTGCTTGTCGCCTGGTCTTGGACTGAAGTGAGACTAATGTGGTCTGGTCCATTTCCGGATATGTCCCAACCATCATTTCTCAACAGTGTAAAACATTTTGTTTACAGAAGAGTTTTTTTTTTTTTTTGATCAATGTTTACAGAAGAGTAAAATGAAAAAAAAATAATTTTATTTTGGTTTTTAACGCAGAGAAAAAGAAAGAAATGTCGGTATAAAACTTGAAATATACGAGAGCTTCTGGTGCCTATGGTTCTTCGTTTCCTTTCGCTTCAGACATAAATTGAACACTGGTAAGCCCTATTTGTCTCTCCTCCGCTTCACAATTCCTTTTATCATCTCTATACCTCTCTCTCTCTCTCTCTCTCTCGCGAACCCTAAAATCAGTAGAAACGCACGAATACGAACCCTAGAAATCAATAGAAACGCGAGAACCTTCGCGAAATCAGAATCATTACTTACAGTCTTTGGTTTCAGCTTTCAGATTCGGTTACAGCCTCGAAAGGAATCATGTCAAGGAACGCTCTTTCTGACGAAGAAGGTATACCCAAATCCCTTCCTCACAAACCCTAATTTTTTTCTCTGTAATTTCTCTCTAGGGTTTCTTCCGATTTTCCTAAAGATTCGATTTTTTTTTCTCTTCTCCACGCAGAGGATCATGAGCTCGAGGATGAGGATGGAGAGCCAGTTCACGCAGATCCCGTTGGTAATGCTGATGACGATGATGATGAAGAGGATGAAGATGGTAATCGCATGTTGTTTTTTTCCCCTTTGCTTAGGGTCTGATGATTTCATTACACAAAGTGCATGCAGTTCATTGTCTTAAAGTCAGTTTTTTTTTTTTTTTTGCAACTGTTCTTCTTAGTTGTCTCATTCAGCCACTAGGTGTTTCTATGTTCTCTGTCTCTTGTAGATTGCTTGGTTTATCAGGTTCCTTTTTTTTACTCAATGGTTTCTGTGTATTAAGCTATCAGTTTCTCACTTTGGGTTTGAGTCATTGTTGTTTCTACTACTCTTTTGTACTTAAGTCTTGTTCAAGTGATAATCGTTTCTCTGTTTTCCAGATGAGAATGAGTATGAAAATGATGGGTTCATTGTGGGTGAAGAAGAAGAAGAAGAGGAGGAGGACGAGGAAGAAGAAGAGAAGCGAGATAGCGAGGAGGAGAGGCAGAAAAAGAAGAAGAAACGAAGAAAAATGTAAATATTCTTTCCCTGCGTAAAGTAAACATAACTAATGCTAGTGTCGAGTTGCAGGATAGATTGCTGAATTATCTGTCGCACATATTTGTGTTGTGTATCTTTATGATAAATAAACTTTCTACATTTGGTAGGGACGAAGATCTTGATGAAGATGATTACCTGCTTCTACAAGATAACGATGTCAAGTTCCAGAAGGTCTGTCATACCTATATCAAGATTGTATACACAGAGTTAACAATATATATCAGTCATAACTATCTCAAGATTATGTACACAGATTTAACAGTATATATATCCAAAGCTAATAAATATTGTGTTTTTTTTCCTGAATCATGACAGAGGAAGTATAAGAGGTTGAAGAAAGCTCAAAGGGAAAGGGAAGCTGGCCAGGAGGGATTTGATGATGATGATTTTGATACGAGTGGTGGAGCTGGAAGAAGTGCCGAGGACAAGATCAAAGACAACCTCTTTGATGATGTTGATGGTATGTTCTCTTTAGTTTTCTGAAACTTGTATTTGGGCTGTTGGCGCATATGTAATTCGTACTCTGTCTTGTAGATTTGCCTGATGATGTAGGCGATGAGGAGGAATTACCGGTGGAAGAAGATGTAGTTGGGAGCGAGGATGAAATGGCTGATTTCATTGTGGATGAAGATGAGAATGGTCAACCTAGGAAGTAAATATTTTTCTTCTTCTTA
The DNA here is from genome assembly GCA_932364175.1 of Eruca vesicaria subsp. sativa. Taxonomy (NCBI): domain Eukaryota; kingdom Viridiplantae; phylum Streptophyta; class Magnoliopsida; order Brassicales; family Brassicaceae; genus Eruca; species Eruca vesicaria. Next base: position 262,962 of record CAKOAT010708488.1, on the reverse strand, counting down.
TCTTTCTTTCATCTTATTAGTGTCTTATCACGTTTAATTATCTCTGATTCTATTTACTCAACTAATTTTTCAGTAGAGACCATAAGAAAAAGAAATATAGGCAAGGATCAGATATGAGTGCTATACGAGACGCTAGCGAAATATTTGGTGATGTCGGGGAGTTGTTGTTAATTCGTAAAAAGGGTTTGGCATCTAGTGAAAGGTCGGAAAGAAGGCTCGAAGATGAGTTTGAGCCAACTATTCTTTCTGAAAAGTACATGACTGGTAAAGATGATGAAATCCGCCAAGTTGATATTCCCGAGAGGATGCAGGTTCGTTTTCTGCTACAGTTTTCTCTATGTTTGCTTCGGCTTTAAGTTTATTTGATCTGTCATGGTTGGATGTAAAGATATTATGTCACCTTTGACAGATATCTGAAGACAGCACTGGAAGCCCTCCTGTAGATGAACTTAGCATTGAGGAAGAGAGCAACTGGATATATGCCCAACTTACTTCGCTACTAAAAGATCCTGATGGACTTCATACTTTTGGAGGACAGGGTTTCTCGGTTAACAAGGATGATATTGCAAACTTTTTGGAGCTTCATCATGTGCAGAAGCTAGAGGTCTTTGGATTCATTCCTTAGTTTGATTTTGCTTGAATCGCTCTTGCTTAACTATGCTAAACTAATTTTCTTTTTGTCACATCCAGATACCTTTTATAGCTATGTACCGAAAGGAGCAATGCCGAAGCCTGTTGGACTCTTCTGAAAATAGTGACCTCAATATAGGAAAGAAACCTGAGACCAAGTGGCATAAGGTAAGTTGTTTTATTGGATAAACAACAAATACTCATCTTAATATAGAGTATGCGGAAATTTCTGATTTTGATATAATAATTATATGCCAATGTAGGTCCTCTGGATGATTCAAGACTTGGATAAGAAGTGGCTCCTTCTTCGAAAAAGAAAAACAGCGTTGCATGGTTACTATACAAAACGTTTCGAAGAAGAGTCTCGGAGGGTCTATGATGAGAATAGGCTTAACCTAAACCAGTATCTTTTTGAATCAGTCATGAAGTCCCTTAAAGTGGCAGAAACAGAGAGAGAAGTTGATGACGTCGATTCCAAGTTCAACTTGCATTTTCCTGCTGGTGAAGTTGGTGCTGATGAAGGGCAGTACAAGAGGCCGACGCGAAAATCACAATATGGCATCTGCAGCAAAGCAGGTCTCTGGGAGGTTGCAAATAAATTTGGGTATAGCGCGGAGCAGTTGGGACTTGCATTATCCCTAGAAAAACTGGTCAGTGCTCTTTTCTACTGTTTCCTCCGCATGCTAGTTTGGAATAGCAATTCTGATACTACTTGAGTTGCAGGTTGATGAGCTTGAGGACGCAAAGGAAACTCCAGAGGAGATGGCAATGAACTTTGTGTGCGCAATGTTTGAAAATTCTCAAGCTGTTCTTAAGGGTGCACGGCATATGGTAAGTTCCTGCAACGAAGTTTATATTATGAACACTTTAGCTGGATTTAATACAACAAGAACTTCTCCTACCAGTGCTGAGATACTTCTTTTTTTTCCTTTTTCAGGCTGCTGTTGAGATAAGTTGTGAGCCATCAGTCAAAAAGTATGTCCGTGGCATTTATCTGGAGAATGCAGTAGTCTCAACATGTCCAACAGTAGATGGGAATGGAATAATAGACGCTTTCCATCAGTTTTCTGGGGTTAAATGGTTACGTGAAAAGCCATTGAGCAAGTTTGAGGGTGCGCAGTGGCTTCTCATTCAGAAGGCAGAAGAGGAGAAGCTTCTTCAAGTAACATTCAAGCTGCCTGAGAATTACATGAATAGGCTGGTTAGCGACTGCTATGAACACTATCTGAGTGTCGGTGTTAGTAAGTATGCTCAGCTCTGGAATGAGCAAAGAAAATTGATACTGGAGGATGCACTTCATACTTTTATTTTGCCATCAATGGAGAAAGAAGCAAGATCCCTGCTAACTAGCAGAGCAAAGAGTAGGTTGCTGTCAGAGTATGGACAGACTTTGTGGAATAAGGTATCTGCAGGGCCATATCAGAAGAAAGAAATGGACGTTAGCTCAGATGAGGAAGCTGCACCGAGGATCATGGCCTGTTGCTGGGGTCCTGGAAAGCCGCCAAATACGTTTGTGATGCTGGATTCATCGGGAGAGGTGCTTGATGTGCTCTATGCTGGATCCCTCACACTACGATCCCAAAATGTCAACGACCAACAACGTAAAAAGAATGACCAGGATCGTGTTTTGAAGTTTATGATGGACCACCAACCGCATGTTGTGGCTCTAGGAGCTGTCAATTTGGCTTGTACTCGTCTGAAGGATGATATTTATGAGGTAAGGCTTCATGTACATAAGCTTTGTTCGTAACTCATGCTTACACAACATACAAGTTCCGAGCCTGATCTTAAAATGTAGAACTTATGTTGATCACTGGTTTGCTCAAGTAGTTCCTAATTATCTACGGTGTAGTGGCCTGTAGTTTGTGTGTGTTACTCATTGCTATTTCTTTTGCTTAGTAATCATGGTCATGTTTCTCCTTGTCTTGTTATTTCAGGTCATTTTTCGGATAGTGGAAGAAAAAGCTAGAGATGTTGGGCAGGGGATGGATGATCTAACCGTTGTTTATGTAGACGAGTCACTTCCTAGGCTATATGAAAATTCTCGAATCTCGGGCGAACAGCTACCTCAACAGTCTGGGATCGTGAAACGTGCAGTTGCTCTTGGACGCTATCTCCAGAATCCTCTAGTAATGGCAGCGACCTTATGTGGTCCAGGCCGGGAAATACTGTCTTGGAAGCTTCATCCATTGGAGGGTTTTCTTCAGGTTGACGAGAAGTACGGGATGGTTGAACAGGTTATGGTTGACATAACAAACCAGGTTGGAATCGACATCAATTTGGCAGCTAGCCACGAGTGGCTTTTTTCTCCTCTACAGTTCATTTCTGGACTTGGACCTAGGAAGGCTGCATCCTTGCAGAGGTCTCTTGTAAGAGCGGGTTCAATATTTGTCCGCAAGGACCTGATAATGCATGGGCTTGGTAAAAAAGTTTTTGTAAATGCTGCCGGTTTCTTGCGCATCCGGAGGAGTGGGCTGGCTGCTAGTAGCAGTCAATTCATCGACTTATTGGATGACACCAGGATACATCCGGAATCTTATGGTCTTGCACAAGAATTGGCAAAAGATATTTATGATCAGGATGTCAGAGGTGATTCCAATGATGATGAGGATGCGATAGAGATGGCTATAGAGCATGTGAGAGATCGACCAGGCTCTCTGAAAAAGGTTGTCCTTGAGGAGTATCTTGCGAGCAAGAAACGGGAGAATAAGAAGGAAACTTACAGTAACATCATGAGAGAGTTAAGCTGTGGATTCCAGGATTGGCGGATACCGTTTAAAGATCCAACTCCGGATGAAGAGTTCTATATGAATTCAGGTGAAACCGAAGACACCATAGCTGAGGGAAGAATTGTCCAGGCCACTGTTCGGAGATTGCAGGGTGGAAGAGCCATATGTGTCTTAGATTCTGGACTAACTGGGATGCTTACCAAGGAGGATTTCGCAGATGATGGGAGAGATATCGTGGAGTTGTCAGACCGACTGAAAGAAGGTGAAATCCTTACATGCAAGATCAAATCGATTCATAAGGAGAGGTACCAAGTGCTCCTTATATGCAAGGAAAGTGAGATGAGAAACACCAGGCACCAGCGGAACCAGAATCTGGACCCGTATTACCATGAGGATAGAAACAGTCTCCAGCTTGAAAAAGAGAAGGCTCGGAAACAAAAGGAGCTTGTGAAGAAGCATTTCAAGTCTCGGATGATTGTCCATCCACGTTTCCAGAACATCACTGCTGATCAAGCAACCGAGGTATTTCCAGGCTTTTTACTCTTTATTTGGTGGTACTTGTTAGGTTGATTGCATTAGTAGTAGTCTCGGTCTCTGCTGCTACATTCTTGTAATAGATATCTGAGTTGGTGATATGATCTTTTCAGTATTTATCTGACAAAGAATTTGGAGAGAGCATTGTTCGGCCAAGCTCTCGAGGACTCAATTACTTGACATTGACCCTCAAAATTTATGATGGAGTCTACGCTCACAAGGAGATAGTTGAAGGTGGAAAAGAAAACAAGGACATCACGAGCTTACAGTGTATTGGGAAGACGCTGACAATTGGAGAAGACACCTTCGAGGATTTAGATGAGGTAATGTCTATTATTGTACTTTCAACTATTTATTTATTCAGCGTTATGAAGCTTGTTTAACAAACAACATCTCATAACTGCAGGTCATGGATCGGTATGTTGATCCTTTGGTCACTCATCTCAAGACGATGCTCAACTACAGGAAGTTCCGGAAGGGGACAAAAGCAGAAGTTGATGAGCTACTCAGGATCGAGAAGAGTGAAAATCCTGCAAGGATAGTCTACTGTTTCGGAATTTCACACGAGCATCCTGGTACCTTCATACTGTCCTACATAAGGAGCACCAACCCACATCACGAGTATGTGGGTCTATACCCTAAGGGATTCAAGTTCAGGAAAAGAATGTTTGAAAGCATTGACAAGCTTGTGGCCTACTTCCAGAGGCATATTGATGACCCGTTGCAGGAAACAGTTCCATCGATCAGGTCTGTTGCTGCAATGGTGCCCATGAGAAGCCCAGCAGACAGGGGATCTTCTGGAGGAGGTAGTTGGGGTGGTGGTTCGCAGAGTGAAGGTGGTGGCTGGAAAGGTAACTCAGATCGCTCTTCTGGACCAAGACCAGGTAACGCTTGATGGTTATGGTTCGACTTTTCTTGGCTTATTTATAAGTTAAAAATGTGGAGTGTGTAGTTAAACATAAGTGAAAAATGTAGGGAGAGGTGGTGAGTACAGAAACGGTGGGGATGGGCATCATCCAAGTGGAGCGCCAAGGCCGTATGGTGGTGGTCGTGGTAGAGGCAGAGGAAGGAGGGATAATAACAGCGAGAGAGAAGATGGAAATGGAGATTGGGGAAGTAGTGGTGGTGGTGGTGGTGGTTGGGGAAGCGAGTCGGGCGGTAAAAAGAGTGATGGTGCAGGTGGATGGGGTAGTGAATCTGGAGGTGGAGGTGGTTGGGGAAATGAGTCTGGTGGTAAAAAGAGCAGCGAGGATGGTGGTGGTTGGGGAAAGGAGTCTAGTGGCAAAAAAAGCGGTGAAGACGGCGGTTGGGGAAATAGCGGTGGTGGCGGCGGCGGATGGTGAAAAAACATAACAGCAGCTACCGTCTTTGTTTAAAATTGCAAATGCTAAAGATAAAAGGCATAAATAACTGTTTTTTCTTCAAGTAGTAGCAATTAGCTTTTCCCTAAATGCCATTTCTTTGGTTTTATGCCTTTCTCCAAGTCTCAAACTCTGGTTGTGTAATGACTTTTTTTTTATATTTAACTTTCCAGGACAACAAGTCTTTCAAAGAAGTGATAATAATTATACTAATATTAAAAATTTCGTAACTATAAGTAGAGCTAATTACACTGTTACAAATTTTATAGTTCTTTACGAGTTTTGCTAACTTTATATAATCACTGAATGCAATAATTCTTATATGTTTCACTAGTGTTCGGTGTTTATTGTCAAGTATTCTGATTAACACTGTACCACCTGAATATTGTGCCATTTCGACTTGTTCTATCTTGTGTTTGTACCCACCATAATGATGACTTTACATGCAGTAGGTTTGGCTATAATCTCTCCTAAAATGTTTTGCACACACCTATTAAAAAACGTGTCTTTAATTAGTAGATTTTTTTCTTCACTAAGAGAATGAATAGTAATGTTTCCGTATAAATACAAAAAATAAATAATGACACTTCCACAAAACCAAAAACTCGCTGTGGTTCATATCAATCCAACCCAAAAGAAAAAAACAGAGAGCAGTCGTCTCTCTCTTAATGGGATTCCAATGTTTAATTCTCCTCTCCGCCTCCTCCTCTTGATCCTCCTCCGATCACCAATCACCGGTCTTCACATCCTCCTCGTCTTTCTCCACTCTCTCTTATAAAACTTAATCATTAATTAATTAAATAAAAAATCTCTCTCTCTCTCTCTCTCAAAAATGGCATCGGTTTTTCTGTACCACGTGGTGGGAGATCTGACGGTGGGGAAGCCAGAGATGGTCGAGTTCTACGAGACAGAGACCGTCGAATCCGCGATTCGCGCCATCGGAGAGTCGACGGAGTGTGGGATCCCCGTTTGGAGGAAGAGATCCCCGTCCTCGGCTCTTCCTCCAGGGTTGGTGGAGAATAGTGAGATGAGGCAGCAGAGGTTTGTTGGGATACTGAGTTCGTTGGATATAGTTGCGTTCTTGGCTAAGAGTGAGTGTCTTGAAGAAGACAAAGCTATGAAGATTCCTGTCTCTCAAGTTGTTTCCCCTAATAATACTCTCCTCAAACAAGTTGATCCTGGCACCAGGTTTGTTTTGTTTGCTTCTTTTTGATGAAACCAGTTTTTATTTTAGTTTTAGGATCTCAAGTTTGTGTTTTTTTAGTTTATGTTTCTCTTGGGTTACTTTCTGTTCGGTCTGTGTTCGATTTTTAGTTGCAGATAATTTGGGTGTTAATTTTACTACAAAGGGTCACACATCTTAAGCTTAATTTTGTCATAAAACTGTCAAATTTTAGTTTTATGTTTCTTTGAATGATTTAATCTGTGTTTGATGTCTTTAAGACTAGTTTGGTTTTAGTTGGATATAAAGTCTCTGATTTGATGTTTTTTTCACAAAGTTAAATTTATCCAAAGTTGGGTCATTTCGTTTCCTAGCTTACTTCTTTTTCGATTTTTAGTTGCATTTTTTTTTTTAGGATCTTGCATTAGTCAAAGGATATCATGTGTTAGAAAAAGAACCGTGTCTAGGATAATAACTTTACTAGAGAAGGTCACATCTTAAGTCAAATGGCAAAGACAATTTGAGCTTGGATCTTGTTGGAAATACGAAGTTTGCTATCTATTTCAACTTCCAAACTACTCCACTAATTAAGATCCTGTTTTTTCGTTCCTTTCATGTTGTGATAATTGATTGAATCTATCAACATGGTTAGATCTAAGTAGAGAAACTCTGTCATATTTATAGCCATGTGATCAGATACCCAAAAATTATTATTGATCTGATTTCATTTTCAATATAGGTACATGAAAGTGGGACCTCTTTATCTTCTTTATTTATTGATTGATTCCATTAAATTATGAGTAAGGAACATGGCTCCTCAAATTACCAACCTTGGTTAGCAAAATGAAGTGTTACATTGTTTTCTTGTGCTCGGTGTTCAAGAAAAGATGTGTCAAACATCTGGGATAGAACAATTACTAAATAGTTTTAAATGCTCACATCATCGTTGACATCAACGTCTCTTATCTTGCTTATTTTAATTCTGCAGCTGTCTTTGTTATTTGAAATGATATTTTATGTCATCAACTAATACAAAAAACAGGAAAGATATGATTACAGTAAGACTGTCTTAGATTCTGTGATGCTAGTATATTTTTATAGTGTGAAAAATTATTTTTGTTTTTATGTCTTACAAAAAAAAAGATTTTACCTATCCTTCTCCCTTAATCATCCTCACCTACTACAAACAGAATTGTTGTTTGAAAATAATCACGTCCATTAATGCCCATACCATTAACGTATCATCTAATTAGCTAGAAGCCATAACTCTTTAAGTAATTTTTTTTTCATTTGTTTCCTTTAACCTAGTAAACTTTAACTGCTTAGTAGTTTTATCTGGAAAGCTGATTATCATAGGGAGGAGCATGGATTGTTAAAACATCTCATTTTACACTTGAAAGGGTCACAAAGTTTTTATGACTTGTGCAGGTTACATCTATCTGCTGCCCATTTGTTTGATTTTCGATAAGTAGACAACAAAGGATAGTTCTCTAAACTAAACCTATCCAAGATACAGTGTTTCGTGCATATTTGCATCCTTGTTATTCCTTTCTTGTGTGTATTGACCAGGTGGATCTGCCACGTTTACTTGAGCATGCCGAAGCTTTTGAGTTGGCTCATATTGGCCTCTTGTGCTATACTTATATCACATACACCCTGTTTTATAGAATATATATAATATTTCCCTAAAGCTACCTACTGTGCACTCTAACATAGTATGCATACTTCTGTTGGCTCCCATATTCCTTGAATTAAGGACCTTGATCCTTGGTTGCTTAATAGAGGTTCATTTTGCTTGCGTCCTAGAAAATTTCAGGTTATTCTGTTGTAGTGAACTCGATATTTGTGTTACCTTCCTTGCTTTGTAACAATTTTATGTGGTCACTGGCCAACAAAATCAAATGTTTGTTATGTTGATGACTTTATTGTATCAATTGTAATGCAAGGTTGATAGATGCTTTGGAGATGATGAAACAAGGAGTGAGACGACTTCTAGTTCCGAAAAGCGTTGTTTGGAGAGGTATGAGCAAGAGATTCTCCATTCTTTACAATGGAAAATGGCTGAAGAACAGTGAAAACTCTAGCAGTAGTAGCGGTCTACCCACTGACACCAACAGGCCTGCTACTTCCAAGGCATCAAGCCGGGACAAGTTTTGCTGTCTCTCAAGGGAAGACGTGATCCGCTTCCTTATAGGCGTCCTTGGTGCATTAGCTCCTTTGCCACTCACATCAATCTCTTCTCTTGGAATCATCAATGTCAACTATAACTTCATTGAAGCCTCTTTGCCAGCAATTGAAGCCACCAAAAGGCCACCGTGTGACCCGAGTGCGATCGCTGTGTTAGAACAAACCGAAAACGAGAAACAGTTCAAGATAATAGGAGAAATCTCAGCTTCAAAGCTCTGGAAATGTGATTATCTTGCTGCAGCTTGGGCTCTAGCTAATCTATATGCAGGACAGTTTGTGATGGGAGTTGAGGACAACATGTCATCAAGATCATTCAGCGACTTCCTCCAAACTTCATTTGTGGGAGGAGGAGACCAGAACGGTACAGCTACAACAAAGGCCAAGAAATTCAGTAGCAGGAGCATCGGTTTCAACCCAACAAGCCCGACAAGACTGAGCATCGGTAGGAGCATGTACAGGGGAAGAAGTGCGCCATTAACTTGCAAAACATCGAGCTCATTGGCTGCGGTTATGGCTCAGATGCTGTCTCATAGAGCCACACATGTTTGGGTTACAGAGGCTGATTCTGATGATGATATTCTTGTTGGAGTTGTGGGCTATGGAGAGATCTTAGCTGCTGTTACTAAACAGCCTTCTGCCTTTGTTCCTTCGAATCGGTCTTACGAAGGTTTTGGTAATGAAAATCAAAGCTAAGACCACATAAATTAAAAGGATTACAACTTATGTCTGTTATCCTGAGACAGTTTTTTGGGTGTGTTTGTCAAATTGTGTACTATTGAATTTGGTAGCATAGCTCGAATAAGCAAAAATAAACGAGCTATAATTTTTCTCTCTCATTCATTACTATGTAAACTGTGTTGGTGTTTTAGTGTTTACAGCATATGTATAAACAGATTTGTCTATTATAGTATTAGTATTGCTGATAATACTAGCTGGCTATTATAGTTGAAGAAAGCGATCTATGGGAATGGGGTCTGTTCGGTATTGACATACCATGAGAACACATAGACGTTGAATAAGTTAGCTCTAGATATTTAATACGCCACCGAAGGTATTTAATAAACACTCAACTTGACCAAACCAATAAATGATTGAAAATATACTCATTCTGTTTTTCAATACACGACGCTTTAAAGAAAATAAAATATTGTTCCAAATTGTATAATGTTTTCAATTTTCTATATAAAATTTATTAACAACTAATATTATATAATTAATGATATTATGCACTATATTTTATTATTGATTGAATTATGGTTACGTAAATAATTCATGATATTTTATTTAGAAAATGTAAGACATTAAACGATTTTTATAATCTATGTGTATAATTCTAAAATGTCATATATTAAAAGAAAGACGAAGTATATAATACTACAAACATTATTGATACACTGATTGATATATATTAATATGTTAATATTTATGATTAATTTTTGATGTATTAATTATAGTTTGGTATCTAGTTTCATGGGTTTATAGGTTTCAAAATTCAAACTTTTGATTTTTGAGAGAGATGAGTATTAACTTTTGCTTTATGGAGAATTAAATTTATTATTTTTATTTGAGATATATGGAACAAAACTATAGTTCAATAGATATTTGGTATTATACAGTAATTATTATAAAATAATATAGGGTGAATCGGTAAAATAACAAAAAAATAACTAAAGTTAAGAAGCTAACTATGGATTAGAAAGATATAAGAACAAAAAAAAAAGAGAGAAGGAGAAGTTTGGTTAGTTATTTAATTTTAGTTTTTTTAATTGTTATAGGGCTAAATTTCTCAAAGATATATCATCAACTAATTTAATAAAAGTTTCTATTATAGAGGAAAACAAAGGTATTGGATTAAATTTTCTTTTACTGTAGCATTTGAAGTAAAAAAATAGCAATGTGTTAGAAATACTATTAGATTGGCAGTTTCTATAAATGTACAAATCTTAAAAGCCAATCAAGGGGGAATATGATATGGTCAAATAGTTTCAATAAGACAGCTTTGTGATGTGTCATGTGGGAATACTGAACAAAAATGAACAATTAGTAATTAATTTCAGATCTTGCCGATTAAAAAAATGCTAACAAGAGGAGAGAGACAGCATGAAGTAGGAACAAACATTTGATTCAAACATCTCTTACACTAAAAACATGTCTCTTTTCACTCAATAAACAAACATATTCAAAGACAATAATATGTTTAGTACCTACACTTGAAGACGAAATTTTGTTTTTAAAAGAAACTTTGTTTCATCTTTTCTAAAGTAAACTAAAACAAGCACTTAGATCTTATCAGATCAGAGCACTAAACTTGATCCTTCTTAATAATTTCCACATGTCACTCATTACATAAGGCTTAAGTTTAGCAGCTTCAACATCACTACCACCACCATCATCATCATATTTAATATTATTCCAATCCTCAACTTAACCGAAAACAAATATGACTCTAAAATATGTTACAAGTACAAATCCTGGTGATAAATCACTAACTCATGAGAAACAAATTGGAGAAAAAATAACAGATAGAAATTGATTGAAGAGAGAAGGAAAAACAATTCTAGCTTGAACTATGGGCGAGATCCTCCATAAAGACCCTAATGTTTTTTTTATCAAAATGGCAATGCAAAAAGATAACAAATTAATGAGGATGATGATGTTGCTGAATATAGTAGGTAATGAAATTTTAAAAAGACTGAAAATAAAATTATAAACAAATAAATTAAAATAAAGAACCAAACCAAGAACAGATATTCCTTTCTTTTTTTCTTCCCTTTCACACTTTGCATATGAAATCAAGATGTTGGTTTATTCTTTCTTTTGCCCCTGGATTAATTGGAACCAAACATCAAAACATGATTTGAGAAGAATCCAAAAAAAAAAAGAGAACAAGAAGAAAAAATTAGAAGCTTACAATGAAAGATCTCAGATATGGCAACCAAAGCAATTACAGGTTTTGGGAGTGAAGGAGCAATAACCAAAGGGTTTATTTGGGATGTTGCAATTAATTGCAAAGCAACAAGGTGAAGGCAGGCAAAGTCCTTTTGCACCTCCACAACATGTGCAGACTGAACATATCTGGAAACTCCCAAGCTTCCTTCTTGTTTCATTCATTACCATAAACTTCTCCTCCATTAATGGCACCATTCTCATCTCTCCTTCTTCTTTAGAGGGTGGTGTTAGCTCATTTGCCTAAAAATTACAATAAATTCTAATCAGAGCCCAGAACATCTAATCTAGTAAAACTGAGAAGCTGAAATACCCATTATTAATGTGAAATAAGGTTCAAAACTTGAAACCAGCTAAGGTTACAGAAACCAAGGTTTAAAAGTATAAGTGAATAGAATCTAAACCAAGTAGAGAAGGAAATGGTAAGAAATGAGAAGAAAGACACTCACCTGGAGACTAGTGACAAAGATTGAGAAGCAAAGAAGCAGCAAAACAATAGAGATCTTAGATTCTTCTAAAGCTCTCATCTTCTTCTTCTTTTTTTTTTTTGTTTTTTTTTGTTGTTTAGTAAAGTAGCTAATGGCTTAATTTTCTCTCTTCTTTCACTTTCGCCTTCTTCGTCCTTCTTCTCTCACGAGCTACTTTTCTTCAATTATTTGATAAACATTTATTATTAGGTATTTCCGTATTTGTAGAGAAAATGTTTTGTTTTGTGACTTGTGAGGGAGTGAAGAATATGTGGGGTCTTTATTTATTATTCTTTATTTGCCACATCAATATCAAATCATATATTGAAAACCAATGGTAATAAGAATCAGCTTATTCGGAAGGATTAGATTCTGTTTGTTATTACAATGACAATTTTCCTAAAGTTGATTTCATTATTGGGTAAATTTGCTCAATATACCAAAAGAATAAACTATTTAGGGATTTGGCATAGGAAAAAAAATAGTAATGGGGGAAGGAGAGAGAAGAGAGAAATAGAGTATGTAGCTTAATAGAGGGTTTTGTATATGTATAGAGTGCAATACTCTTCATTATTTCCGTTAGAACTTAGAAAACTGCAGCGAAGAGATACCAAACATAAATATTTTTTCAATGCTCATATTCATCAATTACAGTAGAACCTTTATAAATTAATAGATAAATTAATAGTTCAAAGTTTGATACAAATTAATAAAATAATAAGATAATATTTTTTTATAAATTCAATGTAAATATATGATCTCTTTAAAATTATAAATTAATTATTTTTTTATATATATAATTTATATAAGTAATAATCTATCATTATATTGTTTGTTTAATATTTACAATAGAATTATCTTTAGATTACTGTATATGCAATATAATATTGTATCTAAAAAACATTTAGATTATATGCAATATATCTTATATACACCAAATAATATAATAAAATTAATATAATTTTACAATTTTAAAAAATAATAATTAATGTTTCTACAATGAAATTAAATATTCTTCTTATCTTAGAAAATAAATATACCAAAAATAGAAAATCTAAATAAGGAGATTTTTATAAATAAATATCTCTATAAATTAATAAAAAAAAATTCAAATTTATTAATTTATAGAGGTTTTATTAAAATTTTATTTAGATAAAAACTTATAAACTGAAGATATAACATGAAAATTCCCAAATTGATTTTATTTAATTGGTTAAACCCTCAATTTTACGGTACCGATATAACAAACCGACGCTATGATAAATCTTTAGTTTACCAGTTTCTAACCAAACCAAACTTATTTGGAGGTTTTAGCATTAAAGGTACATAAATCTTGTAAAAATTTTATAATTCAAGATCAAATTAATACTTTAAACAAATTATTCAAATAAACAAATTATATTTGCTTTACAATTAGAACCACCTACAATAATGTTTGGTATTGTTTCTCTAAATTACATGGATTTTACAAATTTGTGATTCACCTTTATGTCGTATTGCCACGTCCAAAAGTAAGATGTGATCAACTTCCATTGGTACAACGTCACATATGATTTTATTTTGATACTTTCCAATGGTTATATTATGCAATTGTAACTTTATTAGATTATTAAAATAAGTATCATATTTGAATTGATAAAAATAAAATACTTATGAAAATGTAACTTGATTATATTGTTAAGATATTACGTATATTATATTATTTAAAAATACTTAGAAATAAAAATTATTTATTTAATATAGATTTTATAAAATATTACTATACAAAATTGTAGATATAAGTGGGCTTAAAGCTTGTTTTCAATTGTTACAACACACCATTTAACTTGATTCCAGACAAAAAGCTGGTATTGGATCTCTAGTTAGTTAGGTCCAATAAGAAAGACATTAAGGGTCCACTACGTAGTGTACGACTTGGTTTGTGATGTAACAATAAAGCAAATCTCCTTGCAGATTCTAGGGAACACTGCGATGGCTGCTAGAAATGCTCTGCTTCGTTACCTCAGAGTTAACGTCAATCCATCACCTGCATTCCCTTTGAGCATTGTTCTTAGAGCAGCCACATTGGGGGTTCACCCATGGGGTTCACCCCCTTCCCAAGAAAAAAAAAAAATATAATATTCATATTTGTGTGAACCTGTGTCTTCAAGGTTCACTAGGATGAACCTGGTTCATCACTATTTCGCGGGCCCCACGCCACGTGGCGGCCCGCTATAGGTCACTTAAATTTTTTTTTTTTTTTTTTTTTTTTTAAAAAGTCAAACGAAAAAAAAAAATAAAAAAAAATAAAAAAATCAGTTATGAACCCCAACCATGGGGTTCACTAATGTGGCTGCTCTTAGGCGTATCTCGGAGGAAGTAAGAGGATCGTTTCTAGACAAATCTGATGTGACAGATCGCGTTATCTCTGTCGTCAAAAACTTTCAAAGAGTCGATCCCTCTAAGGTACTTTCCTCCTCCATGCGAGCCATGGAATGAGTATGTGAAGCATATTTGCTTAGATCAAGAAAAGATTTTCCCTTGAAACTTAGGATTCAACATTGTATTTGCAAGAAACAATTAATTTCATTTGAGTTTATGTAGTGCTGCTTCGCTCAGCTCGAAACAACTTAGAGCATCTCTTAGCATGCATGGGTTCTTAACTTGTGATATAATATTTTTTTATATTTTTCGGCTCAGAAACAGTTTTTGTGCCGTATAACATCTTTAAACTAATAATCTATAAATTAATATACACTAAAAATCTCTATAAAATAATATAATTTTATAGTTCCAAATTGAAATTTTCAATTATTATATCGATAAATTAATAATTTATATAAATTAACAAAAAATTATAATTTTGGTGTAGTCCTAACATTCTTAATTTATAGAGTTTTTATTGTATATCTTATTTAAGAGAAGCTTCTTAGTTTTTCTTAATTAAAAGCTAAAAAATCAAGTTAAGATATTGAGGTTAATCATGGTCTAAGTGTTGTCTCTCCGATCTCTTAGTCGGGATTCTTAATTCATGATTTTTTTATTAATATTTTTCGACCAAAAGAGAAGACAGTTTTTAGTTTTATCTAATTAAAATCTAAAAAAAGTTAAGGACCATCTCTTAACCGAAGCTAAAAATCTCAGTTAAGAGACTCTGGGTAATCATGCTCTTAGTTACTAAGTCCAGATCATAATCAATTGTTACATTTTAACTCTGTACTAATGTGTTCGTGCATTGCAGGTAACAGCAAAAGCCCATTTTCATAATGATCTCGGGTTAGACAGTTTGGACAGTGTGGAAGTTGTGATGGCATTGGAGGAAGAGTTTGGATTTGAGATCCCTGATAATGATGCTGATAAGATCCAGTCCGTTGATCTTGCTGTTGACTTTATCGCTTCTCATCCTCTGGCTACGTAAAAAGAGTTTCAAATTCATGCATCATGCCTCAGCTCTGTCTACAGATTTGTTTAGCCTAATAAGAAGAAACAACCATGTTTTTTTTTTTGCTTTCATAACTATTTGGTTGATGTTTGTATTTTTCTTTCTGAAACAATAATAAAATAACTGAAATAATCATATCCAAATAATACTGTTTATTAAACTCTTAATGGTCAACACATGTTGCGACAAAAGGATCTAAAAGAAAGTCACGAATATCGTGGATACAGAAGGACATTTAAATCATATA
>CAKOAT010708488.1:222025-247178 GCA_932364175.1 Eruca vesicaria subsp. sativa | reverse complement strand
TCATTCATTCTTTTTTTTTTTTTTTTTTTTTTTTTTTTTGAGCAACAGATTCATTCATTCTATATATAAAGAAGATAACGAAAATCACAAGTATATAATCTCACTGATAAAAACCTAAGCAAATGTCTTATTTCCCGTGAGATCTTTTAATTTATACTAGATTTTGACCCGCGCTTCAAAAGCGCGGGTTTTTTTTGGATTATAATTTTTTATATGAATTAATGTTTTGAGATCGTTGTACATTATTATGTTACCAAATCATATTATATCAGGGAAGGAAATTTGTTTAAAATTATATAACTTATAAATTATTTAATTTGAGACTTTATATGTGCATTTATATCTAACTTTTTCTTAGGCTTCAGTATTTTATCGAACCTGAAAAATCAAATCGAAACCAACACAAAATATAGGTGAAGTTCGGGTTTGAGTTCATAGCAAAGTTTCTATTCAATATTTTTTTTTGACCCGTGAGTTTCTGTTTGAGTTTAGATCCTATCCGAGACTCAATCGGTTCCTAAAGTACCTGGAATTTTTTGTGGATATTAGGTATGTTTAGGTATTTCAGATATGTTTTCGGCATTACAGATATTTTTTAAGTTTCTTGTTCGTTTATTCGGTTATAGTTTGGGGTTTTGGGTATAATTTCAATTTTTTTTTAAATATATTTTGGGTTGACTAAATTTTGGGTATTTTTTGGTTCCTTAGATTAGGTTACGGGTAAAATTTTGAATCTTTTGAATATAAGAATATTTTTAAAGTATTTGTTTTGATTTCGGGTATTTATTGTATTTTCAGTCTTTTTGTGTGTTTGGGGATTCCGTGACTTTTTAGATCCGAAAAACTCGAACCAATCCAGACAATAACATGTTTTAAAGTACATGATTTCAATAAATTAAAATATGCCCGCATATGCAAGCGTGTAAGGTCAAGAAATTATTTAAAAGTTACCATTGAAATTTATCAAAAAAAAATGATTGTTATTTAAAATAAAAAATACAATAACATGTTTTAAAGTACATGATTTAAATAAATGATTAATAATAGACAATTTTGTTTTGTTAAAAATATTAAATACATTTGGGCCTGAAAATAATAATTGATTTTTTGATCCATTAAGATATAAATTTTATTCAATGTTTTTTGAAGTTTTTCCTGAATAGTAAGCCTAAAAATCAAACCATATAATTTGTCCTAAAAACAAAAGTAAGCCCAAGACTGTATCCCATAAATAAGAACTTTATAGATATTTGAACTGTGAACTTGAACTAATCCAGAGCCGAAGACAAACAACCCTAACTGGAACCAAACATTTTAAAATACCTAGTTATGTCTAAATATCTAGGATCCGAAGAACCTAGACCCACAAATCCGAACATAAACCTTATATTTTGAAACATTTTACCTCTTTTGATATAATGTATGTATGAAATATTAAAAAATATTGGTTTAATGAAACAAAGATAGGAAACATTTGATATATTTTAAATCAAATATTCTAAAAGTCAAGAGTTTAAATCAAAGTTTTAAAAGTCAAGATATGTTGTACATTAGTGTGATTGAAATAAATGTGGGTTACTAAAATGTAATAGATAATAATTTTTATAATAATTGTTGGAAAACATGAGTTATTAATTAAAATGTAATAAGTATTAAAATGTTGCTATAACAAACGAATGTTGTTCTATACAATAGATTTACTTTAAAATAAATTTAAGCAATAAGTATACTTTTTAAATGACTCTCTATTAATAATATAGATTTGGTTAAGAATTTATCTTACTATAAGGCATGTTAAGACAAAAATAAATAGGTGCAACAATATTTCAGTGACAAAAAAAGGTGTAACAATATTTAACATTAGATTTTTAAGATAAATATTTTTAATAGTGTATATGGTTTTGGGATAAATAAATAATTTTTGAATAAAATTATTTGGCATGCATATTTTTTGCTTCAGGAGGATGACATGTGTTGGGAAAACTACATTTACATTCTCCATTATTAAAGTGAAGCTATAATGTATCAGGCCAACATAAGACATCAAATGAAATTTTTGGTTTTAATAGATACAGTTCGATCAATGGAAAGGATGACACCAAGAAACAATATAATTTTCGTTTATTGGGTTGAATCAATATTAATATTTTGGTCGTGAGATTCATTAGACACAGTTAAAGAAGATGATATGTTAAATATAATTTTCGTTTATTGGGCTGAATCAATATTAATATTTTCGTCATGAGATTCATTACACACGGTTAAAGATGATATGTTAGTATAATGTATTTATATGATTTAGTATAATGGAGTTATGTATGTATAAAAATTTGGCATACCAAACAATATCATATAGTTAAATGGTAAAAGTAACGGGTGGTTCAAAAAGAATGGTAAATGTAATGTATGTATAGATAGAGAACATTAACTATCATTAATATAGTTAGAGAAATATTAGGAAATATTAGATAGGACCAAATTAATTTAAATGAAAGAGTCCAAACAATCTTTTATAAGTAGATTTTTTAGGACTCCTTCTCTTTTAATAGTATTGATATCTCCTCGCGGTGTAAAACCACATAGGCACAAGCAAGGACCAAGTCTAAAATGCTTGGAACTTATAATCGACATCATTTATACATCAAATTGTTGAAAGTTTTTTGTAATATATACTTATTTTATTTTATTTAAAATAAATATTTATTTTATTAAATTTATTATCTATTAAATTATTTTAGAAATTAGTTAGTTGGATTATTTTCTCTTGTATATTATGTAAGAAACACTATTTTATGATTAAAACTATTCTATGAAAGTAAAAAGTTATTTTGAAGTTGTTTATGAGAGTAGTCCTATTTTGTTTTTGTCAATGAGAGGTCCTATTATATTGTCCCCTGATATCAACATGAAGATATTTCTTTTTAACCAAAAAAGAAAGACCAACTTAATGTGTACCTGTTTGGCTATATATTCTTTTATATCTTCTTCCGTGATGTCATTTCCATTAGATCGTACTACGAAAGCCACCGGAACTTCTCCAGCCACTTCATCTCTTTGTCTGCAAGTGATCAATAAAGTTTAGAAACAGTGTCGCTTACACAACCTTACGAGACTCAATGCAAATATTGTTGTGCTACTTACGGAACAACCGCAGCATCCGCAATAGAGTGGTGATTGATGAGCAAAGCCTCTAGCTCAGCCGGGGGCACCTGTTCTTCCGTATTCCATCATTAATGCCACAATTTCTAAATAATCTTATTTATAATGTAAGCAATACGTTGTATCTTTATTGTATAAAGTTGAGAAATATTTCAAATTAATCTCGACATTTTGATATTATTTTATTGTATTATTAGTTATAGAGTAAAAGTGATATACTAATTTGGAAAACCTTTTTTCTGACAAATAGCATGTTTTCAGATGTATAAACACATGTTCTGTTTTTAATGATGTGACATTTGTTTTTCAACGATTTTAAAGTTATGTTACCTATCTAATTAACATTTAAAATCTTTTAGGAGACTGAATAATATTAACTGAAAAAAATGATTTAAAGCGAGGACATAAATAATTAAATTCAGTTGTTTTTTAAGTTTTGTTTTAAATTAACTCAAATATTGTCAGTGGACTTGCCTGAAAGCCTTTGAATTTGATGACCTCTTTGAGTCGATCAACAATGAATATCTCATCATCTTCATCAACATACCCAATGTCACCTGTGTGAAGCCAACCTTCCTCGTCTATTGTAGCCGACGTGGCATCCGGATCGTTCAAGTACTCTGCGCGCCAAAAGTCAGTTGAAATTTTATATCCCCTAAATCTTAATCATGTCGAAATTGTGATATGTCCAGTAAATCTTTATTACGTTTTTGAATATTTTTGTCAACTTTTCATTCCAAGAAATATAAAAACATGTCACATGTGCTTAATAAATGTAAATGACGTCATTTATAGACATCATAATAAAAAAAAACATGTTGTTGATATGAGCAGAAGACAGAAGAAAAATGAAAAACGAACCTTTCATGATTTGTTGACCACGGATACAAATCTCACCAGGTTGGTTGTAGCCAAGAGAGAGGCTTGTCTCAAGGTGAACCACTTTAAGCTCTGCGTTTCGGACTACAGTCCCACAAGAGCCTGATTTTGATGGAATTGGCTCTTTAGCAAACCCAAGGCTCATTGACAACACTGGTCCTGCCTCTGTCATACCATATCCCTGTTTGTCCATAGTCCAGCAGTTATTGACTACCTCAAAATTTCTATATTTTACAACACTTTTGGCACTATTGTACATTTGTATTAAATTACTAAGATTAAATCACTCGACTATGCGGTCAAAGCAATAATGGTCGACTATACGAGATTGCTCCAATACGTACGTAAATATGATATACATTATTTAACTAGTTTAAGTTACAATACCGTTTTAATTATTTCATTTGACTCATAGGTACATAACCTTTTTTTTTTTAGGAAGACTTCTCTGATATAAATATTTTTTTTCTCTGATATAAATATTTTAGCAATGTTAATAATGTGTGTGTGTGTGTCTATGTTTATGTGTGTCTGAATGTGTGTTAGAAATGAACCCACGTCACATGACAGAGTTTTGATATCTCAGGACACGCATCTACTTTTTCCTCCTATATTTAATCAAAGTTAATCATCGTATTACAATCTTGAGTTAATAAATACCATTTATTTTTCTTATAAGTCTTTTATCAAAAAAAATTAATACATTTTTAATATATTTCAATCTTGGTTGTAAACTTTAATAGCTCACTATCACTGTCTTGAAGCTGTCCTTGGAAAATGTGTCAACTAATCTTGGTTGTAAATTATTTATGTTCTCATTTGTATTTTTTATGTTATGTTCTACTATTTATCATTAAATTTTCTGATAAAATATCTAATTAAAATATTTATTCACATTATCTAAAAATTATTATTATATTTTTGATATCCTTCAATAGAAGTTTATTAAACTTATTTATAAAATATAAATGATTATAGTTAGTTAATTATATTATCATGAACCAAACTACAAATTACGAATTTTCAGAAGGATAAATTTGAGGACACCATTGGATCAAAACACTCTCGGTTCTTATTTTAAAAGTATTTTTAATTTAAAATAAGAGTGTTTATTGGAGATGTTGTTACAATATAAATTTTGTATCCCTTTTTAAATTCAAAAAAATGGTAAATGTAAGAAAGTTTGCTTTATATACTATTGTAAGATTTAATCAGTCGGTTGTATAGAATAATTTCATCATCAGAATCAATACATTTAATCATTTTATTATATATATATATATAGATAATACAAGCATATAATAATATAACAATTCATTTTCTTATGTAGTAAATAATAAGCGCAAAATGGTTAATTTTTGTAAGCTTATGTTACTTAGTTTTTGAAATGATTATACCTATTTTTGCCTAAGAAGCAATTTATCATGTATGGAAAAGACTTTAAAAGGGTAATTAATTAAGAAAAACAAAAACCAAACTAGAGAAGAGGACATTTGGAGAAGTTCAAAATTCAGGATAACTCTCATGTCAAAACTTCAATTATAAAGACAAATACTGATGGGGCAATTGCAGCCCTGATCGGCGACCTATATCACATCAATCTTTTTCCTATATTTAAACCTAAACTACACCTGTTTATTTTACTAATAATAAATTAATAAAAAAATTGGTCAATAATAAATAAATTAATAGTAGAAAAATATAAGGAAAAGGAATACAATGCGAAATTAGCTTGGGAGCAGATGGACTGTACGTAACAGAGATTATGCCGAAGAGTTAGACGCAACCCCCTCACTCTCTTCCCATGCATTCCCCTCCCATTTTTTTTAATATTCGATAATTTAATTTTAAAATAATAATTAACTAACTATTAATTTTCGCCGAAATTGGTAGCTAATGAGATTGAAAAATACTTGGGAAATTTTAGAAAAAGTAAAATATGTAAAAACATGCATTGATCACGAAATGGTTCCCGCCGTATTAGTAGGCTTGTAAGAAAGAAAAAAACAACAACATGCAAGTAAGTAAATATGATGATTACCTGGCCAAGGACGGCCTGAGGGAGACGTCGGCGTAGACTATCCTCAAGATCTTTGCCTAAGGGAGCTGCACCGGAGAGAACCAATCTAACGGAAGAGAGATCATAAGAGTTAACAGTAGGGTTCTTGGCCAAAGCAATCACTAGCGGTGGAACAAGCGCCGCTACCGTCACCTTATGTCTCTGTATTAAATCCAATAACGCCCCGATTTCGAATTTGTGCATCAAAAGAACCGTCGCACCTATAATACTTATTATTACAAGTTTAATATTATATTATTTCATTCACAAAATTTAGAAAAAAATAAGGTTTGCATGTATGTTAATATACCTGATCGGATGGAATTTAGAAGGACGCTATTGAGTGAATAGATATGAAAAAGAGGCAAAACGCAGAGAACGACGTCGTTTGATTCCAGGTAAAGATTTGGATTATCTCCATCAACTTGTTGCGCAACGCTCGTGATCAAGCTCCTATGCGTTAAAACCACACCCTTAGGCAACCCCGTCGTGCCAGAAGAGAAAGGAAGAGCAGCCGCATCGTCACCACCGACATCAACAACAACATCTAATGGTTTTGTCTCATCATCTAGTAATGTGGAGAAATGAAGACAATTCTCCTGGGTAGGAACAACCTCCGTGGTGATGACGACAAGATCTTCTCCGTCGAGGTTCTTCAACTTGTCGACGTAATGAGAGTGAGTGACGATGAGCTTGGCTCCTGAAGATTTAACCTGTTTGTGAATCTCCTGAGAGGTGTAGAAAGGGTTAGCCGTGGTGGAGACGGCGCCGATCATTGAAGCGCCCATGAAGGTGAAGACGAACTCGGCGGAGTTTTGAAGGAGGATCATTATCACGTCGCCCTTTCGAATCCCTGTTTTGTGTAACCCGGCGGCGACTCTACGACATATGAGGTGGGTTTCGCCGTAGGTATAGGATTTACCTGTGGAGCCTACGATCAGACAAGGCTTGTCGGAAACAGAGGGGAGTTTTTCGAAGCAGTAAGTGTGGAGAGGGAGGTGGTTGGGAATGTCTATGTCGGGAAGCTTTGATCGGAAGATACGTGGTGGAGTAGGAGGAGGAGCATCGGTGGGGGAAGTGGTAGTAGTAGTAGTATCCACCGGTTTGTGAATCTGAGGTTCTTGTAGAGTTGCAGTTATCATTGTTGTGTAATAAAAGATGAGTGAGGAATGTGTTTTTTTTTTAAAATTGTTGTTGTTATCTTGTTGTTTTGGGAAATGAAGAAATGTTTAGATATATAATAGAGGTGTGTGTGCAGGTGAGGTGATGAGAGAAGGAAGAAATAAATTAGGGAAGAAGAGGAAAGAAAGAGAAAATGAGGTAGGTAGAGGGAATGGCTGTTAGAAGAGGAATGGAGGATTGTTTGGTAGGTTTCATTTCCATATACACTCTCTTGCATGTCCTTCTCTCACTCTCTTATTTCTTCTTTTTCTTTCTTTCTATTTTTTATTTTAATTAAAAGGTTTTTATTTTATTGTTTTTATCAAAATTAAAAGGTTTTTATTAAATAAAAAACATTACAAGAGAGCAAGCAAGCAAGTACAACAAAACTAAAAAGAAAGTATATCAGATGAACTGATAGAGCAAAATAAAGTGGAGAAAACATAACAAATAACAGAGGAGGACTGAGCTTAATATTAGAGACACCATTGACGAACAGTTGTCAACAACAATAGGAGGACATTACCCCCAAGACTGAAGCTGGTGTAGAGAGTTCAAAATGTAAGAGCAAGCGCATTAATGAACCCTCGTTGGAGTTCACAACTTAAGTTTTTTATTTATTATTTTTTTTCTTATGATTTTTTTTTCTAAAAATTAAACTGACTAATGGTTGCCACGTGGCGGGGGGCCGCTAAACAGTAGCGATCCGGGTTCATCCGGAGATACCTCTACGAACTGAATTCATCACTGTTGATTTAAATAATATATTTTTTTTTGGATAAGTGTAAACTACCCCAATAAACCTTTGATGTTCATGCTCTAAGTGAGTATTGAGCTCTTGCCACAAACACTAAAGGCAAGATTGCCAACCCTGAAGGAAATCAATTTTATAATAACTTGAGGAAGTTGTAGGAAGCCATTGCAATACAACGTTCCACGCATAAGGAGGTGCCTGATGGTTTGGGTGAGCACCTCAGAAAAGTAAATGCACTCGAAGAATAATAGGCCTCTAAACTTATTTACTAAATCACATAGCACACATGCAGTTCTAGCTTAAGTCTATGGCCTAAGCTTATCCCCAGTAAAATAGTTGATAATTTTTTGATGGCTGACGGCTATATCTAGGTAGGAATGGAATTCCTGAACCCATGATCAGGCCTTGTTAGATTACCTTTTATCGTTTTTTATTTCGAGTAAAACTGAAGCCAAATTTTGCTTAATCTAATATTATTGAGTGAATGTTTGAGCGATATTTTTTTTAAAAAAAAATTAGAAATTCAACATTTTTTTTTTAAAATTTACATTCGATTTTTTTTTGTTTTGTTTTAAACTGTTTTATAATTAATCAGAGACAATATAATCCTTAATTACGTAAATGCCACTTTGTCAAGCATTTGAATATTAATATTCATTTTAACCGCTGATGTCTATCAATAAGTGGTTCTTAACTTAACATATGATTTTCAAAATAATACAAAGAGTGCTATCAAACATTGATTTTATAGGGTAATTCAAGATGTGCAGGTTAACATGAATCTTCCTTATATTTTTACTCATTATAACTTTCTAGTAACTTTTGAAAATAATATGGGGCTGTTCATTTCTCTATTTGTCATTTTCATCAAAATGCTTCATTTATGTGATCCATCTAGATGAACCATTCAGATTTTAGAGGATGTTCATTTTTCCATCCACATGAGCCATTTGAATGAGTCATCTGGATAGATTGCATGTTCGTTTCCTTTTTTTCTATTTCCATCTAGATGGGTTTAATGAACAAATCACAAATATACCATTATTTTGAATTCATCATATGTTTGATATTAATTTTAACCATACTAATTTATTATTTAGTCTAAAATATATACATTAAAATAATATTTAAATTAGCATTTTGACATTTTGGCATTTTCATTTTTTGTGGAAAAACGTATTTTGACGAGAAAATGCGTTTTGTGGTTTTGACGAAAAATGCATGTTCGATTTTGGTGATAAAATACGTTTTGCGAAAATACATTTTGGTGAGAAATACGTTTGTAAGGTTTTCATGAGAAAACATGTTTTAGCGAAAAATACGCTTTTCAATGTTGACGGAAAAACACGTTTATCGGTTTTGGCGGGAAAACGCATTTTTGATTTTGGCGAAAAATGCGTTTTTCAGTTGTGGCGGGAAAAGTGCGTTTTCCGAATTTGGCATGGAAAATGTGTTTTTGGTTTTGGCATGGAAAACACGTTTTTTGGTTTTGGCGAGAAAAACACATTTTTTGGTTTTGGCGGAAAAATGCGTTTTTCGGTTTTGACGAGAAAACATGTTTTTTAATTTTTTGGAAAAACACATTTTCAGTTTTGGTGGAAAAACACATTTTTGAGTTTTGGTGGGAAAACATGTTTTTTGGTTTTGGCGAGAAAAACACATTTTCGGTTTTGGCGGCAAACAACATGTTTTTAGGTTTGGCGGGAAAAACACATTTTTACGGTTTTGGCGGAAAAAACATTTTACATTTTTGGTGGGAAAAACGTATTTTCAGTTTTGGCGGAAAAAACGCATTTTTCGATGTTGGCGGGACACACATGTTTTTGGTTTTGGCGGAGAAAACATATTTTTGGTTTTGGTTAGAAAAAGTGTTTTTTGTTTTAGTGGGGAAAATGCGTTTTTCAGATTTGGCGGGAAAACATGTTTTTAGGATTTTGTTGGGAAACATATATTTTTTCGGTATTGGCTGGAAAAACATGTTTTCCGTTTTGGCAGAGAAAACATGTTTTGAGTTTTGGCAAGAAAACGAGTTTTCCAATTTTGGTGGGAAAACATATTTTTTGGTTATGACGGAAAAATACATTTTTACGATTTTGATGAAAAAAAAGTTTTTTATTTTGTCGGAAAAACACATTTTTTGGCTTTGACGGAAAAATATATTGTTTGGTTTTTGTGGAAAAATGCAGTCTACTCATTTTTTCATGAGTTACAAAATGATATTAGGTTTAGGTATGTAGTTTGTGAATTATATTAGGAGAATAATAGATATTATACCATTTTGGCAAAACCAGCTACATCCAAATGATTCAAATTGGTACATTTAGATAGACTTTAAAATTAAATCTATACTTTAAAAAGTCATTCAGATGAATCATTCACATGATTTGTATTTTTAATGTCTAAATGAACAAAACTCTCATCTCCATTTAGATGGTTCATCTGAATGAAGAAACAAACATCTCCTATGTCTTCCAAACATTCTTATTAACTTTTGTAATTACTATTTTACTTCTTATAATTTTATATCTTAGACAACATATAAGACACATTAATAATATTAAAAGAAAAAAATATTACAATAAATTTTGAGATATCTTTCATCACAACCCACATGATCAATGTTATAAAAAAATTTAGTTTTAGATTTTGTACTGATAAATGTTAGCCTTTTCTATCTACATAATAAATAAAATTTTATTAATCACATAAACAAATTTTTGTATTAATGATCGTGTTATCTACGCTCTGTTTTATATTTTCTATTTATTTAAAAGTTTTAATTTTGATTAATTTTATTAATAATGAATATTATAATGAAGAATATAATATTATTAAGTTAAACTTGAAATAAAAAAATTGGAGAGAAACGTCTTTAAATTCCAAAATAATTTAAAGTGTTTACCAATTTCAAAAAAGTAAAACTGCAAGAACATTTTTGGCAAATGTGTGTTTATTATTTTTTTCTCAAATCTGATACAAAGAGAGTTGAAATATATATCAAAATGAAGCGATGTTACGGATTGTTGCTTTAGACTGTGGTTTTAAGCTTTAAGTTGTAGAGACTTTGGTTTTTAAAACTTTGGCTTTTGTTTAAAACCTGAAATTGTGGCTTTAGAAAAACATGAACAAAATAAAAGAATCATTTAAAAAAGTAGTTTTAGAAACTTTACACCAAATTTTAAATGGTGTAAAACATAAAGTCTAATTATTTAAAATTTTGATTTTAATTACTTTACAAAACCTAAAACCTATAACCAGAGAGAATACCAATCGGACCCCAAGTCTTAAGTAGCTAATCAAGTCTATTTACTTTCTTACTTTTATTATCGTATTTTTTTTCTTCTCAAATCTGATACAAAGAAAGTTGAAATATCCCCATATACATTAAAAGAGAAGTACATTTGCCACATGACACTCATACAGAGCTTCTCAGAAGAATTCTCTTAATCTTATTGGTTGATTTTTTTAGAATTTCTTTTTTGATTTATTTTTATCATCGACAACCTAATAAGAAAGCAACACTAATTACTAACCTCATTACATATTACTTGCACAAGAATATTAATTAATACATGTATTAATAAGTTTCCTTATTACAAATACGGTAAACCATTTACTCTTGATATCATATTGATTACATTGCTTAATGACATTTAACAATTTGTATATAATTAGGAAACTTATTTTTATTAACTTACCTTACTAATATTGATTACTTGCGCAAGTTAAAATCATATCATATGCATATCATTTTATGACAATACACATTTAATATCTTTCCTTAAAGGATTTCATTATTTATTGTAAGAATATTACATTGGCGTCAATAATATGAGAACATTCACTTTATATATTTAGAGGTGAATCTAGAGGTCTTAAAACAAAAACCAACTTCTGCAGACGGATCATGAAGCTCAGAGACGTCAAATCCCTTGCGATTTTGTTCTCTTGAAGAGGTAAGCTTCACAACTCTACTAATTCTTATTTGCTTTTCTTGTATAATGTGACATGAAGGGTGAATGTTTATTTTGAGCTTTTGAAGGATTTAGCTTGTGTTCCACATTATTTTTAACACCCATTGNTGCAAATACCTTAGTTTGACGTAATGTTGTCTTTAGACTCTGTTTTTTGTAATGAACTCATTGTTTCTCATATAACACAATTCTCGGCAACAGTGGACAGATGAGGTGACTGCAAACTCGCGGGATACAAGTTGTTCACTCGTCCTGGAAATCCAGTACTGCTCATTTGTTCTGAACTCATTGATGCTGTAGTGATCCCTTAAGTCTTTTGGACCACAAAAAGATCTGGCGTTAATAACATTTTGTTTGCCTTGGTAGTGATTTACGTCATAAACATTAACAAGTATCTTATAAGTCCATATATAATAGGTATCTTAATGTTATAAGATCACTGTTATTAGCCCATATAGCTATATTTTCAATTAGTTATTTTTTTATAATAAATTACACTGGTTGCATAATTTCAATCTGAAGAGTATTTACTTCACGATTTTAAATGTAATTTACCATGTTTGTAATTTGTTAATTTTTTATTAATAACTTATCTTATTTTCATTGCGGATTACTTGCGCAACTTGGTATCATATTTATTGCTTTGTTTACCGTTAGTTAATTCAGTTTTAATAACTTACTTATATTGAATACGAATTACTTGGGCAAGTTGATATCATATTTACTGTAGAGTAATTTATGACAATATAATAGGTATCTTAATGTTGTAAGATCACTATTATTAGTGCATATAGCCCATCTTTTAATACTTTCAATTAGTTAATTTTTTATAATAAATTACACTGGTTGCATAATTTGAATCCCAAGAGTATTTACTTCACGATTTTAAATGTAATTTACCATTTTTGTACTTTGTTATTTTTTTATTAATAACTTACCTTATTTTCATTGCGGATTACTTGCACAACTTGGTATCATATTTATTGCTTTGTTAAAATAATTTACCTTTAGTTAATTCGGTTTTAATAACTTATCTTTTATTGAATACGTATTACTTGGGCAAGTTGATATCATATTTACTGTAGAGTAATTTATGACAATATAATAATCATCTTAATGTTGTAAGATCACTATTATTATTTCATATAGCCCATCTTTTAATATTTTCAATTAGTTAATTTTTTATAATAAATTACACTGGTTGCATAATTTGAATCCCAAGAGTATTTACTTCACGATTTTAAATGGAATTTACCATTTTTGTACTTTGTTATTTTTTTATTAATAACTTATCTTATTTTCATTGCAGATTACTTGCGCAACTTGGTATCATATTTATTGCTTTGTTAAAATAATTTAACTTTAGTTAATTCGGTTTTAATAACTTATCTTATATTGAATACGGATTACTTGGGCAAGTTGATATCATATTTACTGTAGAATAATTTATGACAATATAATAGTTATCTTAATGTTGTAAGATCACTATTATTATCCCATATAGCCCATCTTTTAAATATTTTCAGTTAGTTAATTTTTTTATAATAAATTACACTGGTTACATAATTTGAATCCCAAGAGTATTTACTTCACGATTTTAAATGTAATTTACCATGTTTATAATTTGTTAATTTTTTTATTAATAACTTACCTTATTTTCATTGTGGATTACTTGTGCAACTTGGTATCATATTTATTGTTTTGTTTAAATAATTTACCTTTAGTTAATTTGGTATTAATAACTTACCTATTGATTACGGAATGCTTTGGCAAGTTGATATCATCTTTACTGCAGACCAATTTATGAAAATATAATAGGTATCTTAATGTTGTAAGATCACCATTATTAGCACGTATAACCCACCTTTTAAATATTTTTCATTTTTCAGTTAGTTAATTTTTTAATAATAAATTACACTGGTTGCATAATTTCAATCCCAATAGTATTTACTTCACGATTTTAAGTGTAATTTACCATATTTGTAATTTGTTAATTTTTTTATTAATAACTTACCTTATTTTCATTGCGGATTACTTGCGCAACTTGGTATCATATTTATTGATTTGTTTAAATAATACCTTAATGTAAAATCAAGTCTTACTGCTAACATCAAATTTATTTTATTTACTTTGCAGAAACTTATCAAGTCTTGAGCTTTGGAGCGCTTTGAAACATACTTGATTGATTGNTGGTATCATATTTATTGATTTGTTTAAATAATACCTTAATGTAAAATCAAGTCTTACTGCTAACATCAAATTTATTTTATTTACTTTGCAGAAACTTATCAAGTCTTGAGCTTTGGAGCGCTTTGAAACATACTTGATTGATTGAGTTCTCTTACAGAATCTGTCAAATTATATATACTGTCAATTATGTTCGTGTTTCGATGAGATTATTTTAATTTATAATTGTTCTTCTTATTTTATATTACTTATGAATTATATTTAAATTTTTATCACATTTTCTATGGGATTGTGATATCTATGAGATTTTTATCACATTTTTAATGTCACTGTCTACTGTATATTTTTCTTACATTTATTTTTTAATAATTAACTTTTATTTAAAACATACTAATGATGTTAATTTTTTTTTACTTTAGTTAACTTTTATTTTTTTTATTCTTATATACTTTTTGTGACTTTTTTATTTTTTTTTTCAGTTTAATATTGAATTTAGTTCACATACTTTATGTGTATATGTTTTAAAACATAATTTTTCTTTTAAAAAATTAAGCGATAAAGAGCCTAATTAAACTGATCCAAAAACAAACCCGAACTGAATATAAATTGAATTGGGCATAAACAACACCGAACCAGACTAAATAAGGTTTATTTCAGTTGAAAAAATATATTAAAACTGAACTAAACAAACCAAACCGAAAAAGTAACTATTTGCCCACCCCTACTACATCCTAGAGATTTGCGCAAATCTTGTCTCCGCATTGAAACTCTCAATTATTCCCTTAACTTCCATATTTGAACTCAATAGATACTCCTGTCTCAGCATTATACTATATTTTTATACCCGCACAGGGTGCAGGCCGGTCACCTAGTATAAAAATAAAGGGATGGTCAGTCTTCAATAATCAAGTCTGTTTACTTTCTTACTTTTATTTTTTTGGTCAAATACTTTCTAACTTTCTTCGTATTTCCCCCAAGAAAAAAAAAAGAAGAAAGATGTGGATGGAGGTCATCTTTGGTCTCGTAATCTACAAACTCGTCCGCCGTTTCTTCAAAGACGACGAGATTTCCGATGACGGAACCTCAGCTTCCACCGCTCTCTTCTCCGTTGCTCACAGGTAACCCTCTCTTTTAACCCAATTCACTTCATTGATTGGACTATATTGTTAACAAACTGAGTTTTGCAGACTTGAAAAGCTTTATGGTGGAAAAGCTTATGTAGGCCTTCGTATTCCAGATGCAGACACTTCTTCTAGACAGGACATAGATGTTGTCCTCCTCACTAAAGGGTAACTAACTTTCTCTCTCTCTCGTTTATCTCTCTCTGACCTTCCAATATGTGTTGACTTCATATTTTCGTTTTCAGACAAGTTGTGGTGATCAGTGTCAAGAATCTATCTGGGAGTGTTACTGTAACCAGCGATGGAAGCTGGGTTTGTGAAGGTGGGAAGCATCATACAACTCAGACTTACCCTGATCCTGTACGTCACTGCAATGATTACAATGACTATGTTTGTCGCTTTAGTAGATTGTTATGAAAATAGTTCAGGGCTGCTGTGCTGATAAAACTGTTACTTTGGCTCTTCCTTAGAGCATCTCCAACCTTATCTTATATGTGCCTCTATAATAGTATTTAGAGGCATATTTACTACAACTCAACTCTATTTGTTTCTCTAAAGTAATAGATTGTTATTTTTTTTTCTATAAATAGGGGAAGAGTTCTCTATTTTCTACTCTATAATTAGAGATTGCTATTTTAGACGAATACATATGTTAGAGGAAACTCCACCTCTATTATAGACTTCTTCTCTTCTACTAGAGGCGGAAATAGCAAAATACATTAGAGATGGTCTTACACATTCCTAGACAATAATACAAGATTATATGTTTGATTCATTGAAATCTCTTATGTTTTTTTTCTTGACTAATAGAGTTTATGTTTTCTCAGCTGGCTGAGGTCAAGAAACAAGCTTCAGTTCTTGAATCATATCTTGAACAAAGGGGCGTTAAATTACTAGAAGGAAATCTGTCTTGCAAAGTTGTAATTCCCAATCCAAACTTTCGGTATGTATTGTTTATCTTTGCGACATGCCTATGTTTGTCATGACAAAGAAAGAAACATCAATACTACTTGCAGACCCTTTTGAAGTGTGTGGGCGAGTGACTATTCCACCCTCTAAATATATATTCTTTGGTTTTTCTAGTGATGCAAAAACTTGTCTGTTTATTTCAGTACAATGCATGCATTTCCGAGTGAGGTAATTACCTACCAAGAGTGGCAACATCTGAAACCAGTATCAAGGAACATACTTCCTGGTTGGGTGAAAGGCGCATTGTGCACAGGAAACGACACGCAGGAATTTTCGCATCAAAAACTTAACTTCATCCTTGCCACTGCACCAATGTGGGATAGGTCATAATACCTCTCTTTATATTTCTTGACATTTAACATATAAGTTTTTGTTCTTAGGTTAGTGCTGTTCAGAGAGTTATTCTTTTTTTAAAAAGGTTTTGATTGTGATGCAGGGTGGAGCTTAAAGGTAGCAAGATTGTGTTAGGAGAGTTCCTTGAGTTCAAAGGAAAGCAGGAAGATACTTTGGCTTTGAAACATATCAAGAGATCAAAAGTTGACCGTATCTCTATTCAGCATACAAGCATGCTTGGATTCGGTAAATTTCTCTTTCTTTTAGACTTCAAAACAAAATTCATTATCTTCTTCCATTTTAACTAATGAAATGTAAAGGTAGAAATAAAGTGTAATTAATTTTTTCTTTTTAAAAAAAATCGTGTTTGTAGCTCCGTCGAGGTTGCAGGTTGTATACTCGTATAGGGACTACAGAAGTGAAGGCAGGTCAGGAACAGAGTCGAAGGAAGTGACTGTAAGGTCGAGCACCGAGCTTGTGTTCCGGCCACGAGACTCCACAAAGATTAAAAAATTCAAGCTCTCGTCCCTCCTCTCCATTTCACTAAGTGCCTAACTCAACACAACCTGTTTACGGAAAGGATATCTTTCTGTTTTAGTGTCTTTGCTTTACGCTTTAAACCAGTGAGGAACATTCAAACTAATCTCAAGTTCTTACCTAAATTGTAATTGATGCCATCATAAAGACCAAACGTCGCAATTTCATTCAAGGCTTCATTGAAAAATCATCACAATTGAGAAAGGGACTGTGTCAATCATTTGCGAAGATCAAAAGCACTCTGACACACAACAAAACTCATAGACAGTAGTATCACGCAAGATCACAAGCCAATTATTTCATTCCAACTCTATGGTACGTGAGATTATTTACATGACGTTTTTTTTTTTTTTTTAAAAGAGGCTTGTGGGAGAGTTCAGTCGTCATATGAAATGTGAGGGCTGGTGACACAACCGGGTGCATTAGGATCCTCTGCGCCGCAACAATCGTAGAACTTGGCTGCGTAGGGTGGATCATCTGGTCCCAATTCATAGTACCTTCATTTCGTCAAATACTCTCAATTAATAATCAGGACCAAGTGATGCAACATAATTATCAAAGTAGAAGGGCAGCCATAAACACCACAAATAAACTCATCATCAGCAAACCGAGGGGACAGGAGAAGACAACATACTCTTACTTATATAAAAACACACAAGGAATAAGAGAGCACTAGAAACTTATCAGAACTTATGCCTCTTCAAGCTCAACTATCTCCAATTAGCATATAATTTGTGTACAATTAGTTAGTTTGGAAACATAAATCAACTTTTTGACCCTAATTGATTGTTGAAACAAAATCAACTGCCAATAATCTAGAACAAGGAATTAGTGTCCTAATTCTTCAAGCTGTTGGGATGTAAGAATTGCATGGATTTAGGGTTGCAGGGGAGAGATAACCTTTTCTGGTCATCGTGGCGACGACAAACGAAGAAGGAAGGATGAAAACGGCAAGAGGAAGCGTTGTTCGACGAATCTCTGTAGCTAACCTTGCACCTCCGGCATAACTTCTCCACCTCCTTCGTCTCTTTCTCCATTTCCTCTTCTTCGATCAACAAACTCTCACTCCTAATTTTTTTGTTGGAAACAACTCAAATAGACCCGGACCCGTTTAAGGGTAGAAATTTCCAAAAAAGATAAACACTAAAAAAGAACCATTAATAATGGGCCTAGATTTTAATGCCCATTACTTCACTGTCGCTAATGGGCTTAGTCCACGAAAGTTGAGTTTAGACTTGTCTAATATATGGAAAGTCCATCATTGGAATCCGGATACTCCCTCCATTTCAAAATAATTGTTAGAAAAAATTTCGTTACAAAATAAGTGTTGTTTTAGAGTTTCGAAGCAAATTTATTAGTTTTATATGATATTTTATATTTTTTATTGGTTAAAAAGTGGTTAAATGTATAGGTAATTGTGTTTTTATTTTGAAAATATGTAAAATTAAATGTTTTTTTAATCTGTGTGTAAGAACACAATTAAAATGAAACGGAGGGAGTATTAGATAGTAAAACTAAAATCGGGTTCGTTAATCTAAAGCTCTACAGAGGTTAAGGTTCCTTTCCTCCTTCCTAACTTTCGGTCAATTGATTTTTACTTGTGGAGAGTTTATCGCGTGATTGATTATAGTGTCTGAGGCTAACTATGGCGGCAGAGCAGAAGGCGACGACTGAAGAAGTAAAGATGGATCTGTTCGAAGACGACGATGAGTTCGAGGAGTTTGAAATCAACGAAGGTGACTTTCTAATTCTTTAATTCATCGTATGTGATTTTGGTTCTGAAAGATAAGAGAGAATCAGATTCTGCTTGTTAGTTATAATATCTTGAGTTTTCTTTGGTTTTGGTTTTTGTTCCTTTTGATAAAAATACAAAAGGTAGAATCTGGTTAGAAGAATATGGTAGAGTTCTCATGTGGAATCTAGGGCTTGAGATAGCGTTGTGCTTGTATCTAAGGACCTTTCTTATATATGTTTGAGCAGATTGGGTTGAGAAAGAGGAAGTGAAGGAAGTTAGTCAGCAATGGGAAGATGACTGGGACGATGATGATGTCAATGACGATGTAACGCCCCGACCGCCCACGGCTAATGGGCCACCCACGCCCGCTCTCTCGGCCCGTGGGCCCCATCCCGTTCCAACAGTCGGTCTATTAATTTTCCAAGGCTCTAGAGTCATGTTTACTGACCCTGCAATCACCACCCGACCTTTCCCCGTGCTTTGGCCTCACTTACACGGTATCGCAAATCACTTCCCGATAGGTCACCCATCCTTAGACTACTCCAGCTCAAGCACGCTTAACTCTGGAGTTCTCTCTGGATGTGCTCCCGAAAAGGTAAGTGCACTTTGGTGACATAGGTAGTCAAACAATTCTCTTAAGCCTTTTCGTATATCAGAATTCGGGATGTTACAATTCACCCCCTCTCAAAGAACGCAACGTCCCTGTTGCGCCCCCGACAGGTCTCAAGACGCCTCTCAGGTCAGAACTGAGATGGCTAACCAGCTCTGATACCACTTGTAACGCCCCGACCGCCCACGGCTAATGGGCCACCCACGCCCGCTCTCTCGGCCCGTGGGCCCCATCCCGTTCCAACAGTCGGTCTATTAATTTTCCAAGGCTCTAGAGTCATGTTTACTGACCCTGCAATCACCACCCGACCTTTCCCCGTGCTTTGGCCTCACTTACACGGTATCGCAAATCACTTCCCGATAGGTCACCCATCCTTAGACTACTCCAACTCAAGCACGCTTAACTCTGGAGTTCTCTCTGGATGTGCTCCCGAAAAGGTAAGTGCACTTTGGTGACATAGGTAGTCAAACAATTCTCTTAAGCCTTTTCGTATATCAGAATTCGGGATGTTACAGACGACTTCTCCCTTCAGTTAAGAAAGGAACTTGACACTTCTTCTTCCGATAAGAAATGAATGAATCAGCTCTCTCAAGATTGTATTTGAATTGTTTTGAGCCTTGACCTTTGTTACCCTATGCACATTTTTACCCTATATTGATTTATGATTATGATTCACTCTAAAAACATGTTGTGTTTGCGTGGCATCGTTATGGATTTTCGGTTGTAATAAGAACTCAACGTCTACTAGAAGCCTCTAGCACTGGGATCGAATGCAATAAAGGAAAAAGGAAAAAAAACAACAGCCACTGAAATCATTTTTATCTTATACTTTGAACAACAGCCAAACGTAAATCGGATCTTGCATAGGGTTTACTCGTATAGATCTCCCTCCTACATCTTCAAAACTCCTAAGAGAGTGAGTAAATTTGAACGGACCAAAAAAAACACACCCAAAGCTAAAAGCAAGCAGCTTTTGCTTCATTCAGCAAGCGCTAGCAACTTCTGTAACCCCGTTTTGTGATATCTCTTCAACCACTTCTGTTATCACACTAGTCTCCTCCTTTGCTTCGTCTTTTGGTGTTGCCTTTTTGTCACTGGCAGTCAAAGCTTGCTGAAAGATAAAAACAATCTCCATCAGAAATTTTATCATCTAGACAAAGACACAAACACAAAGAGTTTTATATTTCCTTACCTGTTTTTTATACTGCTGGTGCTTCTTTTTCCCTTCTTTGATTATCTTTTCACGACTCTCATAGAACACGAAATCATCGAGTATGCATGTCTTGCTCACATGTTCCTTGAAAACCTTGATCACTTTCACGCCTTGCTCCATCTTCACTTCCTGTGTATCTCGGCTATTTGTAACGGGCTTGTTCTCATTATTCTCCAGAGTTATATGCCTCAAGGAACTATTTGGGATGTCTTTAACGATGTGCCACTTCACAGGGAAGCAACCAGTCCACTTGTCCTGCTGCCAGTATTCCACTGTCTGGTTGAAATCAACTGGTCCTACCATCTCCGCTAAACCAACAAACTGCCCACTAGTGTTTACCTGTCAAAATCATTTAATCAGAACGGAACAAATCAAAATCCCCAAAGTCTTTGTTTCAACTTACAGAGAAGATGAGAAAAACAGGGCATGAATTCTCTCTAGTAGCTTCATTATAAGCAGCATTAAGCTTCTTGTTACCATTGGGGGTGCTGGACCACACATTATATTTGATGCTTTTGTGAATATCATCTTCACTGTACGATTTGATTACAAAGAGCTTTGCATTGGAGGAGTAAGTATCAGAGAAATCTTCCTTGTTGTATTCCTCCTTTGAATCTGTAACAGAAACATCTTTAATGATAGTTTCAAGCTGCCCAGTCTTGAACCCCTTGGCTCTTGGCCCTCTGTTCAGCTCGTTTAACCACTCTGCATTCTCTTTGCCGTACACGTAACTCTTTGTCTTGTATCCATTGTTAAACGCGTACCAGTTTGGAGTATACTTATAAGTGCCATAACCATAAGAATCATATCCATATCCATAGCCACTCATGTAAGGTCCATACATTGAGTACATGCTATCTATGTATCCACTGCTAGATCGTCCCTGATGCCATTAAATTCAAAATCAAGAACCTACAAAAACTCAATAAATATGGGAGACAGGTAGAAGTATACCAGGTAGGGAGTGTTGTTGGTCTTTCCAGAAGCATAGTTCATGTCATAACCATATCTTGGGTAATACTGATATGCTTGAGGAGGATAATAGCCACCAACATAAGAGCCCTTTTGAGCAGAGTTGTATTGGTAACCAAGTTTCTTCTTGGTTGAGCTGTACACATCCTGCAAAAATGAAATGGATTTATTACCACTTGGTCTCTAAATTGTAAATCACTTAGAGAAAGATGAATGATAATACCTTATTATTCCCAGTGTCAGTGACTTTGGCCATAGTTTCTTGATCAATGGACAGCAAATCTGCAGCTTCTATATAACAAAAATAATCAAGGAGTAACAATATTTCGAATTTTTGTAATGACATCAACAATCAGATCTAATCAACAGAGAACAAAGACAAAGGAACTTTCCTTGCAAGTAAACCCTGGTAAAACCCTCCTAAAATGAAAAATTTCCAATGAATTAAAATGGCGAGAAGCTACAAATCAATGTATGAAAAAAGGATACGATCAGAAGGAGAAATGGTAGTAGCCATGACTGTCTGTCTCTGCGGCGGAAACTTGAAGAGAAGAGAGGAAACAACAAAACCCTAGCAGAGTTTCATATTTTCACTTTATAATGACCGCTTTATTTTCCAAACTTTTAACGCCTACTATTAAACCGAACCGAAATAAATACCGCCTCAGTCACGGGTCAATGCTTTTTCATTTTTTTAACACCTATTTTATTTATAAATTTAATAATTAACTGAAAGTGTTATAAAATTTTCAATTTTTAAAATAAAATTAAATATAACTTGTATTTTAATGTAGTTTTTAGCTGATTGAATAATTTAGTGAATTATCTACCAGTTATACTTGTTAACTCTTAATTAATAATATATTTGTTGTAAATGGAATTAAAAAGAAAAATTTTACAATTGCAATATTAATTGGTTCCAAGCCAAAACTAAATTGTGAATATAAAATTTATCATTGACAGAAATAATTGAGTACGTCAGGAATTATAAATAATGGTGATTACCGGAATGCACCTTTTGTATTCCCCCAATGTGATCAAAGTAACTGAATCGAGTACATATTATACTAATGTTTTTTTCTTACATTGCACATACATGAAAACTAGACATACGATGGTAGTAATACATTCGTATTAGCATCACCATCTTTAATTGGTAGCCAAAAACGTAATTACATGAAATTATAAATCAAAACCACTTATTATGTAATGTAACGTTCGTACAAGCCATAATTATAACTTTATCAAAATGGAATCGCCTCCATATCCTCTGAACTGCTCGTCCACGTATCAGTTTCCGACGGAGGAACACTACGCCTCAGCAACCCAACGTCATGTCTCTCGATATCCACCACATCCTGGCCGATCTGCTCCTTAATCCCTCGCAAGATCCTCACGACCTCATCCATCGTCGGCCTCATCTCCCTCACCTGCTGCAGACATCGAAACGCAAGCTCAGCCACCGACGTCATCCTCCTCCTCACTTCTGGATCCTTTTCGAATCCTAGACTCGGATCCACGAGCTCGTGCACCGCGTTGTTTTGGATTTTGGTAACGGCCATTTTCGCGAGGTTCACGTCGTGGCTTTTTCTTGTTATGTCCACGGCTTCTTTGGAAGAGATGAGTTCTATTAGAACGACTCCAAAACTGTAGACATCACTCTTCTCGTTTAGACGGTAACATTGGAAATACTCGGGATCTACGTAGCCCGGAGTGCCTTGTGGTGCCGTGGAGACGTGAGTTTGATTCATTGGGAACAACCGTGAGAGACCGAAGTCAGCTACTTTCACTATATAGTTCTCGTCTAGAAGAATGTTTGTTGTCTTCACATCCCTATGTATGATCCCTGCAACAGACTTGAATCAATTATTCAACGACATTAATTCTCTAGTTAACCTAGTTTGGTATCATGCGGAATGAAACCAAACCATGGTCCATGCCGTTCAAACTAGCAGAACGTGCCGGGTTGGGTTTAGTAGATGGGCGAAACTAATTTTGTAATATATTGTTGATTTGGAATATTTTGTTTGAATCAGGTTTGTAATCGGATTTGAATTCCTTTTTATAGGGTTGAAATTTTCTAATTATTTTAAAAAGGTTTGGTATCATTGTTTAATTTACCCGATGTGTGGAGAAATGATAAACCGCTTGCTGTTTCGATGGCAATGTTGAGACGAACTGACCAGCAAAGAGGACGAGATTCAGCACGATCACCATGAAGATGATCGGCGAGTGTTCCGTTTGAGATATACTCATAGACAAGCAAAAGCTCTTTGCTATGTCTCGATGTGCATCCGTAAAGAATCACAAGATTTGGATGCTTCAACGATTTCAAGATCTCAACCTCGTTTTGAAACTGTTCAACGTGTTTTAGCGATCTTTCGTATAGTCGTTTCACTGCTACAGCTCGTCCATCCTTCAACATGCCTTTCAGAAAATTGCCAAATAGTATCAAAACTCAAAGCTTCTCAAGGAGAGATATGGAAAAAGAGAGAGAGTGGTTCTTAGTTACCGTAGTAGACTGTACCGAATCCGCCATCTCCGAGTTCTCTAGAGAAATTTTCAGTGGCTTCTTCAAGTTCTTCGTAGCTGAAGACTTGAACTCCAAAGTAGGTGCTTCTGTTTGCAAGATTAGAGACCGAGGGAGGCAGAGGGGGAACGGTGTAGGAAACTGTTGTGGAAGTTTGATTGTTTGATATTTCCCTACTCAAAGACGTGATGACCAAGTCTTTGCTAATGGATTGAGATGCCTTCGTTTTCTTTCTCCGGCTGAATATACAGAGCAAACCTCCGGCTATTAGAATGATTCCCACTAACCCCAAAGCAGTCCCGATCCCTAGAGATGGAAAAAAACAGATATGATAATGATTAGGCCGGTCATGAGATTATGAGGGTTGTAAACGAGTTAGTAAGTGTTTTAATAATTTGGAAGTTTATTTGCTGTGTAATGATGTTGCATTTATGGTAATCTGATTGGGTGAAGCAAATGAATATGAAAAGGGTAAGTACCTGCTCTCTTTCCCGTTGAGAGACCTGCATCAACAGAATGACACCAAGAAAAGGTTAGTCTAAACTTTTAAGAGAGAATTTTGTATCTTGCTCGAATTAGAAAAAACATGAAAGTTGTAAAGCAAGGGAGTTTCCGTAAATAGATATCAGATCAGATACTAGGGAATAAAGAACAAGGCTTGCATAAAAAGACTAGGTGTTATATTGTAATCAAAATCTGTTGTTTTTTTTTATAAAGAAGAGGACAAGTGTAGGTACCTGGTTTTGCTCTAGTAGAGAGGCCTGTATCTATGGTATGGCACCAGAAAAATGTTAGTTTAAACTAAATATGGAATTTGAATCTTTCTAGAAACGCCGGGACAGCCTTAGCCTAGTGGCTAAGGGGTACCCAAGGCACCGGGGTTCGATTCCGCCTTCAGGGATTCCTGGGTGAGATTTCCCCACGAGACAAAAAAAAAAAAAAAAAAAAAAAAAAAAAAAA
>CAKOAT010708488.1:189592-212266 GCA_932364175.1 Eruca vesicaria subsp. sativa | reverse complement strand
CAATATAAGAGAATCAGGCTTCTTTCTAAACCATCTTCTCCAATAATAAGGTTTTTCGATGCGATTAGCTTTAGCAATCATACAATCGATGAAATCCCAAGATTTCTTTTGCAATTCTCTTTGTTGTATTACATTGGTCTTATTCCAGTTTAGATCTATAGATATTCTTTGGTTTAAAATCCACATTGATTCAACCATAAGAAATAAAAACTGTAAAGACCAATCTTCAACGATTGTACGAATATCGCCATACAACAAAGAGATATCTTCTTCCATTTCATATTGTTGCTTTTTCCTTGATGAATTCCATGATTTCAGCAATATATTTTGATACCAAATATACTGTATCAAAATATAATTTTTGAAACATTTTTTGTTGATCCAAAGCAAACTCTTCGTTTTGATCTTGAACTCTTCTTCCACATGTCGAATCCACGGTGGTTTTTTTGGTGGACGTTGTTTCCACAACAAATAATATAAATTTGAATTCAACACAAACATATGAATCGTTTTGTCATCGGTCATGGCCACTAATTCCATGCCGGAGATAACAACAACCAATTGGGTGATAGAGTGACCAACACCCAAAATGTTGTGAATAATATTGAAACTCTTATCGAGTAGAAAGAAGAGAAAATCACAAAGAAATTGGTTAAAAAAGGAAAATAGAGATGCCATTATGGAATCAAACACGTATCTGGATGATGAAATCACACTTTTGGATGGAAAAATCAGAGAAAAAGGAGTTTGAAACAACCGCTCTCCCTATCGCCTTCTCCATCGCCGGTAACTGCTTTTTTATCTCTCTCTCTATCTAAATTCTCTCCTTATTCCTTATGTAGATACATATTTATAAAGTAAACTAGATTTGATCCACTTAAGTGCAGTTTATTTTTTTTTATATTGGTCTAAAATTTATTTACAACTACCACTATCTTTTGTTTCGTATCCTAACAACTGAGTTTTTATGTTTTTATCATTTTTTAGAAAAAAGTATGAGATTTGTATGAAAAAGATTAAAAGATGATATGTGTGAATTTATAGTATATAATTATGTATAGAAGAATAATGTGTTTTCACTATTGAAATGTGGTAACGATATAAATGTTCAATTTATATTGGAGATAAGTTTCTCTTGTCATACATTTGTATCATAGTTCTAACCATCAACCTACGCTATTTTGTATCCCTATTCGATTTAGAAGTTACTAATATTTTTGACCCATTTTTAAAAGTGCAAATATCTTTTTGGTTACCATTTTGATAATTTTGAATGAATTTATAACTTATTATTAGAAATAAATAGTTTAAAAGTTGTTCTATATTTTTTGAATTTCAAGTGGTGTTTTCATATCCGGTCTATATCAAGACTGAACCCGTAAACCCGACACCAAGTATATAATCTGCTTTTAATTTTAAGTATCTGATCATGCATTATTACAAAATACATGCTGAATGTTTTCTGGAGGATTTTAAAACTTTTTTAGTTTTAAATTTATAAATGATTTGAACGGATACGCAAACCTGAACTGAGAAAAAATATAAATATTCGAATAAAGTTTAAATCTCGAACTCCAAAAACCTAAAACTCGAGATCTATACCAAGTTACATTCCCTTTGGTAGTTACTTGTATATGGATTATGTGATTACCACAAATCTGTTATCTCGATGAAATCACATTTAAAATTTGTATTATTAACAATAAATATTATAATACTACCAATTTAAAAATATAGGAATGGAATACAGTAAAACATTTATAAATTAATAATGTTGGGATTTTGAAATCTTATTAATTTATAAAAATATTAATTTACAAAAATTTCTTTATTTAATTTTTTTTTATTTTTAAAGAAATATATTCTAAATTAAGAAAAATATTTAATTTTAGTGTATAATTATTAATTATTATTTTTAAAGTATTCACATTTATATCAATTTATTATATTAT
Organism: Eruca vesicaria subsp. sativa; assembly: GCA_932364175.1. Taxonomy (NCBI): domain Eukaryota; kingdom Viridiplantae; phylum Streptophyta; class Magnoliopsida; order Brassicales; family Brassicaceae; genus Eruca; species Eruca vesicaria. The sequence goes on along the minus strand of CAKOAT010708488.1, from coordinate 210,314 downwards.
TTTGTATATATAATATATATTGCATAGAATCTAAATGTGGTTTTAGATATAATATTACCAAATCTCATCAAAAATATAATAAGTGTTAGAATATATAAAGAGAAATCCATTATGAATATAAAACAAACAATATAATGATATGTTCTACTTATATAAAATATGTATACATATAATTATTAATTTATAATTTTACTGGGACCATATATTTACATAGAGTTTTCTGAAAAAAATTTATCTTATAATTTTATCGATTTGTGTCAAATTTTGAATCGGCCAAAGTTGGGACTGATAAAATTTATTAATTTATAGAGGTTATTAATTTTTAAAAATATGAATTGATAGAGGTTCTACTGTATATGAAGATTCAAGTTGGTGAAATCATGAACTTATTAACACAAAATTACTTCAAAATAATTTTATATTTTCCGACATTTCAGTTAAATATATTTCCTGAGAGTTTCTGGTAGTTTTCACTGAACATAAAATGTACACCATCTATATTGAAGAATATTCGGTAGGTGATTTGAATTAACGAAATTAGTCATATAATTTTTACAAAATAATACAAGAAATAAACTTTAAACTGACTAAAGTCAAGTGGTAAGTCAACTATGTAATATTTAAAAGTGTAGATGTTAGGTTAAAATATTATTAGGTGGAAAAATTAGACATAATTTGCATAAACACACACTCCCTCCGTTTTAGAATGATCCATGTTTTAGAAAAAAATTTGTTTTTAAAAGATCTATATTTTACATTTTCAATGTAAATAATAATGCCAAATTGCAAACTTCAAAAATATTAATTATCTTTACTGAATTTTGATTGATTAAAAATAATAGGAAATAGCTAAACACAAAAAATAATACATTTATTATCAAAATTTTACGTGTTTTATTTATAAGTGTGAATACTCTAGAATATATATTATTTTGAAACATAGAGAGTAGTTGTTTATAGGAAGATTAACAAAATATTTTTGATATAAATATTTTGTGTTGTTTAATATCATAGAACTTTATATGCAAAACTGTTTAAGCTAAATATAAAAGACATTAATTCAAAGTTATGAGATTATAATGTAAGGCCATCAATTACTGTATTTTCCCATTCATTGTGTATATGTACGTAAAAATTAATTTAATATATTTTTGTTAGTGCAAGAGATCCATTAGATAATAACAGGTGGAACTTATAAATTTGAATTCAAGGATACGTAACAAAACAAACAAATAGTATTTTTAAATAAATGAAGTCCGTAAATTAGTTTGTTATGCTATAGTATTCTAGATTCTCGGGTTCTATAAAGTTATGTTATGATGTATTTGATCGTATATATAATAGAGTAAATAGTAACGAAATAGTCTAACAACATTTTTAAATAGCTTTATAAAGATTCTTTCCTTTTTAATAGTATAGATATAGATCTTCAAAAAAAAATTGTTTTTTCTAACTAAAATAATATAAGAAGAAAATAACCAAAAGTCTAAACTATTAAAATGGGAATACAAATAGAAAATACCCTTTATTTTTCTCAAAAATTACAATTTTATGTCATTGAAATTAAACACTGTAATTTACTTCTTTTTTTAAACAAAGCTTACATTTAGTATTTTATGGGCTTGATCCATTAAATATAATTAAAGCCTAATTCATATATACTATGATGAAAACAAAGTTTGAACATAGTAGTTAAGTTTTGGTCCGTTTTAATTATAAATTTATAATAAAATAAGGTAAACTAATAACTTTAATTAAATATCTTATCATTTTTAACCTTTTTTAAACTTGGTTTCGTTATTATTATTTTTTCTAAATAATATATATATATATATATATTTAAAAATCTCAATAACAATTTTAAACTTTATATAGAAAAGCACAGACATTTCACCGTTTACTTTACAAAAAAAAACTAAATAAAGCACAATAAAAGAAAAACACAATCTCGTAATTTATAAGTGAACATTAATCACATTGAATAAGACACACCAATATTAATCATAGATAACATATGAATTTATAATATAAAAGATATAAATAATTAAATTCATCGCATTTTCATTAAAAAAGTTAATGCCAATTATATATTTACTTTATATATATATATATATATTTTTTTTTTTTTTAGTTCCCAACAAATTTTTATTCAGTATTTAAAATTCTCTTCGATTTAGTTTTAAATAATTTGAATTCATTTCTTTGAAAATATTTTAAAGTTGGAAAACCAATTGGATTAGATATGACAGATTGAAATCGGATATCGAAACCTATATGGAACATAATCCTAAACTATAGATAATGAATTGTATATGTTTAGATTATATATCATACTTTATAATATGATTTCAAATAGTAGTTAAAATCATAAAAATACATTGAGTTTTCGAGTAGGAAAACCAAATGATAATCATATTTAATGATACTAATTAAAAATGGTTTTGTTTAGTTAATCTCTTATTTGGTTAGTGAAAAAATTTTAAAGTCCATTACTAAGTGAAAATGAGTCACGTTTGAATCATGAATACATGTTATTTTAATTATATCACAGTTTTAGATCATTCAAATTATATCATGTTCACTTATATATGTTTGCAATTAATAATATGATTAGTGAACGTATCTAAACAATACAATCTGTCATTCTTGATAAGTTATGAAAGAAAATAATCTCTAATAAATTATAAAAATGTAATAAAACATTATTTGAAATATTGTGTTAGTAAATGTAAATTTGAATAATAATAAAAGAATATCTATAAAGTATCTTGCACCATAATTTTATTGACCAATCTTACTATATATATTTAAATATTAAATACCTAATATTATCCATTTGATTGACTAATTTTTGATTGACTAATTTTTAATTTTTGACTTATTAATACCTAATATTAATAAATTATAAAAATGTAATAAACATTATTTCGAAATATTGTGTTAGTAAATGTATATTTGAATAATAATAAAAGAATATCTATAAAGTATCTTGCACCATAATTTTATTGACCAATGTAACTATATAGTTTTAAATATTAAATACCTAATATTATTCTCATTGTATATATTCAAATATTACAAAATATTTAAATATTAAATACATGTTACTGAATTAGCAAAATAATCATATAAACAGTTCTACAAATATCACCTTTTAAATTTGTAACACATTGAGAAAATTATAAAACTATAACTTATGAATATAATATATATAAGTTGTAAATAAAATTTAAAATATAATTAATTATATGATAAATATTTATCAAATAGTAATAGTAAACCTTATAATATAGATTTATCGAATGAATAATTTGACATAAAACTATAAAGTTCATGTAAATTTGATATATTTGTCATATACAATTTAAAATATAAGCATTGTATATAATTATATCTTTTTGACATATAACTATATAGTTCATACAAGTTTGATATTTATATATATATAGATACGTTTTAATAGAATAAATCTGTATATAGTTATATTATCACAAAATTGTTGGTCAATAATATTCTAATTTTAGTGATTGATTTTGTATATAATAAGTGTTTAATGATGATAACTCTATAATATTTGACTAATATACTAGTTAGTCTTTCTCTTGAGTTAAATTTAATAATTAAATCGGGTTTTCCGAGTCACGAGTCACATTTAATTTGATTCCTAAAACATATTATCTTAGTCATTTCACATTTCTACTAATCAAATTATAACATTTTCCTTTAAACGTATTTTCGATTAATAGTACGATAAAAAAAATTGATTTAAGATTTTTGGGTCAATGATTAAGAGGAGAGAGAATGAAATTTTGGTAAGTTTGTTAAATTTTGATTTTTTGGGATATTTGATGCAATTCTGAAGAGAGTTATTATTAGGTTCACCCCCTAAGGTGAACCTCTAGGTTCACCAACCAATAGGATGGTGTTATTTAATATTTGATATCTTTTAAAAAAGGAAACAAAATCTTGTCAAGTTATATTATGTTTTTCAAATAAAAATACAAAAAATAAATAAAAAATAATAATATTTAAAAAACGAAAAAAAACTTTAGAAAAAAATATTTTAACACTAAAACACTAAACCCTAAACTCTAATCCTAAATCCTAAATCCTAAACCCTAAACCCTAATCCTAAACCCTAAACCCTTGGGTAAATCATAAACCCTTTGGGAAAATCTTAAAATTAATACTAACCAATTATATTATTTTTTATTTATTTTTATCTTTTTATTTTAAACACATGTTTTTATTTTGAAGATATATTAAAATATTTTTTTGTTTTAAATAGTTTTTTGCAATTATTACTGTTTTTATTTTATTTTTATCTTTTATTTTAAAACATAATATAGTGTTAAAATATTTTTTAAAAGATTTTTTTTCGTTTTTGTATATATTAATATTTTATTTATTTTTTTCTATTTTTATTTTAAAAACATAATATAACTTTACAAGATTTTGTTTCTTTTTTTAAAAGATATCAAATATTAAATAACACCACCCTATTGGTTGGTGAACCTAGAGGTTCAACTTAGGGGATGAACCCAAAAATAAATGTTCTGAAGATAGATTTTATTGAATAATGAATTTAATTGCTAACCAGAAATAAGGTAAGTAAATATAATGGATAAAATTTTCTTGACCAGAGTAAATACTAAACCCAAATTAAGTGATAAGAAAATATCGGACCTTAATTGGGTAAAACTAGTGAATTTTAAAGAATTAAATACATTCATTACAGAAAAAAATCCTCAAGGAATATTATTACAAATCAGTTGCCATACTTTAATAGGCAATAGTAATTACTTTGTATATAAGCAACAATGTCAATATTATTTAACAACTAGTGGTTTGCCGGCGCTACGCGCCGGTTTCGTATGTGTTATTCGAAAATGAATTTATAATTTATTTTATGGCCTTAGTAAAACTATTATATTCAAAAATTTGATGTTGAAAATGTGTTGAAGATAATGTTATTTTTTTATTAAAAATAGAATAGCATAGGTGGTTGTCATTGATCGATTCTGTAAAAGTAGAGTTAAAAACTGATTGTCGTAGAAAATTTAAATTAAGTTGAACTTTATACATAAAATAAAGTTCTTGTTCGAGAAGAAAAATGTAAACGTTTTTGTTTTTTATATTATCTTGTTTGGAATATATTAAATTGTTTCATCCTCTTTAATAATTAGTTACAATCCTCGCATATTATGTCTATGTGAAAGATATAGGAAATGAGAGAAAATATGAATATATTTTTTTTATAATTAATAGGAAAAAAACAGTATGTAAATGAAACTGAAAATTGGAATATAAGAAACCCTTTATAAATTGTAATAAAGCAAAAGCATAGATAACTTTTCCTAGGTATGAAACAACTTATGTTTATACTAAGTCATTGATCAATGCAGCAGAAATGAAAATTATGGTCGCAGGTAAAAGAGCATAGATAAGTTCCATATTGTTGTAATTTCCGAAGCATGCCCTGCCCTGCATGTACCGTGTCTTTTTCTGTAGTTGGGGTCCTATTAGTTTCCCCAAAATCGGTAATGATAAAGTTGAGATAAATCTTAAAATTGTGTTTTAATTGTAGTATGTGATGGTAAGAATAACTTGAAGATCATTAGTTATGTCTACGGCACTCATATGGGCTAAGTAGTGTGGGGAATACTTACAAACGTTTTGTGCAGTGTTAACGTAACCATATTCAACTTTTAAAGGTATTAGCTCTATACAGTTATTTATTTGGCTAAACTCTTATCATAAATCCAGTCTGAATTATGTCAATGGATTATAGTGAAGTAGTTTTAACTGTCACAAAAGAAAACATACTTGATATATTTTTTTTTCAACTTATTTTTTTTCATTATGGTAAAGTGTCAGGCATTACAGCAGCTTGTAAAAAGAACATTTAGCTATTATACAGATACCAGAAAATAGGGAACTGGATAGATTTCCTAGCTAAAATATATAAACAAACATTTGCAGACCTCATTGCATGAGTAAATTTAAAGGCACTAAACTTAATCGACTAAGCCTCCACGATACGTTGATAATGTTGCAGTTTGAGATTTTGTTGATGGTGAGATTATCGCTTTCAAATTCTATTGAGAAACTCCTATAGACATGATCGTAAAGCCCAAATGAGAGCAGAGAACTCTAACTTAATCTTACAATGTTTTTTTATTTGTTTTATTTTCCTTACTAACCACTCCAATCATGAACCCAATCATAACCGAAATCAATGGTAATCTTAACCGAAATCGAGACATAACCTAACTAAAAACTAAGCCAGACATTTCTCTTCTTTTCTATTTAATTTTTTATTGGTTTTGTGGGTTCTTTCGCTTTTTCTTTTGGGAGTAAAAAGAACTGTTTTTTAAGAAAATCTTAAAAATTAAGTTATTTCTTTTGACCCAATAAATTATGCCCAACGCATGTGAATTGTTTTGATTTGATTTTAGATTAAATTTTCGCTTAGTTTAATGGACTGGATCGGCCCATTATAAAGCAACAAAACCGGGTTAAGATGGGCTTACGTAACCAGAATCAGGAATCATACAGAATATATTTCTGTCGTTATATTTTTTGTGGCTGCGGGTTTATCTGCCTTTTCAATCATTGTGGCATCTAGAGCTTTGGGACTTCTTTTTGACTATAGTAACACACTTTTTTATAATCACATTTTTGGCACTTTTGAACTGGTGCAAAAACTATCTCTTGCATTATGCTTCCGCAATTTAGGATAAGCAAGACACTTATCTCCAACAACTATTAAGTTTTCCCAACATAAAAAATCCACACCTACGCACTCTATTACATTAACCAGTAGACTCTCAAACCCCAACAAAACCGATACAAAACCCAACTTCTAAGCTTTGTCTGGAAATTACGTTATATACCAAGTAGTTCTCCACTCGTTGATGCTTTTATGATCAATGAAAACTTTCAGAAAATTATTGCTTTCCAACATCAAGCTGCAAGTACGATAATCACAATGCCAAATACCACCAGAACAAACATGTCTGCATGTAAACATTAGAATGTAAGTGTTTTTTTAATACCAGAGATGAGTTTGATTTTTGTGTCTTTGAGGCTTGTGCAAGCTGAGATCTTGAATGTGAGTACCAATTTCATCTGCAAATAAATAAAAAAGTGAGCTTTAAAACTATAGAATAGAGGGCACGCTTTTATAGATTTTTTTGTATCTATCATGACTCATTGATCGTTAACCAGGACTGCAAGATCAAGGGCACCACCATTAAATTTTAGTAAACAAATTAGATCAAGATAAAGCGTTTGATTTTACAAATCGACCGTCAGACATCTTTATAAATAAAACAATTGTCTAAACAAAACAGAGTTCTTGTACTAACATGATTCTGTTTCAAACATTAGCTATCAGTTCTAATACATGAGAAGAGTAGCTAAAGAGAGACTTACATGAGAAGAGTAGCTAGAATTTTGGTCATGGTTTGCGAGGACATTACATAACCGTCTGTTCTTCCACAAGATCTTCAGGCCTCATCCATCTGCTCCTGAATAAAAGTAGTCAATCATTGAGTTTAGACTTTTCCAAACAGTCTTATAAGTCATAAGAATATCTATGAACATTGATCAACGCATCATCACAACACTTAAAGTAATTCTGATAAGGTGATTGATTGAATAAAAGAGAGCTAACCTGCATGTCGGAGGTCCAGAGGGTTAGATTGTCCCTTAGCAACTGCATGATGAGAGTACTGTCTTTGTATGACTCCTCCCCCAACGTGTCCAGCTCAGCAATGGCTTCCTCGAAAGCCTACAGGTTATAAATGCAAGGTTCAGACATCTCTTAACTCTTACTAAAACTTGTATATATGATGCAATGAGACGTTTCCTATTCAACATGCACCAAAAGAGAAATTAATCAAAATCTTTTGCCGTACTCAGTTAATCCCATCCTAAGAGATTCCGCTGACAAATGGAATAATTTGGTTGATGTAAACTTTATATGTCAAAAAGGTAATAAAGAATATGACTTTTAAAATCTCTAGCACAAAACAGAAGTGGGTCCGTACAGAAAGAAGAAAGACCTACTTTCTCATTCAACAACTTCTCTAATTCCAGTAAATTTTCAAAAACTCATTAACATCAATCCAACACAATAAATGATAGACAGGGTCACTCAGACAAAGTAGTCCACTAAGTCACTCAAAACATAACCAAGCAAGCCCCAACCAAACTACAATGATTACTATTAGAGAGAGAGAGTACCTGTTTGGCCATGCTGCAAGCTTTCTCAGAAGAGTTGAGAATCTCATAGTAAAACACCGAGAAGTTAAGAGCCAGACCCAACCTAATCGGATGCGTAGGCGCTAGATCCGCAACTGCAACGTCCTTCAAGACACAACATTCACATGCTATGTTAGTTTGCATTTCCAAAACAACAACAAGATCACAAACAATCATAAACCCATCAAAGAGAGAAACAAAAACTGCAAAAAAGTTGACTACTTTCAACGATTAGGTACTGAAGTAATCTCAAAGACAGGATCTTTCCTAAAGAAGCAACCAAACCCATACCTGAGCAGCCTTGTACGCGACCATAGTATCCTCTGCAGCCTTCTTCCTCTCCTCCCCAGATTTAAACTCCGCCATGTACCGATGATAATCCCCTTCATCTTCAAGTAAAACACCTTCGACTCGCTACCGCTAGCCGACGGCACCTGATGCGTGTCGAGCAGCGCGAGGATCCCCGAGCAGATCGCGGAGAGCGCACCCTCGACCTTGGATCTGTAATCCTTGACGAGCGTCACGTGCTCCTCGTTCTTCCTGCCCTCCTCCTTTTGCTCGATCGAGGACACGATCCTCCACGCGGCGCGGAGGGATCCGATCACGTTCTTGTACGCCACGGAGAGGAGGTTGCGCTCCTCCACAGTGAGCTCCGCAGAGGGCGTGGCGGAGGTCACGAGGCTTTCCATGAACTGAACCATCTCTTCGTAGCGCTCGGCTTGCTCCGCGAGCTTGGCCATGTACACGTATTGGCTCTGCTCATCGTCGCCGCCATTAGAGAGAGAGAGAGAGATATCTTCTTTTTTTCTTTTTCTTTTTTTTCGCGAAATCGGAGGAAATTTCTGGATGAAGAGAAGAATAAAAAACCTTAGTCATGATGAGGTGTAAAAGGGTTACTCTCTCCACTCGCGCGTGAGTGGAAGTCTTGGTTGATACGACGTCGTTGGTTGAGTAAGGTTTAAGAGCGTCAAGTGTGTTGTGAGGAGAGTGGGAAGGTGGGTAGGGTTTAGTCAGCTTCCATCTTTTAAATAAATTAAAAGCTCATTACTTAATTTCGAAATAGCCCAAAAGAGAGAGTAGGACAGCGGCTAAAAGAAAAACACGTGAGAGAGACGACTAACCATATCGCGACACGTGGCGAACAACCCCCCATGTAAAAAAACAACGTGGACAGCCTATCAAGGCAGATATGTCTACTTTATTATTATAGATTTACCAAAAATAAACAAACAATTTCGATATATTAAGAAATTGACGAGAGCCTAATATCAACAAAACAAACCAAGTTAGAGCAGAGATTAGCTTACAAAAAAAAAAAAGTTAGAGCAGAGACTCTTTCAACTTCTTTCTTTGTCTTTTCCCCTTGCGCCCGAACCAAGCGGAGTAAACAATTTAGAACTGATTAAGGTATGGTATCTATGTCATTTTTTTTGACAACACATGCTAGCTGTAACTAATTAAGGTATCATGATCGTCCCAAATAAGATTATGGGGATAATGTTTTAATGTTGCGTCAATCTTGGTATTGTTTTTTTTTTACCAACAAGTAAAATAAAATATTTGGGATTGTTTTGTTTTAGTTAGGACTGAGATTTATTATCTGGAATCCGTTCGAAAATAGGATATCCGGAGTGCATGGATCCGAATCCGGATAGTAAAATCTCGGATCCGTTCAAATTAGATATGGATATCTTGATTTTCAAGTCCAGATACGTGGATCCGGATCCGTATTATTAAAATATTTTAAATTTTAAATTGTATTGATAATTATATTTGATATATTAATATTTATAAATATTTAGAATATTATACTTTAATATTCATATATATATTTTCATTTGTATAAATATTTAATTAATGTATCATTTTAAAAAAATATTTTCTAATTATTTTTAATTATTTTTATGGATCCGAATCTTAAAAAATATTTTTATGTATTTTTAATTATTTTTATGGATCCGAAGCTGAATACTAAAATTACGGATCTAACGGGTATCCAGATCCAGATCCATATCCCTAAATTTTTTGAATATCCAGATTCGTTCCACCTCTAGTTTTAGTGATAGTTGTTTGTAACAAGCACATAGAAATACGTTTCTTGCACATAGTCATATACATATTAGAAATACGTTTCTTGCATCGATGGGACCATTTGGATTTGTTCGATTATGAATCGGTTTATGAATCAGGTTGGATTGTGTTGATGTAGCTATGATACCATATTATGTTAAATAAACTCCTACCCTAAAACCAATTATTTGTAATTAGTTGATTGATTTGTATCATTCTTATACCAGTTAATTAAGACCCCTTTTAATGTTCGTTTGGTTTTCTGTTTATTTTCTTGTTTTCACTTCTTTCGGATGTCGATATACGAGAATTTACAAAATCGTTTTTAGTTTGCTTTTCTGGTTTTTGGTCCAGTTTATATAATTATCAGAACTACCCGCTGAACAAACTGTGTTAGCTGACATTTTATCTGGAATATAAATTATATTTTTGTTATTCAGATATGGATTTTGGATTTTCAGTTCTATCAGTTTTTTTTTTTACCTGTTAGTGTTTCTTCTGTGAGTACAAGCACATCCTCAAATGTCAATGTTCCTTTGATTGAAAACATGTGCAGGTAGTGCGCAGAATCAATTGTTTATACTTCGGTGCCTGAATTTTACAACGGTGTGACGCGTCCAAATCTTAACACCATGCCTAATCAGCAGTCAAGCATACAGCCAGATGATATCATTAGTAAAGTGCGTTCTGGATCAGAAATATCTAATTATCATATCGAAGTACCAGATGATGATAATGAAGAGGATGTGGTGATCCTTAGAGAAAGTCATCATATTGCATCAAAGCGACAGAGAGTCGAAGCACATGAGACACTAGAACCTGGAGTGGAAGTTGTTGAGCCGATGGAAAGTGGTGATGTACAGACCACACGCGAGGGCGAGGCTAATAATGCTGTTGACACAACAGTATTGCCTCTGGAAAACCCTAAAAAAAGGGATGTCTCATTGGTGGAACGTTTTACAGAAGAAGAAATAGAAATGCATATAAAGAGTCTCCACGAGGGAAGTGTTGAGCTCAAGGATACTGAAACATGTCAATTGTGTGGCGACGGTCTACTCCTGTTTCCAGCACCACCACTCTACTGCTCGCTTTGCCCCAAACGCATCGAATACGAAGCTTCGTATTACACCCCCCAGGAAACAATAAACGGTGCGCAACATCAAATCTGTAATCCATGTTATCGCAAAAAACGCAAGTTTACGTTATCTGGAGTCACTATCACAAAAGCCAATTTGCTTAAACATAATAATGACGCTAACAATCAAGACATAGAAGAGGTAAACTTCATCTCTCTCTATCTCTCTATATATATATAATTTTGTTTTCAAGTACATTTTACATAGGTAGTTTGTTTTGTTGGAGCAGTGGGTTTGTTGTGAAACTTGCGAGAAATGGCAGCATCAGATATGTGGTCTTTACAATCGTGATAAAGACATTGACAAAACCTCAGACTACATTTGTCCTCATTGCTTGTTAAAGGAGCGTAAGAGTAACAACAACATGGGATCAGTTCATGAAAATACGGACTTGGGGGCGAAAGATTTGCCTGAAACCATCCTAAGCGACTTTATAGAGAAAAGGCTAAAGAGGCGGCTCAAAGAAGAAAGACACCAAACCGCAACTGCTACTGGAAAGAGCACTGATGATGTAAGAATATTCATGTTGTTTCCTGAGGTTAATTTGGTCTGCATGCAACTGTATATATACTGATACTTGTTACTTTTACTTTCCAGGTATCAGTTCTAGATGATCTTACTCTCAGGGTCGTGTTCTCAGCTGACAAAATCTCGCACGTCAACAAAACATTTGTGGATTTTCTTCACGACAAAGACTATCCTAGTGAATTCCCTTACAGATCCAAGGTGCATGGGATTTCATTTTCTTTACTAAGTTATAAGTAGTTTCAGGGACAAAATCCCATAGTGTAAGTTAGGAAGAGATTTTACTTTGTCCACTTATCACCAGTTAGGTTTAGTCATAACTGAATCTGAGATTTTAGAGATTTAAAACATTTCTTAATAGCCTTAGTAAAAAAAGATTTCCATAATTTGGTGGTCTTTGTCAATATTAAGAACCTCAAAAAATTTTAGAGACCAAGACCAATGTTTCATTGGGATGTGTCCATATCCAGCTATGGTTTTAGTTTTGTATCTCATCTAACATATATAATACTTAATTGTAACTTTTTTTTTTGTAAAAGACTAAATTTTAATTTGTTTCGAATTATTTCAGGTGATTCTCCTGTTTCAGAAAGTTGATGGAGTTGATGTATGCATATTTGCGTTGTTTGTCCAAGAGTTTGGATCGGAATGTAGCAAACCAAACAAACGCAGCGTATACTTTAGACCCGAGAGAGTAACCTTCTCAGGAGAAGCTCTTCAAACTTTCGTTTATCATGAAATATTGGTAAAATCTATTCCTTATTTTCAGACCTAAACTGTTATTGACATGTTTCATTTATTTATTTTCCTTTTTTTTTTGTTGATAGATTGGATATCTTGAGTACTGTAAGTTTCGAGGTTTCATAACGGGTTATATATGGGTGTGTCCACCTCCAGAAGGAGAAGACTTCGTTATGTACTCTCATCCTAAGACTCAGCAAACCCCCAATCATGAGAATCTCCGTGAATGGTGATCAGTCTCTTTTCTTCCTTTTTTTATGTTTGGTGAGAAAACTGGATTTAAAAAATAACATTATTTCAGGTATAAGTCAATGCTGGATAAAGCCAAGAAGCAGAAGGTTGTGACGAATGTTACAAACTTGTATGATCGGTTCTTCGTTTCGACATGCAATAATAGTACAGCTGCACTGTTGCCTTACTTTGAAGGATCTTTCTGGTCCGATAAAGCTGAGATTCTGAGTCAAGAAATCGAGGAAAATGGCAATGAAATTATGGACGCTGATGTTAAAAACATTTGGCTGATGCAAGAGGTTGTTATTCATATGCACTAATTAGAGTTTGAATATATGGATACATGTCAGGGTGTTTATTCCTTAACCATTTGTTTTATGTAGCTTGGAGACCTGATATCAAACAAAAGAGAGAATCTCATCGTGGTGGATTTGAATTATACATGCACACGCTGCTCGAAGGCCATATTGTCTGGATTGAGATGGTTTTGCAGGAAGTGCGAGAATCTTCAATTGTGTCAAAGGTACTCTCTCTCTCTCTATAGAGCATTTTCAATGGTAAGAAAAAAAAATCATTTTACATGTGTCTCACATATTAGTTCAATTGTTTTAACTATATATAAATAACTAAATACCAATATTTTTTTTTTTACAGATTCACATTATTTCTCACCTGGGCATTTATGTTTTTGTATTTTGTTTATGCTAACAAAACCCTTCCTTTTATTGCAAACAGATGTCATGATCAAGAAGAAGAACGTCCTGGGGAACACACATATACTATGGATGGGGAAGAGAAGCACTCGCTGTCAAAGGTCAATATGAACGTACAGCCTACAACAGAGGATAATGATGTCATCCTAGGAAACAACAATACGTTCCAAACCAGACAAATGTTCTTAAGTTTCTCTGAGAAGCATAACTACAGCTTTGACACACTTCGACGCACCAAATATTCCTCTATGATGATACTCCACCATCTTCACGCTTCAAACGAACTTCACCACTCTCAGATATCCACTGGTGGTCTCCTTAAAGTGACTTGCATGGGCTGCCAAAAGGATGTTTCCAGAACGATATACTACACATGTTTGGTCTCTTCATGTAATTATCGAGCTTGCACTTCATGCAATAACAGCAACAACGTCCTTCCTCGGATTCATCTCTTTCCTGTAGTCCCTTCTATTCATGGAATACCGCCTATACCTATAGGGGTGAATACCAACTTTTTTTTTCTCTGGTTTATAATTTTTGATTTTTTTTTAACTACTCAACTCAATTTGTAGGCTTTTGAGATACTGGAAGCTTTGTTACATGCACATGCATGCAAACATACGAGCACTGGTTCTTGCTCGTACCCTAGATGCAGTGATGTCAAAACGTTATTCAATCATAGTGAAGTGTGCGAAAAGCAGCGAGGAGCTTGTAACACTTGCACTAATTTTAGGATGGTAATAAGTATTCACGCATACCATTGCCAAGATCCTAATTGCTCCATACCACGTTGCAGGTGACTTTTACATTGGAAAATCTTATGATTATACTCTTTCTCTGCAACTTGAGATTTTTTTTTATTGATGCAATTATCTTGTGTACTTCTCAGAGGTATGAAGGAGCAGTTCAATATGAGAGGTTTGAGGTTCTAAAGAAGAGTCGACGAGGGACAAATCTGTACATCCCTATTGTTGTGATGATTGTAGAAGAATCTGTACAGATCAGAAAAAAAAAACATTTTTAACATCAAAACTCTTCATTCTCTTCTGTGAGCAGTTCTCATGGTGTTGTTGTCTTTTCAGTTAAGGATCTTGTTACTCTTCAATAGAGAGAGAAAGTAAAGCTTCCAACAATTTTTGTTTGTTGATCTGTTTATCATATCTGTGTTTGGTATATTATTACTATATATTTAGTGTATTGTTTTATTTATAAATACTTAAATCACTGTTAGTTTCTAGGAACTCAGTGATAAGACAGCTAGAGAAATCAAAGAAGCAAACACTAACATATTGTCAACAGAAGAAGATTGGTCTTCCTCAACACCATAGGGCCAAACTACAGCCTGATCAAAGATGGGGGCTATGTCGTCAAGAAAGTCCACAGCTTCTTACCAATGGACACTTTCGTGGGATGTTACTGATTCCGATTCATCTTCTTCGCCAGTCCTTTTAAGTGTTCTATTCACATCTTCACTATTTGGTTCACTCCCCCATGTTCTTTTGGGTGAACCAGCATCTGTCACGCTATTGAAACATATAACTGAAAGAAACAGATTCGTCAAGAGAGATAAATCAAAAGAAAGGTAAAAACAAAGCTGCAGCTAAGTTGTGAGAACATATTTACCTCCAACACATTTTCACTTGCTCCATTATGGCTAACAACACTTACTGGTGCAAGCTTTGGTAAAATCTTGAAATATGACCCAGTATGTTTTTCTTGAATTGAAGTTAAAACAATTTTGGTAAACCCTCAGAATTCTTACTATATATACAAACCAAAGAGTATGAGCTAGGTATTTACTTTCATCACAAAATTCAAGACACATGTTTGTAACTGTTTCCATTTACTGAGAAGCAGTTACATACTAATAAGGAACAAAACTTATGAAAAGAGATATTGTTATTGCAATACACCAAACAAATGCCCTCCCACACTTACTGCTCTCTAATAAAAACCCCAAATGACAACAAGTTATAAGAATCAAAGCACAACATCTAGAGACTTGGTAAACCTAAAATCACCAGCAACCAAACCATGATCATCAGACAACTGATCAACTCTACCCCAAATCTGACCACCTTGTCTTCTTTCCAGCAAAATCTCCGCACAACAAACCACCCTCGTTTTCCCCACTAATTCTCTTCTAGAGAATAACAAAATCAGCTTCCCACCACAACTCACAGTCTTTGTCCAACCACAACCAACACGTCTCCTCTCAGCCATCAATTCCTCCACACCTTTCACTACTCCCCAACACTTCCGCTCTGGATCATACGCTCTCAACTCGTTCCCACGATAATCGTAATAGTACAAAACACCATCAACAACACACGCGCCCTCCTCCCACTTATTGGAATCAACCATCTCATCCGTTTCCCATTTGTTTTCCTTTGGGTCGTAAACATTGGTCGTCCGAAAATCCCTCGTGTACATCTTATCACCCATCACCACCACACCTTTATACCCAAAATTTAGGTAGAGCACGTGCTCACCTAACTCCTCCATCCCTGGCTTTGTCACCCATGTTTGTGTTTCTGTATCAAACACCACCATCGCCTTTCGATTGGTATCGTGACGACATCCAATGATGTAGATTCTCCCGCTGAAGACGTCAGCGACTACATCAGACATGGGGACAGGCATGTTCGGGAGGGGTTTCATAGTGTGAGACTTAAAGTCTATGATGAAAGAGTTACTCCTACCAAACACATATATCCTCGAGCCCACAGCTACAAAGCTTCCACCGCTAGGCATAGGGGGAAGCCAAGGGATGAGGAACAAGCCGTTGTTGTTGTCTTTCTCTTTTCGGTGGAGTGTATACAAACGGTTGACACGTGTGTCCCTGTTATAGAGGACAACGTAGAGAGAATGTTCGGTGCAGCCCAACGAAGATCGTCTCGCGTATATTTCAGGAGACGAGACGAGTGAGCGGAAGGGCTTTGAAACGAGGGATAGTCTTGAGTAGTCACATATCGGTACACGTGCCAATATGTCAACGACGATGTCCTCCGGAAGTGACGTAATCCGAGACGACGGCGGTTGTTTCTTCTCTGCCCTAATAGTAGAAGACATGTGTAGATTGCGAAACCCTAAAATCACCGAGAGAGAGAGAGAGTACAAAGAGTTTCACACTGTTCCTAGACCAGCTCTTATTTATACAAAAAACCAAACCGGATTTAATATCTGGTTTCCCTAAATCATCGACTTGTCTGATTGAACCAATCAGTGCCGGCTAAGTGGGGGGACAAACGGTGCGATCGCCCCGGGTCTTAATCCGTGTCCCCCCATATATCAATGATTAAGGGGCCCGATTTTTTTTATAAATACATATTTTTTATATAGAAAAAATTAAAATTTTAATAACTAATCTTGTAAAGGGGCCCAATAATATTTCATAAGTATATAGTTTTATTTTCCATCAAAAAATATACAAAATATTACTGATTAAATTGTACAAAAAAGTAAATTTTTAAATATTGAATAAACATATATTTTAAAAGGTCAAAATTTTTTTTTTGCCCTAGGGCACCTTACAAAGTTAAGCCGGCCCTGGAACCAATGACCCAAGAAAACCAATTATCAACGTATGCAGGCAGATAATCTGTTTTTTTTTCTCTCTCTCTCTCTCTTCTTACATAATTTGACTCAAATGTCAAAACGCAATATTTATTATCAAAATTATAAGATTTTTCTTTTAAAAAGAATTCCAAATCTATACTATTATATAAGAAGTAAATTTGCTTAGTTGTTATGTTCTCATTGATTTTAGGTAAATTTGTTTATTTACCTTATTTAAATAATTTCATATACAATTTATTATTGAATAAAAACGAATTTATATTCTTTTATCATATAAATTAAAAATTAAGTTAATATATTAATAGTTAAATATAAAGAAAGCAATGCTGATTTATCAACTTCTCCGTTGTTTTATATTTTGCTTATTTATCATATTTTAATAATTTCATATATAATTTATTAAATAATAAAACGACTATTATATAAGTAGTAAATTTTCTTAGTTGTTATGTTCTCATTGATTTTAGGTAAATTTGTTTATTTACCTTATTTAAATAATTTCATATACAATTTATTATTGAAAAAAACGAATTTATATTCTTTTATCATAGAAATTAAAAATTAAGTTAAAATATTA
The DNA here is from genome assembly GCA_932364175.1 of Eruca vesicaria subsp. sativa. NCBI lineage: Eukaryota > Viridiplantae > Streptophyta > Magnoliopsida > Brassicales > Brassicaceae > Eruca > Eruca vesicaria. The sequence goes on along the minus strand of CAKOAT010708488.1, from coordinate 192,474 downwards.
ATAGTTAAATATAAAGAAAGAAATGCTGATTTATCAACTTCTCCATGTTTTATATTTTGCTTATTTATCATATTTTAATAATTTCATATATAATTTATTAAATAATAAAACGAATATATACTAATAATACTAGATTTAAAAAAATAAGATAATCTTATGTATTAGATTGTTATCTTGAACATATATTTTCTATTAGAAAATTCAAGTGAATTATCTGATTAGTAATTTCTCTATGATTTAGATAATTTTGATTATTTTTCATATTTTTAATAATTTCATATAAAATTTACTATAAAATAACAATGAACTTCTATTAAAAATTATATTTTGAGAAAATAAGATACTTTTTATGTCTTATATTGTTATCTTGAAAATATATTTTTTATTATAGAAATAAAAATTAAGATAGAAAAAATTATAATTAAAATGAATTAAAGCAACACATTTGTAAAAATATATTTTAAAAATATTTTGTTATATGAGTGTTGTCATTCATAATTAATTTTAAAACATAAATCCTAACTTATTATATTGGTTTCGAATTAATAAAATATAGACTAATAATAAACTGTACGAAAATTATGCCCGCATGTGCGGGCAAAACACCTAATTCCAAATATAACCAAACCATGATCACACCACTGATGAACCCTCAGAATTCTTACTATATATATATCATTTGCATGATGAGTTCTTAGTCAATTTTATGGCATTATGTTAAATCTTTCACTACTAACTTAGCTTGTTGGGCATTCCTAACTTAGCTTGTTTGGCATTCATCAATAACTAGGCCTCATCTCTGACATTTCCTGGGTGTAAAGAATTTCACTTGCACACAAACATCACAAAATTTCAAGACACAATTTTGTAACTCTTACCATTTTCCGAAAAGCAGTTACATCCTGAGAAGGAACACATCTTGAGAAAAGAGAGAGAGTTGTTGAATCAAAGCACAACATCTAGAGACTTCGTAATGTAAACATTACCAACAATCAAAGCATGATCACACCACTGATCAGCTTTACCCCAAATCTGACCCCCTTGGCGTCTTTCCAGCGAAATCTCCGCACAACAAATCTCCCTCGTTACCCACAGTAATCCTCCTTTAGTAAAGAACAAAATCAGTTTCCCACCATAACTCTCACACTGTAACAAAACACAAACAGTACGTCTAATCTCAGACAACAAATCTTCCACACCTTTCACCACTTGCCAACACTTGTGCCCAGGATCACACGCTCTCAGTTCGTTCTCAATACGATCGTAAAAGTAAAAAACACCATCAACAACACAAGAGTGATACACATTCGTACTCAGCATCTCGTCCATTTCCCATTTGTTTGCTTTTGGGTCGTAAACAAAACTCTCAATAACATCCCTCATGTACATCTTATCACCCATCACCACCACACCACCAAAGTTATACATGTCACACAACTCCATCCCTGGAGAAGAGATGACTCCTGCTGGCATTGTCATCGGAGCTTCCCACGTTCCCGTTTCCGTATCGAACACCACCATAGCCTTTGACTTCGGATTGGTATCGAGAATTCCAATGACGTAGATCCTCAGGCCGATGACGTCAGCGACTATATCAGTCATGGGCACAGGCATGCTAGGGAGGGGTTGAATGGTGTGAGATACACAGTCGATGATGAAAGAGTCAATTATCCCACCAAGTCCAACCGCATATATCCTCGAGCCCACCGCTACAAAGCTTCTACCGGGACGCATAGGGGGAAGCCGAGGGATAAGAACCAAACGGCTGCTGCTGCTGCTATTGCCGTTGCCTTTCAGGTGGAGTGTATACAAACGGTCACCACCGTCTTCCCTGCTGCGGAGGACAACGTAGAGACAATGTTCAGTGCAGCCCAGCGAAGATCGTCTCGCGTATATCTCAGGCGACGAAATAAGTGAGCGGAAGCGCTTTGAAACGAGGGAGACTCTTGGGTAGTCACGGACAGGTACACGAGCTAAGATGTCAGTGACGACGTCCTCTGGAAGTGACGTAATCGGAGACGACGGCGGTTGTTTCTTCTCTGCCCTGATATTAGAAGACATTGGAAAACCCTAAAATCACCGGGAGATAGAGAGAGAGTACAAAACTGGTTGAGTTTCCACACAGTTCCTCTTATTGCTTTAGCGTTTCGTAAACCGGTATCTTATTTAGAAAATCAAACCGGATTCAGTCTCTGGTTTCTCTAAATCATCGATTTGTCTGATTGAACCAATGATCTGACACTACAAGAAAAGAGTGTCAACTCCGAGGATTGTTTCCGAGAACATGAGTCATCGGTGAATTTGCTTTGCCGTTCCGAGGAACTACCGAGAAACAATGGACTTTGTCGGAAACTTCTCAAAATATTCCGACGAACTATATTTGTCGGACCGTTAACAGAATGGATTCTCGGAAACTTGTCAAAACACCAATTCATTGCCGATAAATTTATTTTGTCGGAGTATTCTAACAAATTTATCGATATTTTGTCAAAAAATCCCGATGAACAATATTTGTCGGAACGTTAACGGAATGGATTATCGGAACTTTGTCAGAACACAAAACCATTTCCGAGAATTTTATTTTGTCATCGGGATTTTCTAACAAATTTGTCAGTACTTTGTCAAAAAATTCCGATAACATTGACTGTCTGTGCATCATCGGAAACGTAATCGAAATTATCCTGGTATTGGTGTGTCGGTCATAAAGCAGTTGTTGATATTTATTGATACAATTGATTTTCATATTTTAAGTATTTTTATTTGATCAAGTCGAAACGTATAGTGGAGAAAAGACTTTGCGTAACAGTTGTGTTTTGCCATAAAACACTTTTTTTTTATATGATTCTAATTTATAAATCTTATCTACAAACGAGTGGTTAAGA
>CAKOAT010708488.1:99875-189069 GCA_932364175.1 Eruca vesicaria subsp. sativa | reverse complement strand
CCCCCCCCCCCCCCCCCCCCAAGAAAAAACAATTTATCACCGATTCACCGTATGCTTACAGTAAATTTGTTTTTTTTTTGTTTCGTTGTGAAACAAATACATTTTATACACTTTTCTTACATAATTTGATTCAGTATCAAAATGAGATTCAGATATTTATCATCCAAAAAATATTCAAACTTTTAAAAATTTATCCAAAACATAAGTTTTTTTTTTAAATATTTAAATATATATAAAAATTGAATTTGAGAAAATAAACCCAAAATAAAACTACCTAAATGGTTGGATATTTTTTTGAAAGCTAAGGAATCAAACCCCGCATATACCTTGACAAAATATACTCATAAGAAAAAATATTATGATATAAATTGATATTCTGTTTGAAGTTACTGGATATGGTGACGCTTTTGGTTCAGGAAATTTCATTCCTCTGCTAATTGTTTTTGCTTAATTTGTAACATATAGTGGAACTCTGTCTACAGCAGGAGAGGATCGGGTCAATGTTCATAACATTCTGAACCAAACCAAGTTTTTTCAGAAGACCTTGAAAATGCCATTGGCACATGCAATGGTAAATTCTGTAGCTGCTAGGATACCATGGAGATGAAGAATTACTAAGAATTAAATACCTAAAAAGAAATATCAACCTTAGCCAACACTAACACGTATCACAAACTAGAGCTGACATCTGAAACCTCCTTAGACATGTGTATGAACACAGTCAGAAGTCACAGTATCCATGATACAAGGTTGAGGACGACAAAAGCAGAGCAAAATGCTGATACGTCTTCACTAGTTGAGAAAAAAACAACAAAGAGCGCTATATTATTCATGATTATCCCTCCCACTTTCAAAAAGCATATATGGTACTGTTGTATTAATGCAAAGATGACCAGGCCTATCAAAATAGGATTTAAGATATAAAAGGAAAATAATAAATAGTTAAATAATAACTATTACAAAATAAAATTTTAAATACATAATAAAATATTTAACTTATTAATAACGAAAATAAATTAATAGTGAATCACATTAACCACTTTTGATTTTCTCTGTCATAATTCTCTCATCTTTTGCTTGGATCAATATACTTTCTTTTTCTTTGGAAAATGAAGAATAAAGAAAGGAAGCTTATAAACTTAAAACAAAAGTCTTACCAAAGAATCGATTCTTGCTTTGCTGTGAGAAAGTTTGAAATGAACATAAATTACAATACTTTGCGTGTTACCTTGTCTTTGTAAACGTAAAATATTGCCCAATGTGCATATATAGCGTAGTCAATTGTCGTCACAATTAAACATAAAATATTTTTAGACCATAATAACAAAAACATCCCATGTATTCTCTTAATCAATCTCCTTCATGTCGTCTCTTGTGTCCCCAAGAACGCTACGAAAAAGAGAAAGATATCAAAACCATAAACATCCACGAGGAAGCTTTTCCCTGTCGTGTAATCAGAAGTTCTCATTTAATTTCTGATGCTGAAGACGAAAAGTCCAATTATTTCCATTCCCTGGTTCTTAGCAACAAAAAAGAATCCTACGCTAATTGTTTTGGTTGTCGTGCAGATATTGGCGATAAAGATTATTATTTATGCAGCTACTGCGGCCGGAAGTATCACAAAGAATGTGTTGAATCTCCTTCTATTTTTCATTCCTCTGATCATCCAAAACATCCTCTTCAACTTGTCTTCTTTTCAGAAGGCAGTTGTAAAGATTGTTTTACTTGTAAACGTTCTGTTAACCTATCTTATTATTGCTTTATTTGCGATTTTTCACTCCATTCCATATGTGCGAGAAACCCAACACCCCTTACAATAGACAATCGTAAAAGGCATGAGCATACACTTCAGTATTTTCCCAGAAGAGAATCAACTTTGGTTTGCGATGTTTGTGCACTGGTGGACAATTCTGATTATTTATACGTATGTCTTACATGCGATTTCATTGTTCATAGACGATGTGTCTACTTACCATATGTCATAAAGGTATCTCGTCATGATCATCGTCTCGCTTTTATTCCTAATCTTTCTCACAAGGAGTCGACTGATTGTGGAATTTGTCATGCAAAGATAAATGAAAATTATGGAGAATACTATTGCATGAAAAGATATGTTTATGCATTGCATTCTAGATGTGCGATGCGAAATGATGTGTGTGATGGGAAAGAACTTGAAGGAGAGCCTGAAGAAACATATGAAAATAACAAAATGTTTGAGGAGATAGCTGATGGAATTATAATACATCAGAGCCATCAGGCTCATGAACTGAGCCTTAACAAAAACTTTCATGATGATAACAAGCATTGTGAAGCGTGCAGACTTCCTTTCTATGATGAAGGTAATGTTTATCAATGTATGCAGTATTGTGATTTCATTCTACATGAATCATGTGCATATGTTCCCCGTGTAAAGCAATCTATGGTACATGTCCATCCATTGATTCTAAACCTCGGCAAAAGTTGGTTTCAATGTCGGAAATGTTTGCATTTCTCATGCGGCTTTGCATATGTGTGTCCTATCAAGAAGTGTGATTGTACGTTAGACACAGTTTGTGCTTTTGTATGTGAGCCATTCGATCACTACTCTCATCCACATCCTTTGTTCGTAACTTGCGAGTAATACTCATACATGACGTGTTCCATTTGTCAATCTGGTGAGAGGCAACCTTTAAATTGCGTGAAATGCAATTTTGTTTTGTGCTTTAAATGCGCCACTATTCCACATAAAGCGAGGTACGAGCATGATGAGCATTTACTCTCTTTTTCTTATAAAGCAAACCAATTTTACTGGTGTGAAATATGCGAAGAATATATACTTCCAAATAGAGGTTTTTATGCATGCAATGAATGTGGAGTCACCCTCCACATCATTTGTTTACGTGGAAGAGATCCGCATATGAAATCTGGAAAAACTATTACATTTAGGAAAGAAACAACCCAGTTTCTTCCCAATACTTCAGTGCGGCCTATATGCAAATTTTGCAAAAGGCGTTGCCCTTACAAAATAAAGATAGAGACATCTCGTAAGAATTCATTCTGCTCTGTACTTTGTTTTATAATGGGAAAATGACCAAAAAATTATAATTACCCAATGTGAAAGATATGTCGTGGCCAAATGAGTCCGGCGAGAATCTCACAGTATTCAGAGATTTGTTTATAAGTTAGAGTTTTTTTTTCTTATAAGTTAGAGTTGTATCAATTAATAAGGATTGTATCTAAACCATTTTATGTTTTATTTATTTTAATTCCTCATCTTCTGTAAAATTTGTCGATGTATTGTCTCATGTATAAAGCCAACATTATTGATATGAATATAATATTATTTATGTAACAATTGTCAATATCGACTTTTAGCAGAGTATTATTGGGACGACTGTTGCGTTATTTTCATATATCTACGAATAATATGTTGTGTGCATTTATTGTTTCTTACATATTCGTTATATTTTTATGTTTGAGCAGTTGCTGAAATCTCTCCGTTTGTATTTTAGAAATTGAGCTATTTTCTAGTTAGTATGATTGACGTGCGGGAGAAGCTATGTATGCAAGAGGAAGTTCCCTATTACATCGTCAAGCCAAAATATATTTCAGTATCACCATATACGTTAATTACAAAACATAAATAAGAAATTACAAACAAACACAAACTAGTCTTTTGGAGAACACAATGTGAAAGTTACGTTTATACATACTAATAATATGTTGTACAACTATGCCTAGATATGCTTATTAGAGAGTGCAAGAGATCTTGTGCTTAACGAGCGATTAAGTTTTCTTCGACCAAACTTTTCTGTGAGCCGTTCCCTGATTGTGCGAAGTGAATATATGTCCAATCACCAATCCACAAAATACACCAGGTCCATAGGCTATCGCAGCTGCAACCCAACTAAACATTTGTTCCTCCACCTCTGAATATTCACCAGCTTTCTGTATTGTTGGATTCAAGGCATGGAGTTTTCCACAGATTTCTTCAAGGCCATAGAGTCTAGAGTTTCCCAAGAACGAAGAACAATTTTGCCTTTCAAACTGTGTGCCACGAGGCACTGGACCTTGGAGAAGGTTATTAGAGAAGTTCATGTACGATAGAAATGCAAGATCACCAAGATTCTGTGGAATCTGACCTGACAACTTATTACACGAAAGATCCAACGTCTCGAGACTTGTCAAATTCGCCAATGATATTGGAATCTTGCTTGTGAAGACGTTATCCGACAAGTTCAGAAGACGCAACCCCTTCAAGAAACCAATGGATTCAGGAATTTTTCCTGAAATTCTATTACCAGAAAAATCAACCGCTCTGAAGTCTTGTCGGATTCGATCAAACCTTGTCTCTACTCCTTTATTAACCATTTCCATCGAGCGGTAAATTGCTTCCGGGAACAACCCCATGTAACGTGAAGACTTTGTGGGATTCACCATGTAGTCATTTCCTTGGGTCAAAGTGGTCATTTCACTCCAGTTGAGAAAATAGTGATGTGGAAGCGTTCCGTTGAAGTCATTATGTGAAATATCCACCACTCTTAAACTCTTAAATCCAATGGACCCATGGTGATGATGATGATACAACGGCCCATAGAACTCGTTTGATCTGAGGCTGAGAACGTTTAATGATGGTAGAGATCCCAACCAAGATGGAAACTCGTCCTTGATTTTGTTGCTCCCCACGTTCACAAGTTGTAGAGCTTTGCAATTGATTAAGGACTTTGGAAACTTCCCCTCCAGCTGGTTGAGACTAACGTCGAACGACCGTAACTTGGTAGCATTGTGAAATATATCTGGAAGAGATCCACTGAAAGTATTGTTACGCAGACTCATGTCCAAAAGAGAAACAATTGAATTCTTTAAACATGTCGGAATAGAGCCGTTGAAGCGATTATTAGACAAATCTAATAAACTTAACCCTTTGAGATTGCAGATCCAATGAGGTAATGGGCCTTGGAATGAATTTGAACTCAGATCCAACACTTGGACCAGTGTTTCTTGTGAAGGGCTTTCAAAACTACTGAAAGAATTGTGACAAATCATCAGTGTGTCCATTCTCCATAAGAAACCTGGTACTTCACCTTCCAACTTGTTTTTAGAAAGATGTAGATCCTTCAGGTTGACTAACTTTGATAAAGACTTAGGGATTGAACCAGTGAAGTTGTTGTGGCTAAGATATAACCGTCTGAGGTTGAGAAATTTGGATATGGATTCGGGGATTGGGCCATCGAATCTGTTATGATCGAGACTTAGAAAATGAAGCTTGGTTAAATTGGTGAATGAAATAGGAATATTGCCACTTAAACTGTTGTTGTTGAGGGACATGACTCTTAGCTCATTTAGGTTTCCGATAGAAGTTGGAACTGCACCAACTAAATAATTGGCGGAAAGGTCAAGATTTTTGAGATAAGAAAGGTTTCCTAATGAAGAAGGAATCTCACCTTGGAGATTGCAATTGCTAAGGTTTAGGTGAAGAAGATATTGGAGTCTAAAAAGACTACTGTTGGTTTTTAAAGAGCCGTTGAGAGGTGTTTCGAAAAGGTAGAGAGATATCACCTGACCAGATTTATCATCGCATGTGACGCCATTCCAAAGACAGCAATCGATGTTCTTGTTCCATGAACTTAGGTTTGACCCATCAGTTGGAAACTCGTCTTTGAATTCAAGAAGAGCATCTCTCTGGTCGTGGCGGCAAAAGTGGAGCGGAGGAGAAGCAAAGGTGTGAATTAGGAGTGATAAATAGATGGTAACAACACCACAAAAGCTATAAAAATGGCCTTGGATCATCGTATGGCTTAACAAAGGAGAGTTTCTGTTATACGTAATTGGTTTTATGCTGTAATGCTTCACTAGTTTTTTTTTTAAGTAGAAGACGAAGAAGAAGAAACTGTTTAATGGGGTTGTGGCTTAGCAAGTCTTACATCAACCCGTCGGTTCCGTTGACTTCCCCTAGTCATCCGCTCCCTCACGTCAAAGAATTGGACCACTTGTCTCAAAAGTCTTCACATAAAGCACTACCATTCCATTCTCTCCAGAATATCTCTTTGAAATATATTTTTAGTTCATCCATTTTTAATTCGATACTAGGTGTTTTGCCCGCACATGCGGGCTTAATTATTTTTAAATCTATTTAAAAATCATCAAAATAAATGATATTTGCATCCAAAAAATTTAACCTAAAACATTAATTTTTTTACATGATAAATTTATTCACAAATTAAAAAATATACTTCTTCCTTTTAAACTTTAAAAAATCTAAAGTCTGTTTCCTTTCTTCTTAATTAATAAAAATATAGAAATCCATCTTTCAATTTGAAAAATTGAATCGATAAATATAAATTCAAAAATTGATCTTACAAAAAGAATAATATTAGTTTAGATAATAATACAATTAAAATTTATTTTTGCCAAACACGTTTTTTTTTGTTTTTGAATGATTTTTTATTTTATTATGATAAATTCATGTTTAAGGATTACTTATATATAAAAATATAAAAATAAATTTAATTTAATGTGTGAGTCCAGAGACGGAAATAACTTCACAAATATATATATCATTATATTTATTATTATATTATTTTAATTTGAAAATAATTATGTATTATAATTTTTTAAATTTTTTTTTATTTTCAGTTATATACAATTAAAGTTTTTACTTAATTAATATTTATTTATGTGTTTTATGTTTTTGAAATTTTTTTATTAAATATATTTTCCGGATAACAACACAATATATATAGGAATTATCTTTTTATTTTTAAATATATATTTAGATTATGGATAATTCTTAATTTAAATCATTTATCTAATCAAATAAATATTAAATTCGTTTTTATTATTGGCTGATTTATATATTTATTCATTAAGGGTAATATCGATATTAACCGTTCTAACTTTTAACGTGAGAGCTCCGTTGCGAAAAATTACTTCGCAAATAATAGTATAGATTATCGTTGACTATTTAGCTATAGCTATGCCAAGAAAATAAAATAAAAATATGATTGGCTCTAATAGAAAACGATTTGACATCTATACTATTATTTACCAAAAGAGAAATTGTAAATATCAGCTAAATTTTGCTTTTTTTTTTTGATAAAAAAGCTAAATTTTGTTTCCATCTCTAAAATTGTGAAACAAATATTAAAAATCAACATCTAACAAAATCATAAATATAAGCGAGGGGAAAACAGTTACTACATAGAAAAAAGGGTATACGCGAGAGAGAGTTAGAGAGAGAAAACAGATCTCACCTTGGGTCCGGCGAACGGTCGGCGCGTGAGCGTGCGTGCCGTCGCTGGAGCCCTCCGTTTCTTCTTTAAAGTTGTTTTTCCTTAATCTCTTCGTCGTCTCCTCCGCTCTTCCGCCTTGTCTGAACTCTGGCTAGTCTCCTTTTGTGATGGCTATGTTTTGGAGGGAGGACGCGGTCGTGTGGAGGCTATGGTTGGTGAAGTAGATCGCCTGGTTAGGTTTTTCCGAGAGGTGGAGGCTTAGTCAGCTCCGCCGCCGCCGGTCCTTGTCCCCGCGAGGTGGAAGCTCCTTCAGTTCCGCCGTAGTCGGTTTAGTTTCTGGGAGGCGGTGGCTTTCTTAGCACCGTTATCGTCAGTTTAAGTTTTCGGGAGGCGGTGGCTCCTACAGCACCGCTATCGTCGGCTTTTGTTCCTGGGAAACGATAGTTTCTCGTTGGTTGTTTTTTTTTTATTCGGTTTGTTCGTGTTTCTCTCGATCTATGAGTTTGTGCTTCTTTTGCTACTCGGCCTCTCAATCTATCATCTGTTACCGCATACGTTTGTCGGAGATGACAGATCGATTGAGAGCGTTTAATTCCTCTAATGATTTCGTAGATCTGTGTGGTGTTTGTGTGATGGTTGGTTGATCGGCTGGGGATTCAGATGAGATCTCGGGGTTTGCGATGATGCTCTCTAATGGAAGGTCTCCGGCGACGATGAAAGTTTCGAGTTGTTTCTTGACGGAGAGATTCCGGCGGCGCGGGTCTTGGCGTGTTGTGCGCTTGCCCTTGCTAGGGTTTTCTAGTTTTGGGCTTGTAGGCCTAGTAACTTCATGTTTAATTTGGCCATTTGTTTGGGCCTTTTTATTTATGGTTGTAGTTGATTTTTGGGCTTGACCCTTTAATTATTTTAGATGAAAGAAAAAAAAAATCATAAATATTAAAAATTTTAAATGATATATATCCATTCTGCTCCGACATATATAAATACATGTATATCTATATCTATGATTAAATGTACAATTCTAAATGTATAAGTTTATATAACTATTTTCACATACTATTTAATAATTTCTATATGCACAACATTTCTTATAAAAGTAGTAAATCAAGAAAAAAAATTATATATGTATCTTTTTAGATTTACTTGTACTGTGAGATATTCAAAAATATATACAAATTTTCTAGATATCCAATATTTTTTTAGATATTCTTATTTTTGTAAAAGCAAAAAGAAAAAGGTAAATTCAATATTTGTAAAATAAGGAGCAAATCAAAAATATTGAAAAAATTGCCAATATTAAGTTTTGTGCATATCCCTACTTCAGCTTTCTTTGACATTTAAACAAAAATTGAAAACCAATCAGTTTGTATTTATATAAACCATTCAAAAGAAACTCGGTAGATGTGCCATCAATAGTCAAACAAAATTAGCTGACAAAAAGGTCAGACAAAATTCGTTAACAAAAAGTCAATCAAACACAGAACCAATCAGTTTGTATTTATGTAAACCATTCAAAAGTATGTGACATAGTAAACTGTAAGGCAAGATGTACAGAACCATCGAACTGTTATAATATAATAAAAATAAATAAACAATATTACATAATTGTTAGGTTTGATGATCAGTTCACAGTATGTGATATAGTAAACTGTAAGGCAAGATGTACGAAACATAACTACAATGATTTTACAAAGTCACAAACCCATTTTTAAAATGCATGCATCAGTAATATTATACGTACTTTAGTTTTTTTTTTTGGACAACTTATACGTACCTTAGTTTAGTTTTATTGTTATAATGGCTTAGTGATGATTAACCAAAACAATAAAATTATACGTACTTTAGTTTAGTTTTATTGTTTTGGGAAAATTGATGGATCACATGGTTAGTTATCGCTAATCCATATTATAATAGTACACTTTCTAGGTTCCATAACGCGCCACGTCAGCAGTTTTGTGGGTCCCCTATGTATTTTTAAAAAAAGTTATAGTCTTGATAAGATGATTACAAACAATGAAATACACTTTAGCCAAGTGGTATAAGGTGTTTAATTAAACATGCAAGATCGTGGGTTCAAACCACACGCATCCATCATTTTTTTATTATTATTTGGGTTATTATCATATGGGCTTTTTGTTTGTAAGGTTTTTATGTTTTTTTTATGGTTTATTGTTTTAAAGATCAAAATAGTTGGATAAACCCTAAAGCTTAACGAGTTCAAACCAAAAATAGTTAAAAATGGATGCAAAAACGAACAATAAAAAAACAATAAAAAAGCAAGTCTCACGCGGTTGCCTACGCGGATGGCTTAAAGAGCCTTAAAACTATCCTATTGTAATATAGTTCAACCCAAAAATAATAAAAAATGAATCCAAAAACGAACCGACCCAAAAAAAAAAGTGAATCCCACGCGGCTACCTACGTGGATGGCTTAATGAGGCCTGAATAATATAGATTAAGAGCTTAAAAAGTGAAATCATTGCACATATTTCCTAATATATATTTTCAAAAAAATTGTATGTGAGATCAAATAAAAAAACAACAAAAATTAAATATTTTTGTTATTTATTTAATGAATATGTAATTTCTCTTACATTTTAATAACTACTANACTTCGCATATAAATAACATTTAACTCATTCCTAATATATTTTCAAAAACTTTGTATGTGAAATAAAATAAAATAAACAACAAAATTTAAGTATTTTTCGTTATTTATTAAATGAATATGTAATTTCTCTTACATTTTAATAACTACTATAATTTCATTGAAAACATTTCTCACCACCGACTCCAGACTTCGGCGAATGAATTCCCACAGTAGATGACGCTGTAGATAAAAATGCCACATCTTTTATGAACAAAACCCAAACTTACAAAAAATCATATATAAAAACCAATCTAATGAAACTTAAACAACGAATATTAACTTAATTAATGTTATTTTTAAATTGATAAATCGTTTAATACAAATATAAATACTATAAATATAGAATTATATCAATTTTTGACATACGATATAAAAACTATTTACAGCAAAAAAAAAAATAGACACCTACTTTTACACACTAAAAACTATATTATAACCTAACTGTTCCTATAAACCTTACTTCGCATATAAATAACATTTAACACATTAGATATACAATATTTTCACTTTACACTCTTACTATATTCTTTCCATTTCATTATTATTTGGTGTCATTAGAAGAATCCACTAAACCACTAAATCGAAAAAAATAAACGCAAACATAATGATTCCGGCCCCGCGCTTGCGNTATAACCTAACTGTTCCTATAAACCTTACTTCGCATATAAATAACATTTAACACATTAGATATACAATATTTTCACTTTACACTCTTACTATATTCTTTCCATTTCATTATTATTTGGTGTCATTAGAAGAATCCACTAAACCACTAAATCGAAAAAAATAAACGCAAACATAATGATTCCGGCCCCGCGCTTGCGCGGAAAGTATGCAACTAGTCCATTATAACCTAACTCATTTTAGCATATTATTGACCAATGGGTTATCAATTATATATTTTGACTACCAATACCACAATCCGATTTTAACCGTTTTGACATCAGTTTTGAACTTCCGTATATGTTTTCTTTATTTATTTTTGCTTAAAGGCTTTCATCTTCTTCAGTATATGTTGTATCTATGATGCATGTGTTCATTAATGCTTTATGTTTTAGCAGTACTATTATATTAAGACTGTTTGAGTGAGCAGTCACTAAATCATTTCATAAATATGAAGTTTGACTGTTTGAGTTGTTTTCTTTTTAAATAGTCGGAATCTCTCCATTTGTTTTTTGGAAATCGCACGAGCAACTTCAATAGTTTTCATTTACATATGGAACTTCCGAAGAACCTATGAAATTCGTGTGTAGCACTATCTGTCTATAATATTTCTTTAAAACAAAAACATATTCCCCTTTGTCAGCTTTTTCTTAATATCGTCAATTTCAATTTCAATTTCTAAAAGCGGTTTCAGTTTATTATTCAGCTCATGTGAAGTAGGCTAGTGGTGAGCACAAACCGAGTATTTAGTATTTTCGCTATACTTAATACTCGGTTTGGCTTATATGAGTATTCAAATTTTGGCTTATATGAGTATTTGCATTTTTAAGTACTTATAAAAAATTGATGTACTTGCTAGTTATTTACCTTGTTTATTATTTGTTGTTTGTAAATATTTTACAAATTACTTGATAACTATTGATAAAGTATTTGATAATTAGTTAAAATTTAAAGGTAAATAACTTTATTAAATATAAATAATAAGTCATTGTTTTATCTGATTTTTTAGTCATTCGTGAAATAGATTATATTAAGAAATAAAAAATAAAAAATGCATATATAAATATATCACTTAAGTTTGATTCACTTATAAAAATTATAATATAAACAAGTTGTTCTATTATAATTTAGAAAAACGTATCTTTGTTCATTAATAAAAACGAATAATAAACCAAACAGCGCTGGAAAATTAGTTTTAATTTATTATTTTGTATTTGAAGACGTTTTAAATAGACTATTTGATACATATCTTAGGCAAAATAAATATTCAACTTTAAAGATCGTATACCAACCAAGTAATGAACATGAGACAAATAACAATTAATTGTAGCCACTCACAAAATACATAAATTTTAATTAATTGATGAAATATATACTAAATATTTAATAAACCAAATAATATATGACAAGTAACAAATAATAAATCAAATAACAAACCAAGTAGTTAAAAATTAAAATGAATTTGATACTTGTGAGTAATTAAATGTTTACTTATTACTCAATTTGATTAGAATAAGTACTAGTTTTTTCAAACAAAACCGAGTTAAGTATCGAATAGAAGCCGAGTATCAAACATTTGTTTCCAGCTCTAAAGTAGGCATGAAGAATTTTATTGTCGGTTGGTTTTATAGAAGAAACCATTTGCAATTCAATTTGGTTTGGGTTGGTTTAGGGTCGACTGAATTCAAGTTTGGTTTACTTTCGGTTCGATTAAATTCCAGTTTGGTTTAATCAAGTGATCCACCTTCAAACACGACGCCGTTTCTAAAGTGAGTCATTTTCTCCCTACTCAGCAATCAATCATATCGTCTTCCTCCTCCTCCCCAGCAGAGTTTCAGTCTCAGCCACAAGTGTAACTAACTCCCACACCACACCGTAGTAGTGATGCTTCTTTCCGCAATCGCATCTCAAACACTCCTCTCATCAAACCCTAACCTCCTCTTCCCCAATCCCCTCCCTAACCCTAGACCTTCCAATCCCTCTCTCAAACTCCCCAATGCCTCCTCCTCATCTTCCATCTTCACCCTCCCCACGCGCGGTCTCCGCTACGTTCACCACACAGTCTCCGAAGGAGCTTCGGAATCCGGAGGCTGCGTCGGAGGAGAGACGACGATAACCTCCGCCTCCGCCATCGCTTCCGCGATACGCGGCGCATCGACGACGCCAGTAGAGTTCACGCAGATGATCGAGAAGGATAAGATCATCTTGCCGAGTCCTGATTTTCAGCGTCTTTGCCTCGAGCAGTTGGATCTATTTCGTCGAATCGTGGATCCTAACGCTGTCCTCTCCGTTCGTCTCTCTCTTTTTCTCTCTTCTTTCTTATTTATATGTTTTTAAAAAGTTTATTTTATTTGGTTTTAGGTATATGTAAGACCTGCTGGTAGCTACGTGATGGATCGCTTGGAGCTTCGTCGTGTCACGTGTTATCCAAATGTTAATGGTGGTGATGTTGTGATTTTAGTTGGGAACTTTGGTATCCCTGCTGGTTTGCGTGCTGCTGAAGCTTCTCTTTCTAGTCAACAAGTATGTGTCATTTGAGTTCTTCTTCCTCTGCTGATATATGTTAAGTTTCTTAGGCTTCCAATTTAAAATCAATTGGTAATAATTGGATTGGTCGTAACTCATAAATTCCCAATGTCAGAAATTAATGCCTAATATGATAGCTCTTATCGGCCAGAAATCTTGGAATCGAGAGAGTTTAGTAGGACAGTTATACCCGGTCGGAAGGTTATATTAATTACGATTTGTAGGAGGTTGGATACTTTATCCCTAATATTATAGTTTTTTTTTCTGATATGTTGATGATAGGTTGAAGTTGTTAACAAGCATAGAGCTGCTGTCTTTCCGATGGTGAAACACCCGTTTGTTGTTGGTTTCTTGGTTGCTGAGTTACCAGTTGAAGCAGAAGAGGTTGTGGAGGAGGAGGATGAGGAGGAGAAAGAGAGAGGTTTGAAGCAGTTTCCTTCACCTGAGGAAGCTTATGCTTTGCCTGGTTCAGCAAAACCACCGAAAGTTAAAGTTCCTTCTGTTAAGGTTTTCACTGCCGAGCAGAGATCATATGCTATTAATATTTCACGGACCCTTGCTATGGCGTATGTCATGGATCAGGTTTGTTCTTATACTCCTACTCCATTGGAGATTTTAAATGTTGCTTGTGTGTGTTTAATGCTGAATAATCTCTTACTTTGATTGTGTATGTTTAGAAAACAATGTTACTTCAGCAGTCATCTTGGCAGAACAACGTGAGGATGAGTAAGCTTGTGGAGCAGGTACGAGCCACACACGTTGATCTTATGTTAACGTCTCCTGTTGTTTATATTGAGATCTTACTTTCCTGTTTTTTGGCAGATCCGTGGTCCGCTCTCTACCATCAGGACCTTAAGTAAAATGCTCTCAACTCACACAAAGAGAAGTCAGGTCCTTGCACTAACGTTTTGGCTGGAAGTATTGTTTTCCCCGAGTCTTTGCATTGTGGGACTGACTTGGGTTTTTGGGTAACTTGTAGATTTCACATGATATTGTCGAGGACTTGATAGTTCAAGGCGAACAAATAAGAGATACCCTTCAAGAACTTCAGGATGCTGTTCAGTTGACAAAGGTTCCACCTTCTCTTACTTTTGTCTCTTTTGATACTTCTTTTTAAAATTGTCTTCATATATCTGTTTAAGTTGTGTTGATCATCGGTTTTCTTACAAACCACACTCATCTAGTTTGAGTTGATTTTGTGTTCTGTATTCATTACCTTTTGGTTTACAGGCTAATATAGTCCGCCACAACGAAGAAGCCTTAAAGAAGATAAACAAAACACATAATGAAACAATGAGATCAAATTATTCCGGTGACTATGAATATAAGGACCCCATTGATGGGTCGCAAATCTCAAGTACACGCCTTTCTTTGGGTTCTGGATCTGATGATTCAGAAATGCCTATGCCACCTCTGGCACTGGCACCCCTACAAACGCATAGCACAAGGTATAAGCTTCAGAGACATTAACCTAACGGCTCGTTGTAGCGTTTGGAGGGCTTATCTCTTTCATTTATGTCAGGAAGACCATGCGACATTTCTAGTGTCCTTCTAGATATGGTCGAGACTGTGAAACCACTTGCCCTTACTCAGCAAAGAGTGGTGGAGCTAGGCGAAAGCTCAGCTTCCCTGCAAGTTGCTGTTGAAGAACCGGCTCTGAGGCAGGCTCTGAGTAACCTCATCGAAGGTGCACTGTTGCGCACTCATGTTGGAGGAAAAGTTGAAATTTTGTCTACCAGAGCTCCTGCTGGCGGTAGCCTGGTAGTAATTGATGATGATGGTCCTGATATGCGCTATATGGTAAACAAGACCAAACTCATCTTCTGCTGCTATTTTGATTCCTGCTTTTATGTCTTGAAAGCTTTTAGACAAATTGGACAAAAGTCACCCTATTCCTTCTTAACATGAAAATGTTAACATCAATGCAGACGCAAATGCATTCGCTAACACCATTTGGAGCAGAACTCTTGTCGGAGAACATGGTTGAAGACAATATGACATGGAACTTTGTGGCGGGTTTAACCGTAGCTCGAGAGATCCTGGAGAGTTATGGATGCGTGATCAGGGTTATATCACCTCGCATCCCCGATGCAGCCATAGGAGCTGGCGGCACTCGTGTAGAGCTGTGGCTTCCTACCTTCACTGCGGCAGTACCTGAAGCCAATGAAACATAGATTTCCTTTCCATCTATTTGCCTTGTTACTTTCTTAGCCTTGAGTATTTGCTTGGCTATGTGTGGTGCAGCCAGTGTATAGTCTATTGTTTGTGATTGATCATTGGTCAGTGTGTAATAACAACTTAATATGTACATAACCAAAGAGTCATATCTACATAGTTAGACTTTGTATTGTGACGTAAATATATAGTTTTTATTCTTATGACAGAAACCAGCAAAAAAGGCAAGACTTTTGTGACAAATAGGCTACACAACCTAGCCATTTGTGTAGCTTGTGTTCCGTATTTTGATTACACAATGAAATATTACTTTCTTTATCAAGTGAAAAAAGCCTTTAGAATATAGTTTCAGCTTTTGTCACTAATAAGCTAGTCAAAACTAATATCTCAATGTTGATCTTAATATTCCCACTGCATTAATAAAGAGAAATATTAGCAACATAACAAAAAGTAATTCGAGATATAGTGACAGTATATAATATATATCGCATTTATAGAATTTTTGGTAAAATGGCGATGATTTTAGTATTAACACAAATTAAGCATTATGTAACCAAGAATTTTTATTTTTCCACTATCTAAAGAAAAGATGTCGAACAGTCACAATTTATCGTAAGTTTACTTAGGAACGAAGAGAAAACACATTTCCAATCTCAATCTCTCTTAAGTCTCATTTTGTTTTTCAAATAAAAGTCTCACCTCCTGACAATTCAAAATATTGAAAACTCTAACATACAAATTGTGGATATTTTTCTTTGAACAAGTAGATAGTGATCGATATTATGAAGAACTTTTCATGTATTATTCTGGTTTATTTATAATATTCAAACGCAAATATATCATTTTAAACTATAAATACTGACTCGATAAATAAACTTAATTATTAATATGTTCTAAAAAAAATCTTAGTAATATAACCATTTAATTAAAGATGAATCTTAAAATAAAATTAAAAAATCAACTTAGATATATACATGTTTATGATAGTTTGACAGAAAGAAACTAACATTAATGTTGAAGGGTTATTTGTAACAAAATTAAAGAATTTAATTATGATTTTTTGAGAGGTTTTATTACTAAAAAGCTTTTTTAAACCTACAATCATTTTATCCTCTCTAATCACACCGGTCCAGAAGTTTTACTAGACCTAAAATTTGAGACATTAATCGGTAGTAAACCAAGAAAATCAATTTTACCAAAAGAAAAACAAAGAAAATCAACAAGTAAAGTAAAGAAAGAGTGGACCTCTCGTATTAAAGAAAGTGGACTCTTCAGTTTGGTAACTCTCTATTTATTTTAGTTTGGCAACTCTCTTTTTAATTTTTGACAAAAACTAGATGGATATGTAAATTCAAAATTTGGCAACCCTATTAGGAAATGTATTAGTCAAATTTCATTGGTCTTTAAATACCGGAAAATATAGCAATGCTATAAATTCCAAGTTCTACTATTACACACAACAGTCGTGCTCAGAAGAAAGTTGTTTTGATCAACCAATTCATACAAATATCGTCAAGGTAAGAAATAATGATATCATTTACCATTTGTAACAATGTTTGTTCCGTTGCTTTCTTATAGCAAAATCTATCTTCTTAAAACGGTAAATTTCTGGCGTGATTTTCGGAAAGATCCCCTAAGCTAACCTTTCTTGTAATTCACAGCCTGTTTTTTTGTTTGCAACAAAGATTATGACAAAAGTACATTTTAGAAGTTTGCAACAAAAAATATGCGATTTTTTTTTGTTTGCAACAAGGAATATTACAAAATAACAATTTGAAAATTGAAATTGGTAGTTTACATTTACATTCACATTTAACATATACTAGCAAAGAGTTTATATAGTACGAATCTGTTTGTCGTGTCGGTACTTTAAACCGTCGTGCTTACTTTTACGCGCATTTGAGCTAAGCCAATCAAATCCAGACACTTCTCCGCAACACCACTGTCGTTTTGGAATTTCTATTTTCAAATTCACACAGTTCTAAATATTTAATTAATTTAATGTTTTAAAAAGAAAACATGAACCAGCTTTAAAGCTTTTTCGGTTGTTCTTCTCCTGCACCTAAAATAAAAACGCCAGAAATATTTTTCCTTTTGGGTCACCAAACCAAAACATACGCTGGCGATAAAGGTCGACGAAAACAAACGCACTAGCCATAAAAGCGTTTCTTTTAATTCGAAAACGCTATTTCTCATTTTCTCTGCACGTTTTTGGGACGTTCTCTGGGGGGTTTGTCTTTGAGCAGAGAAGCGATCACGGGGGTTTTAGCACTTCTTCCTTGGTTTCTGTGCTAAGCATTTTCTCGTGCTTCACTGTCTCCTTCGTGCTTTTGATTAAACCAGGTTCATTTCTATTTTAATGTTCTTTTTTTCTCTATCAAGGCAAATTCTATTTTCTAAGAAAATTTAGTTTATTTGGGTAATATTTGCGTCTCTTTAGTTTTGATCACTTGGTTTGCTTTGAAACTGATTTTCGTATTCGTGTCCAACATTATTTTAAGGCTAGTGTTCTTTAAATCAAAGTTGATACACCCCTGAACATGAGCTGTCTTATTGTTATCTCCTGTCTTGCAATCTAAGCAATGTGTTTTGTTTCATTTTGTAAGACGACTTGGTAGATTTATGGTCTTGTTTTTTTTTTGCGTTTTGTCAAAGGGTAAGCACGTGATTTTCTTGCTTGTTTGATAGCATTTGCTTGCAACTGTGATCATAAACTGGAGAATAATTAATCGGTGTATGTTTTGACTTTTATTAGATTTTAATTTTCTCCTTCTAGGTTTGGTCAATAGTTCTGTATTCAAGTCTTTTCCCCAATGGTTGGGTTAGAAGCACTATATTGTATACATCTGTGTAGGTTCTACGATAATGACTTTGCTTTATTGACTAGTTTTTTAAAAAGTATGGTTGATGACCAATTCTGCCCATTTAAAAAGGGCAACTCCTAGTCTGTTTACAAATGTGTGTCTACTTCAGAAACCTCTAGACCACAACTCACGGTGTTAAAAAAATATCAGGTTCCTGGCTTCTTCACTGTTAGGAGGCCAGAGAGGAACCCAGCGACTGACTCCTGCATCTACAGTCAAGGGTTTGGAGAAGATATGGGAATCTTTTCACGCAGGTAATCATTTCATCTCGGTTTCGTTTATTTGACTAGCTGAATAGAAGCTTAGTTAACTTTTTTTTGTTCTTGTTATTTCAGTTCGATTAGTAGGAAATCAAAAGATGGAATGAAGATAATTGCAACTGCATTTTTTGGAGTAACGTTCGGCTTTTTGATTGGAATATCTTTTCCATCATTATCAATCACTAAGGTTTGTAGCACCAACCTTTATCATCTCTGCTCTTGTTTTATTATATATGTTATTTCCTTTGTTATTTTTTGTCTTAGAAATATTTTGTTTTGATATTCCAGGTGAGTCTCCCAACAAACTTTCTTCCTTCAAACGGTATCTCATATATAGAGGAAAAGGGTTCAGCAATTGCAACTCCAGATAGTCATAAATCTTGGTCATCTTCAAAGAGTAATGATAGCAGCTCATCTGGTCCAATCGACAAATCAAAGGCATGCTTCTACTCCTTTAACTATTATGACTATTGTGGAACTTTTACAAATTTGGTAAACTTCCCTTTCATACTTCAATATGTAACAATAAGACTTTAAGGTCTCCCTAGTGATATAAGACATGTTTGAGGACTTTACACTCTTGCTAAATTAACAGAGAACTTCACTTTGCGAAACATAAAGGAAACTATATACTTAGAAACATGTGTTTGTTAACTTTTTTTTTTAATTATTAATTTTATTGGATACACATTTCTCCGTCTGTATTTTTATGTTTCATATCTGAGTTGTCTGCAGATATGGGTTCCTTCAAATCCTCGTGGTACTGAAAGATTGCCACCGGGTATGATTGCTGCTGAATCAGACTTCTATTTGCGCAGATTATGGGGCTTACCGCAGGAGGTATGTTCTCAAATCATTTTTTATATTTTCATTTTAAGTTTTAGTATCATCAGACCATTATTTTTTTAGCTGTATGATCAGATATTAGTATGTTTTATTGGCTTTTTTTTTGCTTCTTTAGGATTTGACCAGCCAACCAAGATACCTCGTGACGTTTACTGTGGGCATAAATCAGAAAGAAAATATTGATGCTTGTGTTAAGAAGGTTAGTTTATTTTTTTCAAAAAAAAAAAGAAGGTTAGTTTATTTATAAATGTTCTGCCGTTTAAATATAATGTCACATTTTGATTCATTGTCTTGTCAACAGTTTTCAGAGAACTTCACTATTGTCTTGTTTCATTATGACGGCCGAGTAACTGAATGGGATGAGTATGAATGGTCCAAGAATGCTATTCACATTAGTGTGCGAAAGCAGACAAAATGGTATCTACTTCTTTTTGATTCTTTAGGTTAGAGCATACTCTAGTTATTTTTGTGACTATTGACTCTCTTGGCACCTGGAAATTAATATGTTAGGTGGTATGCAAAGAGGTTTTTGCACCCTGATATTGTAGCAAGATATGATTATATATTCATATGGGATGAAGACCTTGGAGTCGAGAATTTTAATGCAGAAGAGTAAGTTCTTATTTAACTTTACACGGCTTCTATCTCTTGATATTGTTTCAGTTTCTCATCTTTGATAATCTTCTCCAGGTACATAAAGCTCGTGAAGAAGCATGGCCTGGAGATTTCACAACCTGGTTTGGAACCAAACAAGGGGTTAACATGGCAAATGACAAAAAGAAGAGAAGATCTTGAAGTCCACAAGTATGATTGATTAACAAAAAAAAAACCATCAGATTTTAGACATGATTACTTTTCTGCTTAATGAACTTTACAAAATTTTGGGATTTGAATATTATTAGGATAACAGAAGAAAAACCTGGATGGTGCTCAGATCCTCATCTCCCTCCATGTGCTGCGTACGTTTAAACCTATCTGAGTTGATTTTTTTTCTTGTAACATGAACTAACCAGCCTAGAAATTTGACAAATGCAGATTTGTGGAGATCATGGCTCCTGTATTTTCAAGAGACGCCTGGCGATGCGTGTGGCACATGATCCAGGTTCCTTTTTTCATCATCCGCTTGCATTTAAATCTCTCTTCTTGTCAATCTTCCTTACATGTGTTACCTCAACTAATAAAAAACAGAATGATTTGGTTCACGGTTGGGGACTTGACTTGGCACTCAGAAGATGTGTTGAGGTATACGAAAGGGACAACTTGAATCTTGTTTATTTTTTGACACGCAAAAGATAAGTTTATTTGGTTTTGTTGTATGATGAAACTGTGTATAAATGCAGCCTGCACATGAGAAGATAGGTGTAGTAGATTCTCAGTGGGTCGTCCATCAAACTGTCCCTTCCCTTGGCAGCCAAGTAAACTCTCTCTTATGTCTCATTGTTTTCCTCTTCTTGATCAGTCATTAACTTCTTTGCTCAAACTCTATTTCTCTTTTGCTTCTGTAGGGTGAGGCAACAGACGGCAAAGCACCATGGCAAGGGGTAAACAAACTTTCTTAAGCTATTTATCTCTCTCACGTGTTGAGAATTGTCATGACGCATATGTGTGTGCTTTGTAGGTGAGGGACAGATGCAAAAATGAGTGGACCATGTTCCAGAGTAGAATGGCTAACGCAGAGAAGGATTATTTCAAGTCCTTAAAAGTTGAAGGCTCCTCCAATTCAACAGCAACCACCAGCTAATAGGAGAGAGCTGTCAAGTAGCCAGACTGAGACGCTGACAGATTCAGTTTACAAAGTAGTGTCTCGCATTTACATACAGAGTCTGTATATGTTAATGTAGTGGATACTCCATCTTCTTCTTAGCCCACAAAAAAATATTCCACCGAATAAACAAAAATGATCCACAAGATCACAATCTTGATCAACCATCCATCCAAAATCGCTGGTTTAAGCAGATGAGTAAGTTACAACTATGAGAATTAAAATGAGTTTCTTAAACAAAAAATAATAACACAAATTGATTATGTTAATTTTTTTTTTTTTAAATGGAACGATATGATACAAGTTGATTATAGAGTTTTCGTGGTAAACGATCAGATCATTTCAAAGTATTGCAATATATTCAATGTATACATCAAATATACTACTATGAAAATACATATTTCTACTTTTATAAATTTCCAATATTTTTTTTTTGTGAAATCATACATCATATGCCATAATATGCCACAATATCTAATTTTTCTGACATAGACATCAAATTTTGATGATGTAGATATCACATTTACAACATTTTTTTTAATTAAAATAATTAAAAACAATAGGGTTGAAACATAAGAAAGAAGATATAACTCTTACATAAGATGCAAATATATTTACTATAATTTATTTTCTATTTAATTTTATTTAAATGTTAGAATTTATAAAATAATTCTGTTTTACGGTTTTAAATGATTATTTTAATTTTATTTTTATATTGTACATGTGGTATACATATTAACAAAATTAGATGATATACTATTCATGTCAGCAAAATCAAATGATATAGCAAATTAAATAATCTGGCAGATAATATATGATTTCATAAAAAAAATAAATAGAATGTAGGATATTTGAACTTTTCAAAATTAGGGTGTGTATATATTTAACATATGAATTTTTTTTTTTGTAACAGTTTTTTTTTTATAAATTAATATCCACCCGAAGGGACAGGAATTCAAGTGTTGAAAAAAACTTTAATCGAACAAAATATTCTAAATCAAACATTATGACACTAGCTTCGTTCGCCTACCTACACATTCCACCAGAGCGTTCCGATATCTTTAGAAAATCTATAACCGTTATCTGTCTGTCGATCGATGATAACCACTTGAAGAGTGAGATTTACCTCGTTGCTACGGATGCCGATCTTTTCCTGTCATCGCAAATAGCTTGTCTTTGATGATCACTTTAAGCTTGCATTCTTCACTGACTTTAAGAATTGAACTCGAATGGAAAGAGAGACTGTGAAGACATACCAGAACCTCGGGCACCAAAGGAAGATATATTGGATAAAGTTGATGATCCAAGGAGCACCAATGAAATCCAACCACCTGCAAGATGAACTGTAATGAAAGCTCATCTGAAAACAAGTGTTCCAAATCCTTGATCAATCTGCTTTGGTGGCCAAGTAACCAATGAAACACTGGGATGACTAATCTCCCATCAGGTCTCCTCACCGCACAGCAACCCTGGCTCGAACAAGAAAACCTGGTCCTATACCTTTTGTGCCTCAGGGCTAACCACGCTGGAGACACGTTGGAAAGCAGCCAAAGCGAAATTGGAACAAACTATTAGTCACACAATGACCCAAGAGACTTGATTCAGAACATGAGAAGGGTGAAGAAAATGAGAGAAGCCGCTGAGACGAGGCTGCATCTGCCATAGATGACACATCAATACGACTCTTGAGCTTCACATGCGGTAGGCTCAGCCAACCTGCCGTCACACGACCACTGATTGAGCGGGCACACACCTACATACACGCGGCAACACTCACTGTAATCACATATCTGTCGCCTCCTTTGAGCCCTAGTAAAACTATGTATCGAATGTACTCATAATTTTGGTGGGTTTATCAAAGTTCCTCAACTGAGAACCATTTTCACTATTTCCTTTTTATTTTTAATTCATAAAGAGCACCCCCATAAAAGTTCAGATGGGGTTCACACATTTATCAAAAAACAAAATATATTAAAATAAGGAATAGTAATGAACCTGCCTCTTGTAGGTTCTCTGCAGTGAACCCGGTTCATCACTGTAGCACGGGTCCCACGACACGTGTCGGTCCGCGATTGGTCTGTTTTTTTTTTAAATTAGAGAAAAAAAAATTTTAATAATAAAAAATTGAATCAATGAACCCCAAGAAGGGATTCATTGATGTGAATGCTCTAAAATAGTCATATTATATATGTGCAGTGAGATGCTTCTCTATGATTTATATTGTAGTTAACATTAGCGTTGAAAGTAAGTGTTGAAGTCAACAACATCATCTCCAAATAAAGTGGTATTGAAGGGAAAAATGATATTGTTTATAGACAGTTTCCAATGTATTTTGGTATCTTTCATATAAAATAGATAAACTCTATAATATATATATATATATGATTTGTTTCAGTGTATTTTCTTAATATAGCAATCTTCCTCTTCTATAAATTTTTAAATATAATCTTTATTTTAAAGGAAAAAGTAGGTGGACTAGAGATGCTATATATATTGTGCAACTAATCTCTCCACGTGCATGGAACAATCAGCGTATATATCTGTTTTATTAGCACATGCAATGCAGCAACAACACTCCATATAAGCAATTGAAAGTTCATCAAACAAGAACATTTTTGTTGTTAAAAGTCCCATGTTTGGTTTTATTACGATACTAAAAGCTGTTCAGCACACACTACAGCTTATTTATTTCATGAGATACATAATTATTATTGACTTGAGTATTTGGGTGCAGTCAGAGTCCCTTAATATCGAGTAAGCTTAGAAGCCATAACCCTGTCTTGGTGCTGCATCATCTGCCCACTGTGGTGCTGCGTCCTCTGCCCACTGTGGTGCTGCCCCTGCCTACCCTTCTTTTCATGCTAAAATACCAATGGTGAAAACCATACAAAAATTATAAAATTGTTTTAATAGGATGGACAATAGGTGCACATGATTTATCGAATGAGATCCCAAATTATATTGATGACAATCCTCTATTTATACAACAACAATCTTAGAAATGGGTTTAAGAACACCTTGGGAGGAGGAGCGAAGAGCAAGTTGTCTAGTGGGCTCAGTACCAACTTTGTTGCTATTTCAAATGGTTGCACCAGCTGTTCTGACACACCACCAACGAACCTCGAAACCTGTGTAATTCTCTAGGTTAAGATCGGCCACGCACGCATAGGATGACCAAAAAAGAACACCTAATATGATTAGTATGATCATAACACCAAAAGAGATAGCTTACCTTGTGTTCAGGCGGAGCCTCGTAGTCAGAATCTGAGTCTGAGTCATCACAGCGGTAGTTCTTGCTTCTGCGATCCTTGCGGCCGTTCCTGTGTCCATTATCTCCGAAAAATAAACCAAGCATTTTTTTTCTTTTTATATATAAATACTTGTCTTAGGTTTTTTGATATTTATAAGTTAATTAGACCTCCCTGGTGTTTCTATTTATATACAAATCTTTTAGTATGGTGCATTATCGGTTTAAGTCACTGCCTGATATGATTCTCTAAGGTAAGTAATCTTGATATCATGATATTATCTGAATATTATTCTATTTCTACAACCACCATACAAAAATTGGAGTAGACATAACTTTTCTGATTCCATCTTTTTAACAGATATGTCTATTCATGTGGAAATTCGATCGTTTTAACAGATATGTCTATTCATGTGGAAATTTGAATTTGGAATGAACTGAATACTGATGGACACATAATGATAATTAGGTAGAGACACGTGTCTTGCACGGGGTGAAAATGTATGAAAATAATATCTATACTTTAAATTTTAGTTCATTATTTCTGATAAATTACGTTCCGTATGATTTGAGTTTTGATTTTGTATATTCAGCTTTTCTTGGGTCTTAGCTATGTAAACTCTTTTATTCACTTTTCTTGGGTCTTAGCTATTTCTGATAAATTCAGTGTTGGACAAAGATTTAGTGAACTCTTTTATATGATTAATCATAAGATAAACAGATGTGTAGTAAATGTCATTTTATTCAATATATGAATACCAATAACATATGATGTAATTTTTCTAGTAAATGTTAGTCTATTAAAAATATTTCTAAGAAAAAATATGGTGATGATATCTCAATTAAAATGGCAAACTTGTAAATATGGTGATGATATCCCCCTTTAACTTTTAAATATTGATATATGTACGATTTTTAACTTTGAGGCAATAAACACATTTCAAGTGCCTAATTTACTCATATGGATTCGGAAGGAAATGATGTATGTGGATTTTGATAACATTTAACATGTTCACGTAATTATTTTTAACTGATAAGCCCTTTATCAAAAAAAAAAAAAAGAAAAAAATTTTAACTGAAGTGACGTAGGTTTGAATTTTATAGGAGTCACTTACAAAAATAAAAGATTGGTCAGCTATCCCCCTCCCTAGCTCTCACATGCACCCGATTCTGCTGGCAATCGATGGTTTTTTGTTACACCATAATATTTCTTAAACTAATATTTTGTGCAATCCTTCACGTGCATGGGCGTAACTAATAATACATCACTTTATTGAATACAAACAGCAACAACAACACTCCTTGGTAATTAGTTAGTTCATCAAACGAGAAGACCTTTTTATAAAAGTCCCATGTTCGGTTTTAGGACGTACAAAGATGTTCATCATACACATCCATCTTATTTGTTACTAGGATACATCACATTTTATTTGAACCAGCAGATTATTTGGGGTGCACTTAAGAGTCCCTTAAGGTGGTGGAACTTGAGGAGCCATAAACCTGTCTTGGTGCTTCATCCCATGTGTGCCATGGTGCTGCATCCTCTGCCCACTGTGGTGCTGCCCCTGCCTACCCTTCTTTCCCTGCTGAATTTCCATTAGCGAAATTAACAATGGTGAGGGCATCTCCAATGATACTCTATAATTTTCACTCTAAAATAATATAACTCTATTATAGAGTTGTATTTGCTCCAATGGTTTATTTTATAATAGAGTTACACTATAATAGAGTGAAATATAGAGGGATGTTGCTTTTTTACTCCAAATATAGAGTGAAAAAACAACATTCCTCTATATCCCACTCTATCATAGTGTTAACTCTATTATAGAGTAAATCATTGGAGCAAATCCAATTCTATTATAAAGTTACACTATTTTAGAGTGAAATATAGAGAAAATTATAGAACACTATTGGAGATGGTCTGTGAACGATGCAAATTTAATAAATTGGTTTTTAATAGGATAAAAGAATAGGTGAAACAGGACACAGCACAGAAATATATAGATAAGAATTCTCAATTTATTTAACAAAATCTTAGCATCATCCTTCACGAGTTCTAAATATTCTAGGATGCCATCAAAATTAGTGGTTTTATACTAGTATCGTCACTTCGTCATCACGATTTACATCAATCATAATACATGTTATCAAAAAAAAAAATTAAAAATACCTTGGGAGGAGGAGAGAAGAGCAAGTTATGGACTGGGTTCACCACCATCTTTGTTGCCATTTCAAAAGGTCGCACCACATGTTCTGCCACATCACCAACGAACCTTGAAACCTGTTTAGTTCTCTAGATTAAAATCGGCCACAAGCATAGGATGACAAGAAAAAAAAGAGAACACCGATAACATGATTGGTACCATCGATACAGCAAAAGAGTTAGCTTACCCTGTGCTCAGGTGTAGCATCACAGTCAGAGTCTGAGTCAGAGTCATCACATCGGTAGGTCTTGCTTCTGCGATCCTTGCGGCCGTTTCTGTGCCCGTTATTTCCGAAAAGTGCACCAAGCATTTTTTTCTTTTTCTTTTATATATATACTTGTCTAGTTTTCTTTAATATGGATAAGTTATCTTAAAACCTTTCCGGTGTTTCCATTTATAGACAAATCTTGTAGTGTGGTGTAGTATTCATTTAGCATACTGTCTGATACGATTGCCTCTACTAAGTAATCTTAATATCAATATATTATCTGAATATTATTCTCTTTTCTAGCACCACCATACAAAGTTGAAGTAGACATAATTGTTCTTATTTGTCTTTTTAATAGATAAGTCCAGTTCACGTGGAAATTCAAATGAACTAAATACTGATGGAAACATAACAGAAATAAATAATTCCAGTATTGCTCAATTTATTGAGTTTTTCTATTATGGCTGATATTAATTTAGTTTCTGTCTCAGACTTGCCAATCAATCGACGAGCAATATGAACAACTTTGAAAACGATTATGTATAAGTTGTCTAAACCCAACCGCAAAACTACTCAAACCTATAAATAAATAAATAAAATGGAAGGATTTTTGTAGTTTAATTGAGGTTCAACAAGAAAATGTAATTTACAATTTTTGCAAATTTTATAACACGAAAATAGGGTATTTTCTAATATATGGTGATGAGTAGTCAGATATAAATGTTGAATGATGATAAACACATTTCGAGAAATCGAATGATGATTTTTTGTTAGTTGGATTAATTGGTTAATGATTTTGAAAGATACAATTGGGTAGATTGGCATACTTGTATATTCGTAAATCAAACTATGTATTTTAATAAATAATATAATTATATTTTTATATTTAACATTTAGATCAAAATTATATTTATAATTGTTTATTTAGAAAGAAAAATGTATAATTATATATATATATATATATGTTATGACAGCAGAAAAATGCATTATAAATATTTATAAAATGAGTCAATTATATTAATACTTTTTCATGTAATCAAACTTTTTGATAGTGTAATGAATTGGATAATCCTACCCGTTTTCTGTAGTTCTCTTCTCTCTTTTGGAGTAAGATTTTAATTCTCAAACGGGTGATTTGGAGTAAGGTTCGTGGACAAGCTACAGGGAACGCTCCCCCCCCCCCACCCCCTCCTTTTCATAGTAGATAATCTAAACACTTCGTAACATATGACACTACAAGAAAAAGGTCTGTACTCCGACAAAAGTTTCTGAGAATCTATTTCATCGGAAAAGTAATGACATATTTCTGAGAGTTTTCCGAGAACTTAAACACTTTCTCGGAGTTTGATCGGAAAGTTCCGAGACAAAGGTTTCGTCGGTAGTTTCTCGCAACATATTCTCGGAAGTTTATCGGGAAAATGTATTTACCGACAACAATACTAATTTCTCGTTACGACGTCAGAAAAATAGAGAAAATTTTCTCGGAACCAATTTTGTAATTAATTTTATCAATTCAATCTCATAAATATTTCCCTAAATATTGTATACCCGGTTCTTTTTCTTTCATTCATATTTGTTCTCAACTTTTTTTTTCTTGTCTTAAACTTCTTTTCTTTCACTTTCCTTCTTCAGTACTTCTCCCATTATCTCATTTTCTAGATCTATTCTTTAAGAAGACAAATCTAAATGTTCTTTACGCCACAAACTTTCCCAACAGTCCTTTCACTTTCACAACCGTCTCTGTTTCTTCCACCACCGTTGCTTCTAGATTCACCATCGTCGCCGTTGATTCTAAATCCACCACCGTCTCCGTTGATTCAAGATCCACCACCGTCTCCGTTGATTCTAGATCCACCACCGTAGCCTTTCCTTCGAGGTCCACCAGCTTAGCCGTTGCTTCAAGATCCACCACCGTAGCCATGCTTCAACTTCCACCGCCGTTCCTCTTTTTTCCACCACCACCGCCGCCGTTTATTTCACTGTCACCACCGTCGCTATTTCTTGCATCACTAGCACCACCACAGCCGTAAATCCTTCCACCGCCATAGTGAATTCTTTATTGTATTTTGTTTATTAGAAATTTTATATAATGAAAATTGATAATAATTATTTATGTTTTATTTATAATTTTCATTATTTTGTTTTTTGTTTTTTTTTTAATTAAATTTATTAAATCGTCGGAACAACATCGGGAGACACCGATGACACAAACCGACGACTTTACGAGAATTTGTGTTTCTCGGTCATTTCCGACAATCTCCCGACTATTGATTGTTTCCGAGGCTCAAACGCCGACATATGATGATTTCTCGGAAAAGCCTCGGAGATGAAGGATTCCAATGATGTTCCGACAAATTTGAGCCTCGGTATAAGACCTTGTTTCTTGTAGTGTGAGAGTTCCACTCCCTCGGATGAGGCTCTTCACCCAAGGCCACCACAATGTTTCGAATATACACTCACAGTGAAATGAGTCTAATGACAGCGATTTTAGTTCTATTAAAAATAAAATGTTATTATACTACTCACAAGGTAACAGTCATTAATTGCAAGGGTCGAATTTACAAAGGAGCAAAGAGTAATCCTCCAAGTATTCGCCTAATCTAACTCAAGGAGAAAGTAAATTAAAGATTTTATACCTAATTACAATCATAAAGTATAAATAAGCTAACCAACTACCAAACAAAACAAAATAAGCATTAGAACAAGTAACACAAGCTAACAAAGTCACAATTCGACGTAGGCGGTAAGGATTGTTTGACAAACATAATGTAACTTAGGCATTTGAGAGTCTTGGGAAGGAAACCCGGCCCTAAAACCTGAGAAAGGATATGTACGAACATAATCTTAACTAAAGATTGTTTGACAAATACCTATCCCATGGCTATGCTCTTCCATTATTCTACGTCAGACATCATTAACTGACACAAACCCCACAGAACAAGATGCCTGTACTATGATAGAAAATTTGGAACAAATGTAGACTGAGATGAATTTTCTATCTCGACATGTGATTAGCTTTAATATGGAAAATGTGAGGTGTTGGGCCAATGGAAGCAGAGGATAGTTGCTATAGGTATCTATGCTCATGTACAA
Source organism: Eruca vesicaria subsp. sativa (assembly GCA_932364175.1). Lineage (NCBI taxonomy): Eukaryota > Viridiplantae > Streptophyta > Magnoliopsida > Brassicales > Brassicaceae > Eruca > Eruca vesicaria. Next base: position 159,360 of record CAKOAT010708488.1, on the reverse strand, counting down.
ACAAAAAGCCAAAAAGAGAAAAGTTATAAAATGAATAACTTTCATCTTGGTGTTTGGCTTTTTGTTTGTTCTACCTTTCATCTTGTTTTTACTTATTTTCGTATCTAACAACAAAAAGCCAAAAAAAAGAAAAGTTATAAAATGAATAAAAGATCAAAGTTGTTCTGGTTTGATTTTGGTACTAAATTTCTTGTGTTGATCATTTGTGTAAGAATTCGTAACATTGAGTTTGAGAACAAAGCCTTTGAAAATAGAGGGCGATAAAATCATGAAAAAAAAGACAAAGGCATTGAGAAAGATGCATGACAGACCCCAACAAGACCATTAGCAAAGGCATGACTTAAGCAACTCAAACTGTATTTTGTTGAGCTAATTCATGAGTTCATCGACAAGGAGAACGTTTAAAAATTAATTATTGATGTTAGTTATCAAGTTCAGACCGTTTGAGCCTGTAATAAAATTCTTGAAAAGTCCAAAACACTTGTTTCATTTCTAGTAAAAAGGTGAAGAACTTGGAAGTTCTAAGGTCATTTGAAGGCTAAAAGTTATTCAACTATGTTTTTTATTTTTTTCATTTAATGTTTAGTCTTATTTTATTCTCAAGACAATTTACTAATTAATTTCACCATTTATCAATTTTTTACCATAATACTTTTATTTTGTTTTTTTAATAAGAGAACCTTTTTATCAAATATTTTTTACTTTGTGAGAGTGGCTCTCATAGTGTTCCTGGTAGCAATTTGATCTTTGGTCCATAATATTCAATGATTAAACAGATTTATCAAGTGTCTGAACTAACATTTGTGGTGCCATCACTAACCAAGTATGTAGAAGCATCTTAAATTCAGTATGAGAACTATGGTTTAATATACTTTATAACCTTGTTACACGAATTCTACTTATTGAGGTTTCCACCATTTTATTTCGTTGAAGCGGTCTTAACATTTAACAATAACATATATGGGGTTCCCGTCATGTTTGCTACCAAGCTAAACGGATATTGTACCGATTGTCTTTGCTTCCATGTTCTTTTTCTTTGATTTTTTTATCACGGAACCAAGTATAGAGATTCTATATTTTGTTGATCACATTTGTAACTTCAAATTTTATTTCTTGAAATGATGTTAACATTCTTAGCAAACAAAAATAAATATTGGTACACATGATTAGTTCAACATAAGGGAAACTTAAAACGTAATGATTCGAAGAGGTCGGCTACATGGGCTTAGAGGATAGTTGATAAGGTATATATGCCCAAGGAAAAAAAAAGTTAACGAGAGTACTTGTTGGTTATTCGAGGCACTAGATGCCTAATGGCGTGTTTTGACCGCAACTACATGTAGTTATATTTCAATCTAAGGCATATATTCGTTGTGGAATGGATTTATCAATCATGTTGATAAAAATTGCATCTAATGCTTCCAGTGATGGAAGAGCCATCCTTAGACCACATAAGCTTATCCTTAGACCACATAAGCTTTTGGCTTTGTGTTTGATGCATCTAATTTGTGAAGACTTTAAAAGTCTTCATTAGTTGAGATATTCTTGAACATCAACAACCATTTTCATAACATTATCATGATTGTTATACAAACTCATCTAGTGGGATTAAAGGGTATAGAACTTATGAAGGAAGGAAAAAAATGAATTTCGAGGTAAATAGGTGGCCGCCGCAAAAGGAATTTGAGGCAAAACACATTTCAACAATTTTTTTAAATGTGAAATTTGATCCAAACATTGTTAAAAAAATTCCTTTTGACAGCCACGAAATTACGTGGCTTAATGTAAAAATATTTTGTTCAAAACATCTTAACACTTGCCAATAATTTCGAACTTTTGATGTGGCTATTTTTCTTAGAAAATATATAAAAGAGTGATGGTCGCAATTAATACCATTTTCGTGGTCTGACCATATGATTAAACGATAATGGATTAGTTATCCAAAATAAATGTGGCTGTCAACCACATAAATAGCTAAATAAATCCCTGGCTAGTCAGTGTCATTAAGACAAATGTTTCTGTCAATAATTTAGACATTCCTCTGAGTTGAATAGTTTCGTATAAGTGTTCAATAATGAAAAATACGTAATAAAATTAGTAGTGTACTGATTTTGAGAAATAGAATATAGTTGGTTGGGGTATATATATATTTTAATCACATTTTAATACAAATATAAAGTATGTAACTGAGAGAGTTATACATATGTACATATATGTAATTCTCGACATCTCTATAATATTATTTGAGAAGTTAGTTTCCTATGTGTCGCTCTTACGTTCATTCTCACGATGGTTGATTACACTGATACCCTTAATGAATTAAAATAGTTAAAAACAATAGTATTAATTCTTTTATTTATTTTCCGTTTCAAAATTTCCAAAAATATATGTAATAAAAAGGAAATTAGTTATAAATTCATAAAACGAAAAATATATGTATATATAATATGATTTCATAAAAAAGGAAAGTTCACAAAATAGCAATAATACATTTAAAAATATTTTTTAAATAACATTAAAATACACTTTTTTAGTAATAAAAATAGTTTATAATTAGTATTATTGAATTTTTTTATTTATTTTTCATATATTTAGTTGACTATGATATCTTTCAATTACAGAAAATTATCTATAAATTATATTTCACTTACATAATATTATTTTCAAATACAATCACAATTTTGTGTAGTGCTTATTTTTAAGAGATATTTAAACCTAAAAATAAATTTAACAATAAACATCGTTTGATCAAATAATTAACAATTGGTTTAATGAGCTAGATATATGATATTTTATTATTATTAAAATTATATGCTTTCTTAATATTAAATTTTCTTTTAAATTTTATGTTTTTATGTTTGTGAAACTAAATATAACCATAATCAAAATATCAAAACAAATCTGAATTCCCAATTTTAAAATTATTTAAAATAAATTTTAGTTTACATTCAATAAATCTAAAGCATAAAGTTATTTAGAATTTATAAATATTTTAATTATTGTAAATATTGATATGTGTTATGATCTTCTAAAAATGTATCAACTACTTATGCATGTAACCTTCTATTAATCATAGGATAACTCAAGAATATTAACAAATGAAAATAAATATTAACCAACTTTTACAATTTTAGTTCTTTTGTAAAATCTATATATATGCATGAGACTTTAGAATATTATCGTTATATTAATTTACGTATTTTGGAATCAGACACTTTAGTTAATTTTTAATTCATTTTAAGCACAATATATCTTAATTTATACATAATTTTCCTAAAATATATTTATATATCTAAAACAACACCCACTATATGCAAATTAGTGATTAATTAAAAATTAATTTATTTTTAAAAATATTACAGTTGAATTCAGACAATCCAATTTATCCAAGTGATAACTAAATCAACCGTAAAAACAACAAAATCGACTAAATATAACATATATAAAATTATAGTATAATTAAAGTAATATAATATTTTTAATATAAATGATGCATACAAATTATAAATTAATTTAAAATTAAAATTAAATAGTAATCAATTATTATCATATATTTTCTTTTAAAATATTTATAGCAGTGCATGAACACGGGAAAATCACCTAATATATAGATAAAAGAATATTAGATATGTACATATATGTAATTCTCCACATACATAGATATCTAATATTCTTTTCTAATACTTGCATAACTTTTATTTAAGTGAAGCAGCAACAACAACACCCCTAATAATCATAAGTTCATGAAACGAAAACACTTTTTATTAAGAGTCCAGTGTTTGGTTTTGGTACATTACAGAAACATCACACACATACATCTTATAAAATTATTATTTAGGATTATATAATCCTTACTTCTTATTTGAACCAGCAGAGTATTGTGGTGCAGTTAGAGTCCCTTACTCCCCCACCCGACCTTTTGGTGGCCGCCGGAGCTCTTGCTCATTCGCCAGTTCTCCGAAGCCTTCACAACTACTGCACGGCCACTGCCACTTCCATGGTTGGGGTTCATGTAGACATGATGTGGTGAAATCTGAGGACCCATAAGCCTGTCCTGGTGCTTCATCCCGTGGGCCCCGTGCTGCTGCATACCATGCACATCGTGGTGCTGCATCCCATGCGCCCCGTGCTGCTGCATACCGTGCCCGTCATGGTGCTGCATCCCGTGCCCGTCATGGTGCTGCATCCCGTGCCCGCCGTGCTGCTGCATCCCGTGCCCGCCGTGCTGTTGCATCCCATGCCCACCATGCTGCTGCATGCCGTGACCACCGTGCTGCTGCATCCCGTGACCACCGTGAGGCTGCATGCCGTGACCACCGTGCTGCTGCATCCCATGCCCGCCATGGTATCCATCTCCATGCCCTCCCTGCCATCCATTACCCATCTTTCCCTAAAAATTCATCATTAACCAGATTACCAGTGGTGAGAAGCCAAATAAAAACCCAAATCCGTTTGTTAGGGTGGATGGACAATTGGTGCATTTGTATACGGCATACCATATCACAACAAATCCCAAGATATATACAAATAAAATTACTGAACAAAATTCAGCTTCCTATGGGTCGATCGGAAGGGGTTAACAGCCAATATTTCCTTCTATAACTTAAATGTGAATCAACCATTCTCTAACTATTTTACAGTTCATTACTTAGTGCTTTGAAAATACTTAATAAAAAGTAGCTATATTACCAATAAATCCAAAACCATAGCAAAACATTTCACTAATTTTTATTTTTTTTTTAAACTAAAACTACAACATCAACCATAAAACTCTTAAGTTTCTATACTTCTAAATATTTTAAGATATCAACAAAAACATGTAACCTTATTGCTAGTGGTGTGTACACATGTTTCATTGTGTCACCACGGGTCAAACCCCCATAATGTATGTTTTCGTTTAAAATGTTTCAAGGCACTTGGAAAGAATATATTCAACATAACATGACTAGTAAGGTTGCAACACGAGAGAATATAGCTTACGTTGTGATTTGGGGAAGCCAACGGAGGTGAGGGCCCGAAGTTCATATGGGGTTTCTGTTGGTGCTGCGACATCACAGTAGTGTGGTGGCTATGGCTTCTCCTCTCGAACCCATCATCGTCTGAGTCGTCCTCACAGCCAGGCATGCGAGGCATGGATGGACGGCCGTGATTAGCCGGAAGCGTCATTTGGTGCTCGTAGCGGGATTGACGATCAAAGTGGCCCCTTCCTGAGTCCTCATGAGACACAAATTCACTGCGCCCCTCGAAGCCATAACCACTGCTTATGTGGTCCTTGTGGCCGAACCCGTGCTGCCCGTACCCACCGATAAGTGTGTCAAGCATTTTTCTTAATCTATGTATATAGACTTGTCTTAGTTTTTTTGATATGGATGAGTGATTAAAAGCTCCGTGGTGTTTCTATATATATACAAATTTTGTAGTGGTTGATACGATTCCCTCTGGTAGTCACTCCTATATCATGATATGTATTTGAATCTTATTCTCTTTTCCACCACCACCATAGGGAAAGTTGACGAGACATATTTGTTCTGATTCCGTTACTTTCTAATTAATAATTACTGGCGTGTGAAATTAAAATTCTAAATTGACAAAATATCAGTGCAGGGACAATAATCAAACTGAGATTAAACCTACTATAGTTAACTATCAAACTGATTAGTAATACATAAAAGAACATTCTCCATATTTTTTCTAAATAAAAACTACAAAATTGCCTAATATAATTAACATATATATAAAAACTAGTGATTGAATAATAAAAATTTGGTAGTAGTTCTTGTATCATTCATCATTTTTGTTTAATTTATATTATTAAAAACTTTAAACAACATATTAACCGTATAATAAAAATTTAGATCTTTGTCTTATATGTTATATTTTAAATTTTTGAAAATGACTATAAATTACTAAAATTATTAAAAGTCTTACAATGAAAATTTTTGAATGATTTTCCTTTTTCATATTATAAAAAATAAAAATAACCATAAAATTAAATGAATTTAAAATGTCATTAAATAGATATTCAGATTAAATATATATATATATATATATATATATATATATATATATATATATCTAAATTAAACTATATACCATATAAAATATAAAAATATGTTCTTTTTGAAATTTGCATTGAAAAGATATTGAGACCTGAATATTTAGTTTTACAATTTGAAATGATTTTTTTATAAACCATTATAAATTACTAAAACTATTAAAAATCTCACACTAAAAACTTTTTGATTAATAGTTTAATTGTTTTTCGTAGCAAATATACGAATGTTAATAAAATCATATGAATACGAACTAAAAAATTTCATTTAAATATTCATATTAAAATATACTATATAACTATGTCAATATCATTTAAATTTAATTATATATCATAGAAAATAAATTAATTGATTCATTGGATTTTTTTACTTTGATTTATGTGCTAACTGTAGTTTAATTTAATACATTTCTTAATTATTCAGTATTTTATGATTTCATAATTCGTAAATAGATAGAAATAAATAATATATAATATATAGAAGTAATTTGTATACATAATATCCCATCCGTGTAATGCGCATATATTAACATAGTACACACACACATATATATATATATATATATATATATATATATATATATATATATATCTTAACTATTGGATTAATTCCAACAATAGATAAGAATTAGTTATAACCACTAATAGTAAATTTGTAGTTCAAAAAGAGAACCTCTTTTGAAGCTGAAGTTAGCTAGCTCTAATTATTTAAAACATTTACTAATAGCTGAAGTTCACTATGGTTTAATTAACTTTAGAAAATGATTTTAGTTAAATTTATTGTTTTTCTGAACGAAGGTGTACCACAGTTAAATTACATGTCTTTTTCGGAAACTTGAACCAGTTCATTGGAAGGCAGCAGACCTTCTTAATAAAAACGAAAGATAATTTATTTTCAAAACTGAAATTTAATTGAAACGTTTAAGAGAGTGTAGAGGGCTTAATAAGTCTTTAACTAATTATAGTACGTGTGTGCAGTATTATATATAGATATAAGTTATTTGTGTTGTATGATGCTGTTTTAACCTCTTGTCTTAGAAATGTGTGGTAATGTGTTGATTTATTCTTATATTAGTAAAACCGAAAAGCCGGGTTCATGGTTTTCTTTGTTTTTTTAGAGGGAAATTGTTTTTAGGCAAAAAATGGTAATTATGTTCTATTATGCTAATTTTTATTTTGTATCATTTTTGTCTCTAATGTCTTTTAGTATTTTTGAAAATAAATTAAACAAATAGTTTTATAAATAAAAAGAAATTGCAAAATAATAACTACTGAGAAATACCTATATCAATTAAGCGGTATTCTTTCAAATTCTACAAATGGCTAAATTATAATTTCAGATTATATTTTACATAAAATAAAACTGAGATTCTACGATGTACAAAATGAAATTCATTTTTTCCATTGAATATAAATACATGTCCTACATAAATAATACTAATCCAATATTATTTGAAACACACATTCTCCGCTTAACTTTTCTCTTTAAAATCAGTAAAAATCGAATCTACATATTACTTATAAATCTAAAATCAGAATCAACAGATTATTATAAATCTAAGTTTATTTCAAATATTATTATTGTATTCTACATATAGTATTCTACGGATAATGATAAGCAATTCTGAAATATGGCAAAAAAAATATTTTGGAATATTCAGTTTCCACATATTAAAAATCGATTTTCATAAAAAAAAAAACATAGAAAAAACATGCATATTTTATTTACTTTATTTTTACAACACTTTAATTCTTATTTTTTGCCAACACTTTAATTTTTAATATTTTCTTTTATTTTAATTACTTTAAATTTTTTTTAACAACACTTCAATTATTTATTATATTTTAATATTTGACTATTGTTTTTAATTGTAATTTAGAATTTTTAATTAATACTAAAGGTATTATTGTTATTTTGAAAATATTTAGTCTAGTAAAAAATAAAATATATGAAATGAGTCTAATGGGATATAATTACCATTTGTGGTTTATAAAAACAATTTTTTTTAAATAAGAAACATCATGAAGACACATTAGCGGGGTACATTTTGTTATGAATTTGTAGATCAATACCATTAAAACATGATCATTCACTTTAATGGAATTTTTATTTTTTTTCAAAAATATCCTTAATGATATGAACAAATTTTTATTTTCATTAATGGAAACATGGTCTTTTGGTTTTTTGGGTTTACAAAACAATATAATTTGTACAAACAATCTATATTATAAAAGTACACTTTCTAGGCTCTACAACGCGCCACGTCAGCAGTTTTGTGGGTCCCATAGGTATTTTTTAAAAAGCTATAGTCTTGGTAAGATGATTAGGAACAATGAAATACACTTTAGCCGAGTGGTATAAGGTGTCTAACTAAGCCAGCAAGATCGTGGGTTCAAATTGTTATCATCTATTTTTGTTTTTTTTTATTTGGAATATTATCATATGGGCTTTTTGTTTATAGGGTTTTAATGTTTTTTTTTGCTTATTATTTTAAAGATCAAAATAGTTGGATAAACTCTAAAGTTTAACAAATTCAAACCCAAAAATAGTTGAAAATGGATCCAAAAACGAACAATATAAAAAACAAAAACAAAAAGTAAGTCCCACGCGGTTGCCTACGCGGATGGCTTAAAGAGCCTTAAAACTGTCATATTATAATATAGCTCAACCCAAAAATAATAAAAAATGGATCCAAAAACGAACAGGCCAAAAAACAAAAACAAGAAAAGAGTCTCATGCGGCTGCATACGTGGATGGTTTAATGAGGCTTGAATAATATAGATAGAGCTCAAAAAGTTAAATCATTGCACATATTTCCTAATATATATTTTCAAAAAAATTGTATGTGAGATATAATAAAAAAACAACAAAACTTAATGATTTTTCCTTATTTATTACATGTATATGTAATTTCTCTTATATTTTAATAACTACTATAATTTCATTAAAACATTTCTCACCACTGATTCCAGACTCCGACGAATGGATTCGCACAGTCGATACGCCGTATATAAAAATGCTACATCATTTATGAAAAAAAGTCAAACTTACAAAAAACCATATATAAAATATATCTAATGAAACTTAAACAACGAATATTAACTTAATTAAAGTTATTTTCAAATTGATAAATCATTTAATAAAAATATAAATACTATAAATATAGAATTATATCAAGTTTTTACCTACGATATAAAAACTATTTACAGCAAAAAAAAACACCTACTTTTACACACTAAAAACTATATTATAGTCTATATTCCTATAAACCTTACTTTGCATATAAAAACATTAACACATTCTTAATATATAAAAAAATTTGTATGTGAAATAAAATAAAATAAACAACAAAATTTAAGTACTTTTCGTTATTTATTAAATGAATATGTAAATTCTCTTATATTTTAATAACTACTATAATTTCATTGAAAACATTCCTCACCACCGACTCCAGACTCCGGCGAATGGATTCCCACAGTCAATGACGCCATAGATAAAAATGCCACATCATTTATGAACAAAACTCAAACTTACAAAAAACCATATATAAAAACCTATCTAATGAAACTTAAACAACAAATATTAACTTAATTAAGGTTATTTTCAAATTGATAAATCGTGTAATACAAATATAAATACTATAAATATAGAATTATATCAAATTTTGACCTACGATATAAAAACTATTTACAGCAATAAAAAAATATACACCTACTTATACACACTAAAACTATATTATATCCTAACTATTCCTATAAAGCTTACTTCGCATATAAATAACATTTAACACAATATATATACAATAGTTTCACTTTACAGTCTTATACATTCTTTCCATTTCATTATTATTTGATGTCATTAGAAGAATCCACTAAAGCAACAATTGAAAAAAATACACGCAAACACAATGATCCCAGCCCCGCGCTTGCGCGGGGAGTATGCAACTAGTAATAATAATACGATTCATTTTGTTGAGACGACCATTTACCCTCCTCCTGATATCTCCTTTTTATGGTCTCTACCTACTGTCGGTCCACTGGGGAAGTGTGTAATGAATAGGTTTGTTTTCGAATCTTATAAGATCGAAGAGCTGAAACGAAAGGTCGAAGGAGCAGGTGTCCCCGCACCTACATGTGTGAAAGTTATCATGTCACTTGTTTGGACATGCGCCAGAAATGCCTGGCACTCTAACATGGTGTCTCCAAGGTCAACGTTAATGCTTCAACCAATGGATTTGCGCTCTAGGGTCCCTTCTACGGATGTTTTCTCCATCAGAAACATACAGACAATGTTCCTTCTTAAGAGAGGCGTGGAAAGCAGCAGCATTTTCGACTTGGAAATGTGTGAAACGGTTGCCGAATTTCGCAAGGCCAAGGAATCAGTCAACGAGATGATTAAAGAGAATCTTCAAGGCAACACACTTGGTCAGTCTTTAATGCGTGTCATTGGAGATTTCGCGTCAAGTCTCACGCCAGAGACAGACTTGTACTCAATGACTAGCTGGTGTAGAAAGCCTTTCTACGAGGTTGACTTTGGCTGGGGTACTCCTGCATGGGTTGGATCTACCTCGACATATAACAACATTGCATATGTATGCCTCATTGACTCAAAAGATGGTGCAAGTGTAGAAGCATGGATAAGCTTACCCGAGCAAGATATCCCCATCTTCCTCCGTGACCAAGACCTTCTTGCTTATGCCGTTCTAAACCCCCCGGTCTTGATCTAACCAAGCACATACCATGTGGAAAAAATTAATTGCCTTGACTCTCCATCCCATTTTGTGCCACGCGTGGTTTAATAAATTGCATTTCACTCTCTTTACATTTCATGTTGGGTTTACTATGATGTGTTTATCTTGTTTTTGTTTATTCACTATATGTTAATGCTTGCTATTTTTGTTACCTTCACTTTTTGTATCCTTTTAAGTTCTTTTTTTGATAAATTCATTTCATTTCTTTCAATCCGTTGAAAACATTCAACTCAGGGTTAGGGTTTAGGGTTTAAGATTTAGGGTTTGGAACCTTAAGGTTAGGGTTTAGCCCTAGGGTTAGGGTTTTAGGGCATGGAACCCTAGGGTTTAGGGTTTGGAATGGGTTTGGAACTCTAGGTTTTAGGGTTTATGAACTGGTAGGTTTAGGGTTTTAGGGTTTGGAACCCTAGGGTTAGGGTTTTAGGGTTTGGAACCCTAGGGTTAGGGTTTTAGGGTTTGGAACCCTAGGGTTAGGGTTTTAGGGTTTGGAACCCTAGGGTTAGGGTTTTAGGGTTTGGAACCCTAGGGTTAGGGTTTTAGGGTTTGGAATCCTAGGGTTAGGGTTTGGAACCCTAGGGTTAGGGTTTTAGGGTTTGGAACCCTAGGGTTAGGGTTTTAGGGTTTGGAACCCTACGCTAGGGTTAGGGTTATAGGGTTAGGGTTTTAGGGTTTGGAACCCTACGCTACGGTTAGGGTTATAGGGTTTGAACCCTAGGGTTAGGGTTTTAGGGTTTGGAATCCTAGGGTTAGGGTTTTAGGGTTTGGAACCCTAGGGTTAGGGTTTTAGGGTTTGGAATCCTAGGGTTAGGGTTTTAGGGTTTGGAACCCTAGGGTTAGGGTTTTAGGGTTTGGAATCCTAGGGTTAGGGTTTTAGGGTTTGGAATCCTACGATTAGGGTTTTAGGGTTTGGAACCCTAGGGTTAGGGTTTTAGGGTTTGGAATCCTAGGATTAGGGTTTGAACCCTAGGGTTAGGGTTTTAGGGTTTGGAACCCTACGCTAGGGTTAGGGTTAGGGTTATAGGGTTTGTAACCCTAGGGTTAGGGTTTTAGGGTTTGGAACCCTAGGTTAGGGTTTAGGGTTTGGAACCCTAGGGTTTTAGGGTTTGGAACCCTAGGGTTAAGATTTAGGGTTTGGAAGTGTTAAGATTTAGGGTTTGAAAACCTAGGATTTAGTTTAGGGTTTAGGGTTCGGAATCCAATGGTTAAATCTTTTTCAAAAAAAAGGAAGATGAAATTGTTCCAATTCTGCCACATGAAAAAAACTATGAAAGGAATAAATGTTGGATATGATCCACATTCTTTGTTTTATTGATTTCTAAAACTTGTATTTTTTTTCTTCTTTCAAATTATTCAAATTTAATTATTTCATGGCAAAATATTTTATTAAAACAACAATATACCAAAATTCAACATTTTATGATTTATAAATAAAGACTCGTCACATTTCATTTGGATATAAAAATTCGTCAATTTTCATTATATTTTGATTAGCCTCTAATCAACTATTCTGTGTGTTTTAATTGTTTTTTTTAAATAAATCTTAGTAATATTGTTTTGACATAGAAAATATTATACTGTTATTTTAACTATCTAAAAGGTTACTGTTTGTTCATAAACTACAAACGTAAACCAATTACAATATGAGATAAAAAAGGATGGTATGATGTTAAATTTAGTTAAACAAAACTATTACTACCTCCGTTCCCGAAAGTAAGATTTTCTAGACTATTTACGCATATTAAGAAATATAATAAATGTTCATAGTTACATTTACTATTTGTTTTTCTACCCACTTTTTAATAAATATCCACCAATAAAATTCAGTCAATTCAAATATTCATAATTAATGCTTCTTAAAAGTATACAAAATTATCTTAAAAATATAGAAAATCTATCTTTATGGAACAGAAAATAAATCCAGAAAATTCTACTTTCAGGAACGGAGGTAGTATAAGTTTCAAAATCAGATAAATGTTATATTATTAGGTGAAAGAAATAAAATATAACGTGGAATGTTAAAAATGTAAAAGAAGTGTCTTGAAAAAGTGTAACCAGTGTAGATGGTTGCTTGCTCATAAACTTATTAACTTTGTGGGGTTGGCTAGAATGAATACCTCTATATATGCGAGTCATGAGATGCGTTGCTTCAATTCTATCGACGATACTCTCCCCTAAGCATAAGCATATACATGTTGACTTTTGAAGAGCTAGAGGGAAACGAAAATGGAAGAAGTAGAGAGAGAAGTGATCAAGTCTGCTACACCTTCAACTAATGATTGTCTTCAACTCTCCCTGCTGGATCTCATGAATAGCCCAGCTAACGTGCCCGTGATCTTCTTCTACGAAACTGATGATGAAGATATCGCGCCAGAGATCATCTCCGCGAAACTGAAGAGCTCACTGTCCCAGACTCTGTCGCGCTTCTATCCACTCGCTGGACGAAGAGAAGGCATCACCATCAGCTGCAACGACGAAGGAGCCGTCTTCACTGAGGCACGCACCGATCTCCTTCTCTGTGACTTGATGAAAGACGTCAACTCTAATTCCCTGGAGAGATTTTACCCGACAATGGCCCTTGTAGATTCTCCCACGGAGTGGCCTTTGTTGAGGGTCAAGGTTACTTTCTTCGGATCGGGATCTAGAGTGGCGGTCTCAGTCTCTGTCTCTCATAGCATCTGCGACGCAACCTCACTGCTGACCTTCCTCACGGACTGGGCCACGACCACCGCAAAAGGGAGGATGTCCTCAAATAATAATAATAATAATAATAATAATAATAATAATAATAATAATCTATACTATATAAAAGTTGAGGCTATAAGCCATTGAGAGCGTCCACGTAGGATTTAAGTCCTCCAATCGTAAAATGACACATCATTATTTTAGTTTATTATTTTTAGAAAATGTCATTGTTTCCAAATTATATTAAAAACGAAATTAATATTCCATATATAACTTAGCTAACAAAATAAATATTAACATTTTACAAATTACTTAAAAATGTTAACTGTTATAAAAAATGGAAAATCAAAAATAAAAACGTAATATTAACAAAACAATATTGTCTTTCTAGATATACTAAATGTAAAGTATCATTTTTAGAAAATGTCAATGTTTCAAAATTATATTAAAACGAAATTAATATTCCATATATAATTTAACTAAAAAATATTAAAATTTTACAACTTACTTAAAAATGTTAACTGTTATAAAAATGGAAATCAAAAAAAAATATTGACAAAACATTATTGTCTTTTTAGATATATTAAATATAAAGTTTATTTTATACAAAAATAAAATTATAATATAATGGTAAAATAGTATAAGTAACAAAAATCATCTTACAAAAATAAAATAAATTTAAATTAATTTTTTTTTTAAATATCATTGTTTCCAAATTAGTTTAATTAAAATCTATACTATATAAAAGTTGAGGCTATAAGCCATTGAGGACGTCCACATAGGATTTAAGTCCTCCAATCGTATAATGACACATCATTATATTAGTTTATTATTTTTATAAAATGTCATTGTTTCCAAATTATATTAAAAACGAAATTAATATTCCATATATAACTTAGATAACAAAATAAATACTAACATTTTAAANTCATTATATTAGTTTATTATTTTTATAAAATGTCATTGTTTCCAAATTATATTAAAAACGAAATTAATATTCCATATATAACTTAGATAACAAAATAAATACTAACATTTTAAAAATTACTTAAAAATGTTAACTGTTATAAAAAAATGGAAATCAAAAATAAAAACGTAATATTAAAAAAACATTATTGTCTTTTTAGCTATACTAAATGTAAAGTATCATTTTTATAAAATGTCAATGTTTCCAAATTATATTAAAAACGAAATTAACATTCCATATATAATTTAACTAAAAAAATAAATATTAAAAATTTTCAACTTACTTAAAAATGTTAACTGTTATAAAAACATGGAAAAAAAAATATTGACAAAACATTATTGTCTTTTTATATATACTAAATATAAAGTATATTTTATACAAAAATAAAATAATAATCTAATAGTAAAATAGTAAAGTAACAAAAATCATCTTACAGAAATAAAATAAATTTAATTTTTTTTAAATATCACTGTTTCCAAATTAGTTTAATTAAAATAAAATATTATCTAATAAAGCAGGTTATTAATATAGATTATTAGTTTTAAAATGTTAAGATTTCCAAATTTATATGTTAGGATTTCCAAATTTCTCTATATTAACATTAAATGGAATAAAGAAAATTATTAATATAAATTATTAGTTTTTAAATTGTCAAGATTTCCAAATTTAAATGTCTGGATTTCCAAATTTTTGTATATTAACATAAAATATAATAAAGCAGGTTATTAATATAGATTATTAGTTTTAAAATGTTAAGATTTCCAAATTTATTTGTTAGGATTTCCAAATTTCTCTGTATTAACATTAAATGGAATAAAGCAAATTATTAATATAAATAAATTGTCAAGATTTCCAAATTTAAATGTCTGGATTTCTAAAGTTCTCTATATTAACATAAAATAGAATAAAGCAGGTTATTAATATAAATTATTAATTTTTAAAATGTCAAGATTTCCAAATTTTAATGTTAGGATTTTCAAATGTCTGTATATTAACATAAAATAAAATAAGAAATTTATAATATATGAAGTATTGGGTGACTATAAATAACTGTTAAATTTCTAAAAGTTTTCAAAATATATGTTGAGAAACAGAGAGATATTGGAAAGAGAAAAGATATATTGATACAATGGTTGTTTTGACTTCTTCATTGGTTTTCGAGGATCTTAGAAAATGTTTTAATAAGAATGAAGTTCTTGCTAGAATGATTCACTTTTGGAAAGCACGTAATATCTATAAGGCTAATTTGCTAATGAGTTTCGAGTTATTACTTATTGATCGGTATGAATAAATTTATTTAGATATTATCTATATTATATAAAAGTTAAGGCTATATGCTATGGAGACGTCCACATAGAATTTAAATCCTCCAATCATATCATGACACATAAGTTTTTTGATTTGTTATTTAAAAAATGCTAATGTTTCTAAAAAATATGTATAAGGGAAACTTAAAAAATTAAAACATTATATATAATTTAATTTTAACATTAAAATAACAAGTTATCTTAATTTTAATATTTCTGAAAAATTCAATATAACTATAACGACCTCATAGGATTTAAGTCTTCCGATCATATCATGATACATAAGTTTTTTGATTTGTTATTTTTAAAAATGTTAATGTTACTAAAAAATAGTAGTAATAATAAATATATATAAGGGAAACTTAAACAATTAAAACATTATATATAAGTTAATTTTAACATTTATAGATTTTGGAAATTAATTAAAATAACAAATTATCTTAACTTTACTTCTGTAAAAGTCAATATTAAAAAATTATTAATTTAAAAATAAAATATAAATCAATATCAAATATGTAAAACTTACAAAAATAAAACATCATATATAAGTTAACTTAATATATAAAATAATTTCGAAAATAACATAAAATAATTACCACAAATAATTAGTCAAATAAAAAATAATTTAACATCATATATAAGTTAACTTAATGTTGCCAAAACAATAATTTCAAAATAAAAAATAAATATGTATCAGGTAAACTTACAAAAGTAAAAAAATTATATATAAGTTAACTTTACTATATTACAGATTGGTGAAATTAACATTAAAATAACTAATTATCTTAATTATGATATTTCTTAGAAAAGGTCAATATAAACAAAAATGATCTCTATTTCAAAATAAAATGTAAATCAGTATCAAAATTTGATAAACTTACAAAAGTAAAAACATCATATATAAGTGAGGTAGTTAACTAAGTACGTAGAAGAATTTTAAAAATTAACATAAAGTAAATACCAAAAGAATTTGGTAAATGACTATCTTAATTTTATTATTTCTAAAAAGGTGAATGGTAACAAAAATCTATACTATAAAAATATTTTAATAAATAGAGTTGTTCGTTACATATACAAAAAAAATCTAAATATTTCTTATTTAAATATTAAAATTTTATACAACTTAAAGAGAAAATAAAAAAAATGATATTTTCTGAGTACAAAGAAAAATTATATATTATATATGCTGAAGTTTAATCATTTATTTTGTTAAAAAATATGAAAATGTATGATGAAAATATTATAACGTGTTAACAGTTTACATGCATTGAGAAANCAACTTAAAGAGAAAATAAAAAAAATGATATTTTCTGAGTACAAAGAAAAATTATATATTATATATGCTGAAGTTTAATCATTTATTTTGTTAAAAAATATGAAAATGTATGATGAAAATATTATAACGTGTTAACAGTTTACATGCATTGAGAAATCTATTTAATATTTTGAAATATATATTAATATTTCCAAAAATTTTGAATATGTTTACAAACATAATTATTATATTTACAAATACAAATAACAAAATAGCTAATAAGATAACATAATTATAAGAAAATATAAATACTAAAATAATGATTATATTTTAAATAAAAAAATATATTACTCACTTAATGTTTTGGTTTTAAGTTATTTTAAAACTAAATTAAATTATTAATACAGACTCGCGCGTAGCGCGAGTATAAAATCTAGTCTATATTATAATAGTACACTTTCGAGGTTCCACAGCGCGCCACGTCAGCAGTTTTGTGGGTCCCATAGGTATTTTTTAAAAAGCCATAGTCTTGGTAAGATGATTAGGAACAATGAAATACACTTTAGCCGAGTGGTATAAGGTGTCTAACTAAGCCTGCTAGATCATGGATTCAAACCACGTTGTTATCATTTATTTTTGATTTGGAATATTATCATATAGGCTTTTAGTTTACAGGGTTTTTATGTTTTTTTTTTCTTATTATTTTAAAGATCAAAATAGTTGGATAAACTCTAAAGTTTAACAAGTTCAAACCCAAAAATAGTTAAAAATGGATCCAAAAACGAACAATATAAAAAACAAAAAAAAGTAAATCCCACGCAGTTGTACTACTTTATTCGATCGAATAATAGTTTAGATATAACTTAGCAATCGCATAGTTAAAGAATAAATTAATAATCTGTATCACCCATAATTTCCTAAATTATAGGTAGACATAAGTAATTTCTAAATTATAGATAAATATAAGTATTAACAATTGAAAATATTTAAATAAAAAATATTAAAATTAAAAGATAGTGACACTGGTGTAAATAATTGCAAAACACAAGGTTCCCAAAAAAAAAAACTTATGTTTACTATAGATATAAATATACATAAAAATAGTTGTTGCATTCAGTTACGATCTTTTATCCCAAAAAACTTGCATTACTAAACAGTAAAAAAGTCAAAATATATTAACTAACTAAAATCATTCTCTCTCTTTTTTTTCTTTTTCCTATCTCTCTCTACTCTTTTTCTTAAAAATTAATTTTGTTTTTCTTCTTAATTATTTGACAAATAACCCATATCCAAAACCCCAATTATTAAATGGAGCAGCACTAGAAAATCAAAACTAAACTAAACTAAAATTCACAAATATCTCAATGCTACATGTTCTCCTACATACAAAACTAAAACCAAATCGAAGACTGAACATGTTTCCAAATATTTTCTGAATATTTGAAATATAAATTATCTTTATTATTATTATTTTAATTCAAAAAATTATCTAAACATTTCAAATTATCTAATATTTTCATTAGTTATCCAAAACTATCGAAAATCGAATTAAACTAAATTCATATCATATCCAACTTTTTATCTTAGTCGTTTTTTTGTGAGAAGAAATATTAGCTGATTTCCATTATTATTAGAATAGAACCAAAAACTAAAAAGAAAAAAAAAAGAAAAAAAAAACTGAATCAAAACTAAGCCAGATTTTATATAAATGCACGAACAATCTATATTTCTATATTTAAAAAAATATCCAAACCAGAACTATTGATCGCCAAGCTCAGTTAGGAATGTTAAAATACGCAAATAAACAGTACCATAATTTTATAGTGCCCTGACCTAGCGGTAAGAGCATCCGTAATGGCGGATCCTTGGGAGAAATCCTTAGGAAAAAAAGAAAAAGGGATATTTCGGATTATATAAGGATATTTCAGATTTTTTCTTTTAAAAAAAACTGACCACTCACGGACCGCCACGTGTGCAATGGAGCCCATGAATAGTGTAAGGATCAATTATTACATAAAGATTTTTAGGATAAAATCATTAACTATTCATGGGATCCATTGATTAAAAAATTAATATTTTTTTAAGGATTCCCCGTAAGGATCCGTCATTGCGGATGGTCTAAGATTTATATAATGAATCCTCCAAATTCCAGATAAGAAATTGAAACGAGCTGACTAGAACATGTGTACAATAAAGAATGCAAGAGAGGATAGATGTGACTAAAGGAGGGTATCATTTATATTCTTCTGTTCATAATTTGTGTGGACACATGTCTTTAACAGCATGTATTCATTTTTAGTTTGGCAAAGAACATGTATACATTTCCAACCAAAAACCTAAAAGATACTATCAATCATTTGCAGCCGCCTAAAACTAAAAGTCAGTTTGATAAAATCAACCGATTCTCTCTGTACTTACCTAACGGTTCAATCAGTACGCCCTTTGTATCATCATCTCAATTACTTTTTTTTTTTTTTGTCATCTACGAATTATATTAAACTTGGGCTGAAGTACCATTTGTTACAAACCACATATCTGTAACATACTTCTACAATCTACTTCCATACCTCCAAACATACAAAGAGGTAAATTTTCAAACGCCAAAAAACCAGACATGCCAAACTTTAGACACATAACCAAAGAGAGGGCTAAAGTTTCTCACTATCAAAGATGTCATTTAGCCACTGAGGCTGACCAGCTGCTACATAAGACTGCATACGGTTGGTAGTGATGACACTTTGAGCAATGAAAAAGGCTCCTCTATTTGTTATCTTGTCTTCTTTGATCACTCTCCACCATTCGATCCCGGCCAAAGATCTCAACAACTCCTCTATTTGTTATCTTGTCTTCTTTGATCACTCTCCACCATTCGATCCCGGCCAAAGATCTCAACAACTCTGAGCTCTGAAACTTGAAAGAAGGCCACTCCTTAGGTCTTGTAACCAGCCCTACCATCTCAATTACTTTCTATGTGCTCGTTTTTGGTCTGGTTAGTGTTCGTTTTTGTATCATTTGGACTATTAGTTCACTATCTTCCCAATTGTGGTAGCATATGCTATAACGTGTATTATTCCACACACCATCTTCAAGTTTTGCCAAATGACACACTTTTTGTTAAACAAATCGACAAAAAGAATTAAACTCATAAATCAGTTGCTTATTTACACCAAAGCACCAATAACAATGGCCATTCTAAAAAAGAATAATTCACACAAAGAATATCAATAATCATGAGTTAGTAAGTAGTGTGATATCAATATTTTAGTTTCAAGAACCATTCATTCCTTGTCTCTCAAGCAATTCCCCGGAAGTAGAAACTTATACCTCTCCGCATTCTCCAAGAGGTAAGCAGGAAGATGAACCGCCGAGTAAGAATGTGGAATCGGACCCATCTTCCCGATGATATCTTTAAACGTGTACTCCTCCGGAATCATGTCGAACAGATCATCTCCATTGCATATAACTCTCTGAACCCTATTAGGGTTCAAGTAATGCCCAAACCTCACTCTATCGTAGTGACTATAAGCCTTCATTTTGAACACAAACTCACTGATCCGTCTGAAACAAAAGCTACAATGCCATCCTGAGTCCGCCAAGATCTCATCTGACTGCCTGTAATGGGCGTACTTTGTTTTACCGGTCTTGTATCTATGAACCGACGCTCTCCAGCTCTTGTTGTCCACCGGGAACTCGAAAGAGTAGAGATAGTTCTTAAGTCTTAAGTGTAGGATCTGCGGTGTGTCATCGCACCAACGGAGAAGGTTTATAGTATGTCTGCTCGGGATCTCATCGACATCAGACATGATCAGCAAGTCATCATCTGTGATACCCGCGAGTCTTAGAAGCTGATCCAACGCTACCCTCTGATAAGCCTCTTCGTAGAAAGGATTCTTCTCTCCTTTCTTGAACCTTCCTCCTATCGACCCGTAAGTCAACCTCGGCTCGACGAACTTGAACTCATCAGCCCTGTGGCTAGCGAAAACAAGCGGTTTTGGTAAACCGGTGAAGGTGGAGTTAGACTCGAGGAGAACGAACTGAGTAACGTAAGGGTAGAGTTCTTGCCACCGTATGGTGAGAAGCTCGACTTCGGTGCTGAAGAGGACGGCGTCATAGACACGGCGAGGGTATTCGCGAATACCCCAGCCGTGGAGTTTACAGAGAGATTCCATGGAAGCGTTCTCGTGGTGGTAATGAGGAATGTCGTGGAAGGGTTTTGGTGGTGATTCCCATAACGGTCTCAAGAAGTATGAGATCTTGAGGAAGTGAATGTATACACCGATGACACATAATGGGACGATTACTAAGAGGAATGTGATTGACTTTAAGTCCACACCACGCAACATGCAACATAGTCTGGTGATGCCAAAGCCTCGATCTGATTCCTGTTTAGACACACACAAAAAAAAGTCAATACAGCTGATCCACTCATGTCTTGTATAAACAAAAACAAAAACAAAATTGTTGACCGCAGATTATATGTAAATTCAAACAAAAAGATCAATCTAATTCAAGAAAATAATATTACTCAGATCAGAACCTTAAGATCTACAGTTTAGTAGATCAAGAAAGTTTCATTTACCAAATCAAGAACCATTGACTAAACAAGATCTTGTTTCAATTTAAAGAAACGATTTAAAGAAGAATAGAACCTGTGTGCCGCATAGATCATCTGACTTTTTAGAACAGTAGTGACCACCGTTTTCACCCATCATCCACCACATCTTCTTGGACTTCCTTTTAGCACCGATCAGGAACTCGATCTCCGGAGTTGAAAGATACAAATAAATTCAAAAAGAAAGAGATGATACAAAATAAACACTGCTTGATGATATATATCTACGGTAGATAATCTACCAGAGAATATAAAGTAAAAGAAGAATACAATCTTAAAGAAAAAAGAATTAAAGAATTAAGGAACCAAGAAACAGAGCTTTTAGCTGTGATTATGTCGTGTCTGTTTCTCGGAGCTCTATAATGGAAAAAAATAATAATAGACTGAGATGCTTTCTGAGTTTATGGTGCTGATGATGATTAATATCTTTATGGCCTTGCCTTTTAACCTCGAGAAGTGCGGCTAAGGGCAACTTAGTCAATGAAAGAAAGTATCAACGTTCGGTTTTGATGTTTTGAGTATTACTATCATCTATCTCCACGCGTTGCGGCTTGACTCAGTCCTCCACTTACAGCTTTTGTCTTTGTCTTTTTGGTTGAAAAAGCCAACGGAATCACTTGTGTTTACTCTTTCCCTTCCACAGACACGTGGCTTCCACTGTAAAAAGTACAAATGATTTTATTAAACTTAGAACAGCATCTTATACTACATGAAAGTACTGTTAAGAATTTCTTTATATAGCAAAATTTGTCACATGGGTTTGTTTTATATTGAAGAACAAACTTTCAAAGGGTTACAAGCGCACTAAGCTAGACAGAATTCTTTATATAGCAAAATTTGACACATGGGTTTACACTGAAGAAAAAAGTTTCAAAGGTTTACAAACCCACTAAACTAGACAGACATAAACCCACTTAACATCAACTTATAACCAAAAACCAGCCCAACCCAAAAGAGGCATACAAAACTAAACCAGCCCAACCAAAGCATAAAAAATACAAGTCTACAAAGTACAAACTACAAGTCATTGAGGATGATCAGCTGCAAAATAAGATTGATTCCTAACCTGATATGACGCTTTTAGCAAGGACAGGACCGGCCACGCCCTGGGCCTTTAATTGCTTCCACCAAGTCTTTAGCTTCCGACACAAACACCATTTGACTTGGTGACACAACATGCTCTCAATAGTCCAAACCAAACTTGTGAAACAAATGTCCTCCTAGGAAGAGATGCAACCATAAGAACACTATGCAGTGACAAGACTACAGAAGTGAGCAAAGGTCACTCTGGAATGTCAATAAAAACAGTACACTTGGTTCATGGATGTGGAGGATGTGGAGGAAGCTTTTGAAAGGACTCTGGGTAAATCCTAACTGACACCATTGAAGCAAATGGTAAATGATATAAACATGCGAAACAAATGATAAACAAGAAAAGTAAACGACACAAAAATTTAAAGTGATTTCCCAGTTTTACTATATTCACAAACAAAGAAACCTGATTAAGTTAGAAACCTTGGCTCATATGGAAATATAAGAACACAATATTATTAAAAAAAAAATTCGGTTGGAAAATCGTACTGCTAATTAGCTGGCGTGTCTAAACCTGATTAAGTTAGCAACCTCGGGTCGGCTCATATGGAAATATAATTATATATTCTTTGGGCCGAAAACCCATGACTCGCTAATAGGACTGTTAAATATCCAATTACAGCTAAATAAAACTTCTATAAATTAATAATATGTTAAATTTTGAAATTTTTAATTTATAAAATTTGCTTATTTTTATTTTTATTTTAAAATATATTTATTTTAAGATAATAACGACATTTTGATTTTAATCTATAGACATTAATTATTATTTTTTAAATTTGATATTTATATTATTTTTGTTATATTATTTAGTGTATACAATATATATCGCATATAATTTAAATGTGTTTTTAGATATAATATAACTAAATCTCATTAAAATTAGATTATGTGTTAAGAAAATATAAAGATAATTCAATTGTGAATGTAAAATAAACAATATAATGAAAGTTTTTTACTTATATATATATATATAAATTATTAATTATAATTTTAATGGGATCATATTTTTACATAGAATTTTCTGAAATTTATTATTATATCATTTTATCCTTTTCTACCGATCCAAATAATTAGGACCGGTGAAATTTATTATTCCTTCTGTTTCAAAAATATGCATATTCTAGAAATAAAATTTGTTTTAAAAAACTATTTTTTAAATTTTCAATGCATTTATCAGTTAATAATAAAAATTTTGAATTCAAAAAATATTAATTGTATTTCTTGAAATCTTACTGGTTTAAAAATATAGAAAATATAACATTACAGAAAATTATGCATTTATAATTAAATTTTAATATGTTTTTTTAATAAATGTGAAAATATTAAAATATTTATTATTTTGAAACAGAGAGAAATACAAAATTTTAATTTATCAATTATTAGTTTAAAGAAGTTTTATCTTAATTTGCCGACATCCTTGTAAGCAATTAGTAAATGTTAAGGAATTGAACTTTGATAGCCAATTTTTTTCTATTTTATAGGCTTATAGCATGACCTACCTAAACAGTTAGCTGAAAAACTCTGTTAAACTCTATCACAGTTACGACTGATTTAGTCTATATAATTAAAATTAAAATAAAAAAATGTTTAAAAACATGAATAAAAATATTAAAAATAAATATGTTTGAAAACATGGATAATAATATTCAAAATGCGTTAGTTCTAATAGATTTTTTATTAATCATATTTTCTTCTGATCCATATCACATTTATAATGATTCAATCCAAATCATAACCGTAATTTCATTTTTATTGAGATGATGATTATTATGTTGTTTAAAAAAGTAATTAAGAAAATATATTTTATATTTATTTTTAATACTGTTATTCATGTTTAATAAATAGATTCCGGCCAATCATCTTAAAACGGTTAAAATGAAATATTGTTTAAGCAAAAAATAAAAGACTAGCTATAAAATATGACTAGCTATAAAATATAAAAGAAAGGGCATCCACAAACTCTTCGAAATCAGCACAAGAACTAGAGTTTACATAGTCTTCTCGTTCTTCTCGAATTCCTCATCTTTTTATCTATGTAATCGTATTTGATCAGTCAATAAATTATCTGTTAAATAATTTACTATCAAAATTCATGTTTTCAATTGTACTTGATGAATTTAGATTAAACAAAGTGACAGTTGCAGTTTCTAACATTTATGGGAACATTTCACTAAATTAGTATAACATGTGGAACTGAAAAATCACTTCGAGTTGGTATGTCCACTAGAGGAAAAGTCTCCTTGATAATAATTAACCAACAACAATTTAAGTTGACCTTCGCTATTATGTAAAACAAGACCCTTACTTTTTTCAATCAAGGGTGTTGATGATATCAATGAATTCTTGTACAAATAACTTGCAATTCTACTTGATATCGGTGGGTTCCCGCGGGTTTTCTAAAACATATGTTAGTCCACATATCATGTTAAATAGTACAATTTACTAAAATATCATAAATTTACGCACAAATATAAAAGTATGGGATTTTATTAAGCCCTGAAAGAAAAAATTATTCTTATTTTGCCACCAAATCATTTAACTACTTTAATATGGTTAATCATTTAACATCAAACATTCATCTAATTCAAGTTTGATATAATTTGAACACCTAGACCATAATAGAATGAGCAATATAATTAATCTCTGTATGAACAAATCTAAACATTTTCACTAAAATATTTGTTGCTGATTTATTAGTCAGAAGAATGTAAACGGTAAATAAATTACTATCGTTTAGGTAAATATTACTATCTTCCTGAAAAATCAAATCTATACTATTATTTGCGAAGTGATTTTTCGCAACGGAGCTCCCACGTTAAAAGTTAGAGCGGTTAATATCTGTTTTACCCTTAATGAAATTTTTATATATAACTAATTTTATAATTAAAAACGAAATTAAAAAAATAAAATTAGATAAGTACAGTATGTTATTATCTTAGATAATAAAGAATAATTAATATAATAAGTTTATAGAAAAAAAAACAAAATAAGATAATTCTTATATATGTTATTATTATCTGAATATAATATTGTAACAACATGATAATGCTTATAGATCTTAATTTTATATAAAATTGATTTTGACTTTTAAAAATAATATCATTATATTATAAAATTTAAAAATTAAAATATAAAATGCGATTTTAAATAAATATTAATCAAACAAAAACATTTGTATAAAGATATTTTTAATTATATAATTAAATATTAGGTATTAAAAATTGGAACGGTTCAAGTTAATGATACCTTTAATGAAATTTATATATTTATATATAAATTAGTTAAAACCAAATTTTATGTTATAAATTTATATGTTATTATATTAGTTAATTTATTATAAATTAATAGTATAATTATTTACATTCATGCATATTTAAAACATAAGATATCTTATAGAATATTATACAGTTATCTGAAAATAATCTTTTTTATTGTGAAAAATAAAAATCTAAGTTATAAAACAATTTAAAATTAAATATTAAGAAAAAATATAAATATATTTTCAAAACTATTTTATTATGTGGATTTTTTTCAACACTGTAATAAGCATATAGATTTTGATGAAAAATCATATAAAAATATTTTAATGTTTGATTTAGGTTTTTTAAAACTATAGAAAATAATTTATAATATTATTTTAGAATTAATAGAACAAAAAATAATAAATATTCCTAAGAAAATTATGCCCGCATATGCGGGCATAACACCTAGTACTCAGATATTTAACTTATGTTTTAGATATATTTATACTATATAAAACCAATTTTTTACTTAGATTGATACATATTTAGCCACATATTTTAATTTTACAATCAAGTTTTGTAAAAATAAAAAAAAAGTCTTTATAAAGAAAATAACTGTCTATGAATTATGATATATTTTTTTTAATTTTCTAAATGCTTCCAAACAACTTAACTCACCACAATATTATCCATTCATTTCCTTCACAAGAAAGACAGCCAATTTGGCCAAAACTAAATAAATAAGATAACAAGATCTATTACAAGGAGTACAAAATCCAGCTCAGCTCCAACCGTGGAGGATCTCTATTCTCTAACATCCAAAGGGGACCACCAAAAGCAGCCATTGTCGGTTGGACACCCACTTGGGTTACACGATCAAAATAAAATCAAAATCTTTATAACCTTTTCTCTTCTTCTTTCACACGTAGAGTTGACATCAGGATAGGAACTTCTCATGCGATCCCGAAAACACCCTGCATCAAACCAATTTAACTACGATACTACCACTGGCCCCTGTGACCTTCGTCGTTAGTGGCCACTGATTGATCCAAGACAGTCTCTCGTCACACTCATAGGTAGACAATACCGACCGGAGCCGTGACGGGTTTTTATATTTGTGTTCCCTCAACCACTGGTACTCGTTCGGGGAGTTTAAAGGTACCAAATCTGACAAGTCATGGGACATTGTTGTTTGTTTCATAAGTTCTGTGTTTTTAACATAAGCCATACATATCAATATCTTTGGATCTATCTTAACTCCAAGTTTATATATATACACTTCCTCTTTGTTACTTCAACATACACACCTCTCCTACTTTGGTAATAAAAACAAAGAGCAGCTTTCTTCTGCATCATCTCTCTCCATATTGTAAGTCTCTAATTTTCTTAAACGTGCAACTATTAGGCTAAGTGTAGTTGTCAAGTTTTAGATCTTGAACATGATCAAACAAAATAGGGTATTAATATTTGGTCATGACTTTTGAGTCCTTTCGATGGATGACATTTTACCGGTTGCAGTGAGATATCTCGATCTTAAAAACATTTAATAATTGCTATGTGATGGGGAAGCTTAATTGAGAAAATGATATATATAATATATTATATATATGTAGAGATATCATTCTTCAAACCTACGACTTCTACCAAGATTAAGACTGTGCGTACTATTACTCTTTTAATACTGAAATCATGAATTTACTGATTGACTGAGCTTTTTTCTCTTTCCCGTCGTTTTATAAAGACAAAGGGGTCGGAGAGGTGATATATTATTGTATATGTCCGATGTATCATATTTTTGATTAAATGAAACCGTTAAAATTAAAGTGATCAGAACATCAAATATAGATCCTATCTCTCTAGATTATATAGTTAATGTTGTTAGACTCCCTAACTTTTAGTACTGACCAAATCCACATAATTTTATCTTATATAATGTAGATATATCTGTTTCTTCTAGCAACTTCAAAAGAAGGGTGAAGTTCTATCTGAATTATTTCAGTCAAAAGTAATTATTATTCGTATAAAGAGATGATCAAGTTTAACATTTTCGTCTTTCTATGAAAAGTAATCTACTTACAATGATTTGCTATTAGCAGGCCTCCACTTTTCTCTGTTAATAGTTAACGTAGGTGGGTAATGTTACATTCGAATTATGCAAATAGACATTTGTTATAACTATTTATCACACACATATATATATATATATATATATCTACAGTCTACTTATGGTTTTCGACCAAAAAATATCTACTTATGGTATTCATGAAAGCATACAAATTTCCTTACACTCTTCATAAAGTGTGTACACTCATTAAAGACTACGAAAATAGAGGTTATTGTCGATTTCATTGTCGCACTTTGATATTATAACCCATTTCATAACAAGTGGTGTATGGACAATGTGGCTGCTTAAAATTCAAACTTTCTTTTAATGAGTTTTTTTATATTTTATACTGTATTTAAAAATTCAAATTTGTAAAAGTAGTTGCACGAAATGTCAACAATTTCAAATGTGTTAAGAGGTAAGGGTGATAACACAAGATGTAAATTAGTATAATCGATGTCCCAAAAAAAAAAAAAAAACCGGGAGATCATGCTCGAATAGTAAGGAGATTGAGATGATAACATGTTTAATTTCGATTTAACTGCTGTACGAAATTAAAATTAAAATTATTTATAGTTGTTAGATATGATCTAATGCTTTAGAATTCATTTGAATGTTCAAAAAGAAAATCTATCCTTGAATTATACTTTCTTTTAAAAACAGTCCGTACGAAAGTAAGTATAATTCAAGGATAGATTTTCTTTTTGAACATTCAAATGAATTCTAAATATAACGTTTTTGTATCCTTGAATTATACTTTCTTTTAAAAACAGTCTGTATATATAACGTTTTTGTATATTTGGCTATATATTTACATATCCTTGTATATTTACGCAGTTTTGACTATTCATATATCAAAAAATAATCGCGACTCCTCTTACTATTCTTCTAGGCCTACGAAACATTAGTCATCATGTCTGTTAGAAATTAAATTTATCTCGTACGTAAAACTTAAAAACTCAAAATATTTTTTTTGAATAGATATGTATATGAGCTATCTACAACCTAAAAGGCTAAAGCTAAGTTATTTTGCAAATTATTTTATTTAGATCGCAAGTCTATAAAATATTGACCCAAAGAAAACTTATGCAAAATAATATAACATGTGAATATCACTATATATACAGGGAGAAAAGAATGATTACTATTAAAAATAGCAAGAATTTAAGTAACAATAAATAATGAGATCCTGTCCTACGAGTCAGAAAAATTAATTAAAATGAACAGTGAAAATGATAAAATGTAACAATAAAAAATAAGAAGCGGGAAAAATAAGGAGAGGCAATGATGAGGAAGGGAGAAGGTGGGATGAGCAGTGGCACGTGGGACTGGTGATTCTTCTTTGCACGCTGGCGAATGGCCTTAAGCACCATATTCTACAGCAAAAAACATCAAAAAATTAATAATAACTTATCATAAAGATTAAATTAAAATAAAAATCTCAATTATGAATAAAACAAGAAAAACAAAAAGCTGCAAAGTATATCACACTGCTTTATATTGTTACACCCTTTAACCTTTGAATGATTGGTGAAGAGTGTTTTCTGGAAAATTTGCCTAGCTTGCTCAAAACATTTATTTTCTCAAAGAAAGCAAAAAGGAACAAAGAAATCTCAAGGCTCTAATGATTTGAAGAGTTTTGTTCTATTTTCATCCAAAGTGAGGTTTTCTACTTAGCCCTTTCTCAAAAAAAAAATGTGAGGTTTTCAACTTCTTCTTGGTTTATGCATGAGAATTGAAGAGCATTCTTGTTATGATGTGTGAACCAGAGTAAGGTGTTTTAGTTATCTTTTGTGATTGATGGAACTTGGGTGGGTTGTGATATTATGTTGATAGCATATCCAACTCTTATCTTTATCCTTTTTTCCTTTATTGCATTGATTTTGATTCTTTTTTGTTTGTATGTCCATATCATATTGGGTATAAGGAGTTTGATTGAATAGACATGAACTTTAGTGGTGGCCTCAGTTTTTCTGGGATTTTGTTTTTCTCTTTTTAATTTCTTACCTATTTTTCATTTATCATTCTATATATCTAACTAAATCACTCACCACAAAGAAAAATTCCCAACAGAAACATAAGATCTTTTTTATTCTCTCCTAAGAAAAAAAAAAACTCTCTGACAAAACTTTCATCTGTTTTGTCTCACTTGCAGACAAGAATCTTGTCAGGTTTTTCTGAGGTAGGAACTGTTCTTCAGGTTTGAAGACTTAGAAGAAGAAACCCTTTTGGAGTTAGGCCATTATGCAGAGGAGTTTCTGAACATTCAAAAACATAAATAGAAGCCATGAAGTTTATGAAACTTGGATCTCGGCCTGACACTTTCTACACTTCAGAAGATTTAAGGTAAATAATAGAAAGAAGTAAACTAAATCTTTGCCCATAAAGGTTTAGTAAAGAAACTTAACTATTGCTTTACTTGTTGCAGATGTGTTTCTTCTGAAGTTTCTAGTGATTATACAATTGAAGTTTCAGGAAGCAAATATCATCTCCACAAGGTACTCTTTCTTCTTCTTCTTTGAGATGATATCTTTCTCTCTAAGAGTTTCTTTGTTTGGTCTTTTTCTTTTCTATAGTTTCCACTGCTTTCCAAGTGTCTAAGGCTTCAAAGAATGTGCTCTGAGTCTCCAGAATCAAACCAACTTCCAGAGTTCCCAGGAGGGGTGGAAGCCTTTGAGCTTTGTGCCAAGTTCTGCTACGGAATGACAATAACAATAAGCGCATACAACATAGTAGCAGCGAGATGTGCAGCAGAGTATCTTCAGATGTCAGAGGAGGTTGAGAAAGGTAACTTGGTGTACAAGCTTGAAGTCTTCTTGAACACATGCATCCTAAACGGATGGAGAGACTCCATAGTCACACTTCACACCACTAAAGCTTTCCCTCTCTGGTCTGAAGACCTTGCCATCACTAGTAGATGCATTGAGGCCATAGCCTCAAAGGTCTTGTCTCATCCCTCCAAAGTGTGTCTCTCACATAGTCATTCTAGGCGTGTTAGGGAAGATGACACGTCTTCTAACAGAGCTGCTGCTGCGAGCAGAGGATGGTGGGCTGAAGACATAGCAGAGTTGGGGATAGATCTTTATTGGAGGACAATGATTGCTATCAAATCAGGTGGCAAAGTACCCTCTAGTCTCATCGGTGATGCCCTTAGGGTTTACGCCTCTAAGTGGCTTCCTTCACTCCAAAGAAACCGGAAACAAGTCGGTAAGAAAGAGGATTCTGACTCGGATTCGGAGACTGATGTTTCATCCAAGCCTAGGCTGTTGTTGGAGTCTATCATAAGCTTGCTTCCTTCTGAGAAAGGTGCGGTTTCTTGCAGCTTCTTGCTTAAGCTCTTGAAAGCAGCTAACATCTTAAACGCATCATCTTCTTCCAAAATGGAGTTAGCAAGAAGGGTGGCTCTTCAGTTAGAAGAAGCAACGGTTAGTGACTTGTTGATACCTCCAACGTCTTACAAGTCTGAGATGCTATACGATGTGGACGTTGTGGCCACTATCTTGGAACAGTTTATGATCTTAGGGCAGACTAGTCCACCAACAAGTCCTCTGAGAGGTAAAAAGGGTATCATGAATAGAAGACAAAGATCTCGTTCGGCTGAGAATATTGATCTTGAGTTCCAAGAAAGTAGGAGATCTTCCTCTGCCTCTCATAGCTCAAAGCTTAAAGTGGCTAAGCTTGTGGATGGATATCTTCAACAGGTTGCTAGAGATGTGAATCTACCTCTCTCAAAGTTTGTTAGTTTAGCTGAGAGTGTCCCTGAGTTTTCTAGGCTTGATCATGATGATCTTTATAGAGCTATTGATATATATCTCAAGGTACAGTGATCTCTCAAAACATCTCATCATTTTTTGTGTTCACTAAATCTAATTATAGTCATTGTTGTGTTTCCTATAGGCTCATAAGGATCTGAATAAATCAGAAAGAAAAAGAGTATGCAGAGTCTTGGACTGCAAGAAACTATCAATGGAAGCGTGTATGCATGCTGCGCAGAACGAGATGCTTCCACTGAGAGTTGTGGTTCAAGTCCTCTTCTATGAGCAGGCGCGAGCAGCTGCAGCTACCAACAACGGTGAAGTCAAAATGACTGAGCTTCCAAGCAACATCAAAGCACTTCTTGCTGCACATAACATTGACCCTTCTAATCCAAGTGCAGCTGCTTTCAGCACGACCACAAGCATGGCAGGACCGGAAGATCAGTGGAGCGTGTCTGGTCTCAAATCTCCCAAGTCAAAGCTCACAGGGACACTGAGAAGCAAGCTAGCTGAAGATGAGGAGTTAGATGAGAGGTTTATGAACCAAGAAGGAGGAGGAAGAACTCCATCTCGGTTTAAGGCTTTCTGTGCAATCCCTGGCCGACCTAAGAAGATGTTCAGCAAGTTTTTGTCTATCAACAGAAACTCCAATGACAAAAACTGAATAAACAGTTATTTTTAGACCTTTTAGAGTAAAAAAAGAAAGAAAATGTTTAAACCTCTCTATCTATCTCTATGTAACTTCACCAATGTTCAATTAATCTCCAGTAATAATGTTTTAAGAATTCAGATTTATTTTCATTGGATTAACGAGACGTGTTTGGAATCCAGAAGGTAAAAAGAAAATGACCTAATTATTAATTTAGAGTTGTATGAAACAGAGCAGCCTGAAGATTTTCTTGTTTGATTGATTATTCTATGTTTGTAGAGAGTAAAAGTCAAATCTTCCTCTCTGTCTTTGTAGTAATCTGTTGTCTGCTACTGGTAGCTTGTTTGTTCATATATAGATATGATATACCCAAAATGATCATGTTCATTAATCAGTAGAGAGGAGTGCAAAGTATTCAACAAAACATTTATTATGTAAATTTGATCTTATATTAGACAAAATGAATACAGGATATCTTAACCACCTTGGATTTGATATGTAATTAGGTACGTATATCATGATTCTTTTCAATAATTTTGTCACTATCACATGGTCTCCCTCTCACTAAACAAGTGTCCAAGTTTTGTGCTAACATCCCAGACAACAAATCATTCTTGTATGTCAACAAGTTTAATGTATAATTCCGACCTAATCTGTCCAACAAGTTTCATCATGTTCATGATACTTAACAATTATTTTTGTTCCAACAATATGCATAATACAACTTTGGCATCCCGCATATATGTAGACAAACTAATACAAAATACGTTACATGTCATCTTGTATGAGTTTGTTTCTAGTTTCTATAAGTTAAGTTTCAAGAGTTTTTAAGGATATACCAGAGTCCAGGATCGTTGATATCTTATTCATATACTTCAAAAAAGACAAAATCTGCATTAATCTGCAAATCATACTTTATACTAGGGGTGGGCACTTTATCCGATACCCGAACTCGTACCCGAACCCGACCCGAAATATCCGAACCGAAATCCAAACTGAAGTAGCAAAATACCCCAACGGGTATTGAGTTATGAGAGTTTGGATATCCGAACCCGAACGGGTATCCGAAGATAACTGAACATATGTATATATACCTATTTATTCCTAGTTTATTTATCTCATTTTATTAAAAATATTTATATTAATGTTATATATAATTTAAGATCAGATAATATACATATAATTTAAAAAAAAAAAATTTGTTACTCATTTAAAATGCATATTAAGCTTCTTATTTCCTATTTTAAACAAAATTTGCATCCAAAATTCAAAAATAACAAACAAAATAATTTTTTATTTTCAATAATTTATTTTCAAAATTATTAATCGTCTAACTTATTAAAAATTTTAAAAACAGTCAAGTTAATAGTTAAATTTTAAATAAATGAAACTTAAGTAATAAAGAATTTGAAATTTTCTTTCAAAATCTAAATATCTGAACCCGACCCGAAATAACCGAACCCGAACTAAAAATATCCGAACCCGACCCGATATGTAAAAATACCCGAACGGGTTCTATACCCCAACACCGAAATACCCGAAAACCCGAAATACCCGACCCGAACCCGAACGGATACCCGAACGCTAGGGGTGGGCACTTTATCCGATACCCGAACTCGTACCCGAACCCGACCCGAAATATCCGAACCGAAATCCGAACCGAAGTAGCAAAATATCCGAACGGGTATTGAGTTAGGAGAGTTTGGATATCCGAACCCGAACGGGTAATACCCGAACCCGAACGGGTATCCGAAGATAACCGAACATATATATATATATACCTATTTATTCCTAGTTTATTTNTACCCGAACTCGTACCCGAACCCGACCCGAAATATCCGAACCGAAATCCGAACCGAAGTAGCAAAATATCCGAACGGGTATTGAGTTAGGAGAGTTTGGATATCCGAACCCGAACGGGTAATACCCGAACCCGAACGGGTATCCGAAGATAACCGAACATATATATATATATACCTATTTATTCCTAGTTTATTTGTCTCATTTTATTAAAAATATCTATATTAATGTTATATATAGTTTAAGATCAGATAATATACATATAATTGTAAAAAAAAATTTGATTTGTTACTCATTTAAAATGCATATTAAGCTTCTTATTTCATATTTTAACAAAATTTGCATCCAAAATTCGAAAATAACAACCAAAATAATGATTTTTATTTTTAATAATTTATTTTCAAACTTATTAATCGTCCAACTTATTAAACATTTAAAAAAGGTTAAGTTGATAGTTAAATTTTTAAATACATGAAACTTAAGTAATGAAGAATTTGAATTTTTTTTTTCAAAATCTAAATATCCGAACCCGACCCGAAATAACCGAATCCGAACTAAAAATATCCGAACCCGACCCGAAATGTAAAAATACCCGAACGGGTCCTAAACCCCAATACCGAAATACCCGAAAACCCGAAATACCCGACCCGAACCCGAACGGGTACCCGAACGCCCACCCCTACCGAACGCCCACCCCTACTTTATACTCTCTCTATAGAGGGTTTTCACATTCCATAAAAAGATGAGAAAGAAATAGCACCGCCCAAATTAAAAAGACAAAATGGCTCTTATTGGGAAAATGATTTCGACTGTTCTTTTAACCTTAACCAACGAGCATTATATGCGTTGCATCTACCACATTTAACAACAGCTCATCATTGTTTTTCTCTCAATGATTGATTATTTCTCTATCATTTTCGAGAAAGAACAAAAACTTACAACAATTTTCTAAAGTTGTTTCTGCTTTGTATTCTTTTGAAAGATGAGTCATGTCATGACTCATGAGTACTTTGATTGATTTGCCAATCTAGCACCATGCCATGTCTATATTGTAATTCCCTCATTAGTTTGCTTATTTTGCCCTTTGACATGTC
Source organism: Eruca vesicaria subsp. sativa (assembly GCA_932364175.1). Classification (NCBI taxonomy): domain Eukaryota; kingdom Viridiplantae; phylum Streptophyta; class Magnoliopsida; order Brassicales; family Brassicaceae; genus Eruca; species Eruca vesicaria. The sequence continues at coordinate 123,995 of CAKOAT010708488.1, read as the reverse complement.
TTAAGAGACGAAAATATTATGGTCAAAATATATTACTGGGGACCTTGTATCAACCCCTTTATTGAAATCAAAGCATCTTTCATATTGATCATATACAGTTACAATTCAATCATCACCACTCATAAACCTTCGAATATGCACTACTTCTATTTCTAATAAAAACAGCTCCCTCAAAGTTGCATCTCTAGTTTATGTAGTGAACATAATTTTAGCTGTAAAGTAAACTACTAAAAATACTTACCTTAGGCATAAAGTTATTTATGCAACATGTAAACAAAAAGTATCTTGGAGATTACTATTTGTAAAATAACTGTAGGCTAAATTATATTTATGTATAAATCTATTTACTCTCTACTAATAATTAATAGAACTATGTGTTCGCAGTTTTTTTATCCTAAACTACCAATTTAGTTAGGTTCAGTTAGGTAAATAGCTTTAGGAAATTTTTCTTATTTTAATTATTTGTTGTAAGAAAAAAACCCACAGAAACATCGCGTAATCGCGGAATCGCGGAAATAATAGTTAAGTTGCGGAAAAAATTAATTAAGTCGTGGAAAAATTTAAAATTTGCGGAATGGCGGAATATATATTAAATTGATTAAAATATTTTATATGGTTTTTAATTTGTTATAAAAAACAACTAGTAATAATTAAACTAATTATTACAAAAGTGAAAACAACTAAAATTNGGAAAAAATTAATTAAGTCGTGGAAAAATTTAAAATTTGCGGAATGGCGGAATATATATTAAATTGATTAAAATATTTTATATGGTTTTTAATTTGTTATAAAAAACAACTAGTAATAATTAAACTAATTATTACAAAAGTGAAAACAACTAAAATTTATTAAAAACATTTTAGTTTTTATTATAAATATCTAACATATTTTTGAATACATTTTAAAAATAGATTTTTTTAATATATAAATTATAATAGAACTTTATTTACAACATAATTATTTATCATTAAAAATTATTGATATGTATTTTATATTTTAAGATAGTATTAGCATATAATTTAATAATATGAAAATATTAGTTTTTAAATCTTTCCACCATAATCTACTAAAACTCACTTTTCCACTTAATAAAATTTCTCTTTATATTTTTGTCAGCAAAAACGCAAACTTGCGTTTTCGCGTTTTTTTTTCATTCCGCAACATTTTGTCGATTGGCAAAATTCTTGCGGAATCGCGTTTCATAAGCCATTCCGCCATTCCGCATGGTTACCAATCAATGCCCATATGCCTCTCTTTGTTTGCCAAACGATAGTGAGGCGTAAGGCGTAGCATTTTAAAATAAAACTTATACATAAGTTGAAGAACCTTACGTCCCCCCACCCCATCTATATTGATTACATTACAACAACAAAGAGAAATGACACAGATTCATACATGAATCTACTTAGCGTCTGTAGGGGAATCTGATGGCTTAGGTGGAGCATCCTGTTGAGCCGGAGCCTCGATACTCTTGGTACGTTGTAGCGAAAGAGACCGGTGCATCCTACATCGAAAAGAACCGGGGTGAGTGGTTGGTGAGCAAAGGCAGTTTGTCTTGTTGATGCTCGTTTGACGGGTCAGCCCACCTGAGCCCACTTCGGGCTGGCGTGGACTGCTATCGCCAGGAATATCAATCTTCATGATCCTTTCGTCTTTTACCATTTGTTGAACCGTCCTCAACTTTTTTTGGTTTTCATCAACAAGCAAAAAACACTATTAAGAGTTGTAGTAATAATAGAAACCATTTACAAAAATGTAACATTTTCCTTAATTAAGAGAAGCCCATTTTCAAAAAAAAAAAATTATTAAAGAGATCATATGATACCTCTTCATTTTTATTCTTTGGTGAACTAATTAAGCTTTTTTATGTTTGTTTAGGAAATAGATTTTGGATTTTGAAGTTTATTTTAGTTTCTTATATTTCTTTTAGTAAACGCTTTTACATTTTAGTATAAATAAAACAAAGATCTTGTTCTCATCCAAGCGAGATGGTGAGCTTAGAGTGTTATCGAGCTTTAAAAGAGAAATATGTTTTTGAGCTTTAATCTTGACTTTGCAAAGAAGAATGATTCAATATTTTTGTTGTTGTTATACCTTTAGTTTGTTTCTTCTAAGTTAAAAGAAACATATACTCTAGCTCTCCGGACTAAACATGAATACTGTAGACACTTGAGGCTTTACAGAAATATCACGAGATTTAATTTGCGATGACATATAAACTGAGATGCAACTAAAGCGGGACTGGAGGATGCTAATAGATGAAAATTTGAACCTAGCAAAAACAGTGTGGCTCCATCCTAACCAGACCATTGAAGAGGTGGAAGCAAGAAGAGGAAAATGAAGTCCCAGACTAAGAACATAACAGGTAACTAAAAGGGAATCAAGAATAAAGGATATACCTCTTTGTGGATCAACTGAAGCGACCTAGAATGTAGCTTTTCTGAAACGCTCTATCTTGTTCCAAATTTATATTCTCTCCTTTATTCTTTTGGGTCATCACGGGAATGATGGTGCACTACATCAAATGCCCACTGTATCAGTTATCTTCCATAATGTTTCAACCACTCTTATCCCAAAAGCCCATCATTGAGTGGTCCCTCTCCTTTATTGTTTTTAGCGGTGTTTCTAAACCCAAGACCGGGTGCGATAATGAATTGGATCGTCGTGGTGGAACTGGATTAGTTGATGAAGTGATAAATATATTTTTAATGGAGATTGTTTAAGATAAGTTGTATGCAAATATTCCAAAGATGCTCAGAGTTAGACGCTTTATAAATGATATAATGTTTAAATAGACGCCTAAGCTGATCTATTGATTTTTCGAACGTTTAACCTATTTTAAAAATGATGGTTGTATGTAGCAGAAGCTTAAGCTATATAGTATTTATAAAATAAAATAAAAATCTATGAATTGTAAACTTTGGTTTTGTATAAGTAAAGTTAAGTACGCATTAAATTCAAGTTTCATATGTTCACAAAATATCCTAAAATTAACTTTTGTTGGCAAAGGATGCATTTCTTTCTAAGTAATTGTATGACTTACAGATGTTCTCCCATAAGTCGAATTGTTCACAATTAGGTAATAAATTATGTTTTAGTATCACAAACACCTAAAAACTTTACCTAATTTATTATGACAAAATCCTTAAGCACCATTCAAGATGAAATAGAAAAAGAGTAAAATGGTTTAAAAATTATATGTTTCTCTTATTAACAAAATTACAACCATACATAAACACACCAAACTATTGTGTAGTCTCAAAGCAACTGAGTGGCAACTTCATGGGCGTCAAAAACAAAGCACAAATGAAAGTGGTATGGTCAAGAGTGGGAACGAAACATAGTAAACGAGATATCTTTCTAATATTCTATCCATTTCATACTAAATATCATAATAGAACAAAATATTTAATTATAAAATAAGTATTGTTTTCAGTTTCTAATACAAAATTTAATTAATTCTACTATATAATATTTTTTTATTAGTTAAATTATAATTAGATGTATAAATATTATGTTTTTATATAAAAATATACAAAATTAATTATTTTAATTTATATATAAAATATATAAAATAATATTTATAATAAAATATAGGGAGTTTAAGAGCATCATGATCCTACTACCCATTTGACATGTTTATTTTTTCTTTTTTACTTTTTTTTTGACTTAAAAAAAAATTAGGAAAAAACTAATTACGGATCGCTAGGTGTTAATAGAACCCGCGAACAAAAAAAAATGCAGCTGTTATTTAGCATTCAGAAGCATCAGATATTTATGTTTTTATGAAAAAGATGCTCTAATGCGTTTGTATGTTGATTAATGCCTGGTCAAAGAAAACAAAATATATCTCACTAGAACCTTCGGGTTGACCAACGACTTGAGTCCACATGGCAGCCTTTTGGTCTCTCAACGTTCAAAAACCTGACGCTTTCCTTATTTCTGTTTAAAGGAAAGGTCAAACTTCGTAGAAATATCGTCGCAAGCGTTTCTAACACGTAACCACATTTCACCGAAAACACCGTCCTTGTCTCATTCCTCACGTTTGTTTATAAAACAGAGAGAGATAAGATCAAGAAAGAGTAGTAGTCGTCTCTTTGTATAATATTTATTTCTCAAACCAATTCAGTGTTGCTCACCAACCTGATTTCTCTTCTACTTTCACACACATCTCGTGTTAACAGAGTTGTATAAAGGGCTTTCTTTGTGTGTCTAGGGTTTTTGTGTGGTGGAAAATGGAGAACAAGATCAATAATGGAAACGATGATGGTCCAAAACATAGCCAAGTGGTGAAGGTAAAGAGAGAGTTTGAGAAGATAAGCCAGCCATCTCTGCAGCAACCGGAGATGAGAAGGGTCCTCTCCGAGATCACGAGGCGTCAACGTTCACGTTCACCTCTCGGCCTAGGAGAGAGATCTATTTCCGTTGGGAACTGATAGAAGAAAGAGATAGAATAAGAAGAGGAGGTTCTTAATAGTTGCGGACTTTTTTTGTATATATATGATGTGTCCATGTATGCAAATACTCATTGTGTTTTGAGTATGACCGTTGAATCTCCCTTCTTTGTAGAGTAAGCCCTTCCCTTGGTCCAGTCTCATGTTTGTAAAATATGTTGGTAGTTTCGTTCTTTACAAAAGAATCTTGAATCAACCCCCAAACTCAACAACCAAGAGCGTATAGCCAATGGTTCGTTCCAGTGTTAGAGCACTGGTCATCCAGACAATAACTAAAGTCAAAAGATAAGAATCGAACCTAAGAAAGAAACACGAGAGGGATCGATCTGAACATAGCACAAACAAAAGTAAGAGCTTCCTCAAACAAAACAAAACAAGAACTCTATTCAAGAAACAAACCATGTCACGATCTATGAATCTGGCTTTACCTGACATGCATGTGAGAGATATAGTCACTTCTTAAGACAAAAAAAATAATATATTTATTGACCCGACCTGCTATAGAACTCAAAGCCTTGAAAACAAAGGAAACAAAGCACATATGGAGCTTATGAGTTCTCTTGTGTCAAAGATGATCCAATTTGAAGCATTAGAGGATAAACTGGGCTGAACTCTTTCTCCCCTCTTGACCTGATCTTCACTGCATAATCATCCAACGTCGCTTTTACCCCTTTCCAGATCTGATCCTCTTTTTGGTTATCAAGCCACAGTGAGTACTGCTTAGGACTCAGTCTGTTCTTCTGCATCGGTGACTCTAACTCATCCGGGCCTCTCGTGTAGAGATGGTGCAGGACGATACTCGGCGGCAGATCCTGGATGAGAGGAGACGATCCCATCTCAGATGTTTCCAAGAAAATCAATGGCCTAAATGCTCTAAGAGCTCTGTACGGTGCACCGAGTTGCTCCACAGGGAACAGATTCTGTCCCACCGCGAGTTCCAGCTCGGCCATGTCTCTAGCCATCCTGAGTTTTCCCCATTCTGATAGTGGTCTCACGAGGGAAGCATGCCTGATGTAGAAGATCAAAACCCTTGAAGCCATTTGTCTTGCAAGTCTAGTGCAGATTGATTCTGTCCCTGCAGTGTTAGCTGTTGCTGCGGAAGGCAAAAGTCTAGATAGGAACTCCTTGCGGAAGTGGAGGATCGATCTCTGCAACTCTTCCATGTATGGGGAAGTGTTGTCGTCCAAGGCAGCATCATCAACACCAAAGTTTTGATCGTGGATTTGAAGTATGCATGACTCGAGTTGGTCTCGCATTGCTTTGAACAGAGGTGTAACTGGCTCGCATGCCGCGGCATATATCGCACCCAGATGAGGAGACAGTACATCAGCAGCGATACTGGGAAGGTCCGCTACCATGGATGAGATATGCGTGTGGATTCCTTGCAGATGCTGAGATAGTGTGAAGTTTCTGATCTGTGTTGAAGTTGCAGGTCCTGTAATCTGGCGCGTCTCAGGGCCTGTAGAAATCTGTCATACAAAAGTAGATGCGGTACACGTCAAGCATAAAAGCATAAATATGGTCTAACTACTCTTTACTGCTTAACCCCAATTATATATCATCCAAAGTAGTAGCTAAAACATGTACATGTTCATAGCTCTACTTTGTTAAGCGGGAACTATAGTAGCCACACGAATTATTAATTTGTACACATTCTACCCTTAACATGTGCGTGCAACCTTATCAATTCTTATATAATGAAACACACATTGTATACAAGCAGAACCTGATGCCATAGTCTTCAGAGTTTGTAGATTTCATACTCAGTGAGCTATCTCGACTAAGGACAATGGGTACCATATTCCATATACTACCAACTGAGAAGAAAAATAGAAGAGAAAGAAGTTTAAACATACCTGGCACTCAGCTCGTTGAGCTAGGTTACTAAGGGCCTTGCCTATCTCACGCAAAACTAAAAGAGTCAAACGACCATCTGGATGAACAGCCTCGATCTCGTCTTGAATGTGTGATAACACCTGCGAGATCTGTTCTTTGGAAGGTAAACTCCCACGGCTCGACATAGGGAATATCGAGTTCACAAGATCTGACAACCGTCCAAAGCATAGGGATAAGAAAGCAGTCTGGAAAATTGCAATGCATGAAACCATTTGTTCTTTCCTTTCTGAATCAACCGCAGGTAACACTCCTTTCACATCGGTGTCGCGAGAGATCCTTTCAAGAAGATTTTCAATCATAGACACAAGCTTCGGATATCCCATGGTGAATATTTCTTTAACGAAACTCGAAGCTGTGAATGCTGACTTCATTTGGCTAGTAAACGCCTTCACAAGTGCATCCCAAACTCTGTCTGTTAACATTGAGTCACCTTCCTGTTGCATATAAACATTTCATATGTCAGTAATAAAAGCCTGAAATTTAAATCAATCAATAGTCCTGACATCACAGAAGCACATTACAAAGAATTCATTTTTTTTATGCAAAAACATGGAAGGATCATCCACTAAAGTTTCGATCAAACATCAATCATGTTTCCTAAAAGTGACAAGAATCTTCCCATCCACATCCAAGAACACACTCTATTTCTCTCAATAAACCACTGCAGCTTAAACTAACTAGTAAACCAAAATAAAAGGCTGAGAACTAAATCAATCAATAGCCTTGACATCACTTAAAAAAGGTTCCAAAGGCTTCATTTTTATGCAAAAACATGGAAGGATCATCCATTAAAGTTGATCAAACATCAACCATGCTCCCTAAAACTGACAAGAATCTTCCCATCTACATCAAATAACACTCTCTCTTTCTCCCATTAACTCAATGCAGCTTTAACTAACGAGTAAAAAGGCTGAAATCTAAATCAATCAATAGCCTTGACATCACATAAACAAGTTCCAAAGACTTCATTTTTATGCAAAAACATGGAAGGATCATCCACTAAAGTGACAAGAATCTTCACATCCACAACCAAGAACACTCTCTATTTCTCTCAATAACCTAATGTAGCTTCTTTAACTATTCATATACCTTGATGACTTCATCAAGAAGAAGGACATGCGTAAACGGATCCCTCTTCTTAGACAACACACGCTGCAAATGCCACACAGCAACAACAACCTTATACAACTGATCCATACAACTCCCCATCCTCTGCCACAACGCCTCCCTAACCTTCCCCCCACCACCAATATTCGGCGCTCCACTAGACCTAATCCCACCCGGTCCAAACCCCCCACCACCACCACCAGACGTAACCGCCTTCATATCCATCGCAACCCCCACACTCTTCACACCCATCCCCTTATACTTATTCACCAACTGATCCACCGTTTGCTTCAACTCTCCAAGGTTATAGAAAACCTGCAAACCAGTCCCAACCTCCGCTTGATTCAGCCCTTCCATACCTCTCTCCAACACCTTCATCGCCTCAGATCTCAATTTTTCACCAATCTCTTTAACGAACTTAACCTCCTCGTCGACAACCTCGATCCCGAACAGATCGTACTCCCTACACATCGCCAAGATCTCGAAATGGAGCTGCGCGGATTTCGTGAGATCGACCTTCTCCGGATCCGATCCATCCGTCAGATCGCGAAGCTTCTTCGAGAGCCGCAACGCGCGCACCGAGTGAGATAGCAGCTCCGTCGCGGAGTGGAGATTCGTTAGCTGAGTGGATTTGGATCTGATGGACCGCACTGGCTCCGAGAGATCGGATCGGATCTTGCGGATCGAGGATTGGAGGGAGGAGACGGAGGAGCGGAGGGAGGAGAGGGAGATCTCGGCGTGGGAGAGGGAGGAGAGCTGGGAGAGGAGCTCCGGGTGGCGGGAGACGACGTCGTTGCGGAGCTGGGCGTCGAGGAGGCGGATGGCTTGGTGGAGACGCTCGGCGGTGGAGGCGGGGGAGCCGGAGGCGAGTGCGGCGGAGGAGAAGGAGGAGGAGGAGAAGGATGGGGAGAGGAATGGGGAGAGGATGGGGTCGTTGGCGAAGGAGTCTAGAGGTGAGGAAGAGGAGGGTTGTGGTGGTGCGGAGAGTGGAGAAGGAGGAGGAGGGTTTTTGAAGGTGGAGAGACGTTGTAGAGATGGAGAGGATGATGATGGTGAAGATGGAGGTAGTGCCATCATCTCTTTCGCTCGTTGTTTTTTTTTTTTGTTCTTTCGATGAGTCGCGCGTAGTAGTGAAAACTGAATTAGTAATGGAACTGAATTGGATTTGGCTGTGATTTTGAAAAGAGTAATAATCTCAAATAATTCATATATTTGATTGCATGTATTATTCGACGTATTTTCAGAAGTATATAAAACTGAAATATAATTTATCATAACCGAAATGAGTTTATCTAAAAAAAGTCACAAAACTCAATATATATCTATACTATTATTTGCGAAGTAATTTTTCGCAACACATCTCTCACGTTAAAAGTTAGAGCGGTTAATATCGTTTTACCCTTAATGAATAAAATATATAAATTAGACATAAAATAAAAACGAAATTGAAATTTATTTGATCAGATAAATGATTTAAATTAATAATAATAATAAGAATTATCCATAATATAAATATATCTTTAAAAAGAAAAAAATAATTCATATATATATTGTGTTGTTATCCGGAAAATATATTTTAATAAAAAATCAAAACAGAAAACACATAAATAAATACTCATAAAAAAACTTTTCAATTGTACATAATTGAAACGAGAAAATTGAAAAATTTATAATACGTAATTATTTTCTAATTAAAAGAATATAATAATATAACATAATGATATATATATATATATATTTGTGAAGTAATTTTTCGCCTTTGGACTCTCACGTTAAATTAAATTGATTTTATATTTTATAAAGTATAACATTAAACATGAATTAATCATAATAAAATAAAAGATCATTCAAAAAGAAAAACAAAATACGATGTTGACAAAACAAATTCAAAAACGAAATTGATATTTATTTGATCAGATAAATGATTTAAATTAATAATAATGATAAGAATTATCCATAATATAAATATATCTTTAAAAAGAAAAAAAATAATTCATATATATTGTGTTGTTATCCGGAAAATATACTTTAATAAAAAATCAAAACAGAAAACACATAAATAAATACCATAAAGAAACTTTTTTAATTGTACATAATTGAAACGAGAAAATTGAAAAATTTATAATACATAATTATTTTCTAACTAAAAGAATATAATAATATAACATAATGATATATATATATATATATTTGTGAAGTAATTTTCGCCCTCTGGACTCTCACGTTAAATTAAATTTATTTTATATTTTATAAAGTATAAAATTAAACATGAATTAATCATAATAAAATAAAAGATCATTCAAAAAGAAAAACAAAATACGATGTTGACAAAATAAATTCAAATATATTGTATTATTATCCAAACTAATATTATTCTTTCTGTAAGATCAATTTTTGAATGTATATTTATTGATTCGATTTATCAAATTGAAAGATAAGTTTCTATATTGTTTTTATCAATTGAGAATAAATGAAACAGATTTTAGATTTTGTTTTCAAAGTTTTAAAGGGGAAAAATAGATTTTTTTTAATTTATGAATAATTTTATCATGTAAAAACGTTTAATGTTCTAGGTCTAATTTTTTGGATGAAAATAATCATTTATTTTGATGATTTTTTAAATTATTTTAAAAATAATTAAGCCCACATGTGCGGGCAAAACACCTAATAACCTTTAATAAAACGTAAAAGTAAGCTTGAACAGTATAAGTCGAGAACCGAACTGGAAAAAGAAAACAATGTTTACAAATAGCCGAATAATTCTTATATCTTTGAAAGTGAAAAACCCAAAACAATACAAAAATTAAATGGGTATATAAATATCCAAAAACGTTTATATATTTAAAATTAATTAGTTTTAGATTTGAATTTATCAAATATTCTAAAATCTTATTTACAAATGAATTACCCAACAAAATGATCCAAAATATTATTTTAATTATCTAAAGTATTTGAAAGTGTCTTGTGGAATTTATAGTTTGATAGGATGTTCACGAGTGAAACATGAATCGTTAGTAATGGGATTCGATATTCGTACACTCCCATCTCACTAGAATTAAGGAAAACAATTATATCTGGCTTCATGTTTTAAGATTGTTGTAATCGTCTTTAGAATCGTTTATTTTATTAATTTCGTTTTTATTATATTGTCTATGTAATTTTGGTTTTTCGGCTTCATTAATTATAGGTCTGGGTATTCGGATACCGGATCGGGTATTTCGAATATCGGATATTTTGGATATGGCAAAATAGGATCCGATCGGCTATTGCAAAATTTCGGATCGGATTCGGTTCGGTACTTGTCGGATCCGGATAGTTTCGGGTATATCCAAAGTAACAGAAAAAATCCGGTTCCGGTTCGGATTATCTTAATTTTACCCGATCATAACCAAAAATATTTGTTTCTAATCCGATTTACCCGAATCATTTAGAGTAATAAATAAATGAGAGAATTCTAAAACCAAATAGAACAAGTCTTAAACAAATTTCAAACAAACAACAAATCTAATATTTCAATCAAAGATAACAACCCATCACTTTAAGAAGCTACGAAACTTAAAGAATAATTGAAAGTTCGAAATAAATCTATAAGAAAATGAAAAAAAAAAAAGATCAACAACATTTGGTATATTGCTAAACACATTTCACCTACTTTAAAAAAAAAAAGTACGATCACAAGAACTTCAAGACATTTACAAGAGAAATACCATGTGAATCTATGTTTAATGCCTTAATGAGATAAGAGTCGGATAGTTGCGGATAATTATTCGGATCTCGGGTAATACCCGATCCAACCCGGTACCCGAAACATAAATAAAAACATATCCAATCGGGTATTTCGTCATATCCGGATCCGATCCGAAACCCGATTTTTCGGATCGGTGCCGGTTCGGATCTTCGGATCCGGGAAATATGTCCATGCCTAATTAATTATATGAATCAGAAGTAAAATGGACCTAAATTTTTAGTGGATATTGTTCGGTTCTTAACATTGTTATGCCTACCTAGAAGACTGAAGACGCAAAATCCAATCCATCTCGATGGCCGAGGCCTGTTTGCCTATTTGTTCCCTCAATTCATCGACTCAAGTGTAGGGGTTAACAAGTTGCTCAAAAAAAAAAAAACAAGTGGCATAATATAACCTTTTTTTTGGGTAGGAAGTGGCATAATATAACTGGAAAGCTTAGTCACCGTCTTTCTTTAATAGCGTACGGCACATGCCACGTAAACGCCGTCGTTTTCCAAAACAGCGTTCTGCACGTTAAACAAAAACCCCCCCTCTCTCCTCTGTTCGTCTCTTCTCCCATTGATCCTACTCCTTAACGTATGACAATGGCGGTTAAGTCCACCGTGAGGAAACTCTCCTTCGAGATTCTCAGCTCCTTTGACGATGATTCACTCTCCTCAATCCCCCGATCCAGCTCTGATCCGATCACCGGAAAACGAAGAAGACATAGGAAGAAGAAAAACAAACTCGAAACTATTCCGGAGAATGGCGATTCTCAACTCTCGACGATTGTCGACGGAAACTCCGAGAAGTTTGAAAACAGATTGAATTACTCTGGCGGTTGCTTGGTAACGGAGCTGAGACAGAGGAATGTCAACGGGAGTAACGATGAGCACGCGGAGGAAAAAGTAGAGAATCAGTTACCGAGAAGTAGTGAGACTAATGGGAGGAGACTTGACACTGAAGCTTCTTTGGACTGGAAACACCTTATGGCTGATGATGATCCTGATTGTAACTTCCCAAACTTTTACATTGTGGCAGTTATGAATTATGATGATGCCTTTGATATTCAAATACTTGTGTTCTGTTATTCTTGTTTGTGATCAGCTCTTAGTGCTGAGACAAGGTCACCTATGAACTACTTTATGGGTGAAATCTATGGTGGTGGGGTCTCGTTAGGGAGCACAACGACTACAGGGAATGATATTGAACGCGAGAGAATATATGATACGATCTTCCGCTTGCCATGGCGATGTGAAGTGGTAAAAAACTGGCTCTTCCCCTTTTAGCTAGGTGTGTATCTCACTTGGATAAGTTTGTATGGGTGGGTGATGGTTTTTTTTTTACATTTGAGAGATTTTTTAATTGCAGCTTATAAATATTGGATTTTTTGTCTGCGTCAACTCATTTCTGTCACTGTTGGCAGTCATGCCCATAAGAGTCATGCTGGTAGTCTGGGGTGCTTTTAAGAATAGGTGAGTTATGTTTTTATATTCTTCCCTTGGTTGAATAATGCTATGAACTAGTTTGTATTACCATAATCTGCATCTTTCTAGATTATTCTGCTATTTCCGGTATGAGAAAGTAAGTTAATAACATTTTGTGTTAGGCAGTTCAGGAGGCCTTCCTCGTCGGAGCTGTCTGATCTTGCTTGTTTTCTAGTTTTGGCTTCTTGTACCATTCTTCTTGGGAGAACAGGTATAGTAAAATGCTCTTTGGTTTGGTTACACATCTGCATTTGGTACAATGGGTTGCATAGGGCAGTACTTATTTATTGGATGGACAAGCTCAGCAATTCTGTTTAAATAATGGATTTGTGTTTTCAGCTCATCAAAGTGATGATAATTCTGGAAACCATTTCTGATGTGTTTTTTTTTGTCTCTTTGTTTTGTTTCCCACAGATATCAGCCTGATTTACCACATGATTCGTGGTCAAAGTACCATAAAACTATATGTGGTTTATAATATCTTAGAGGTAAATTTTTCAGCCCTTTGTTTCACTTTTCTTCAGTGTATCTGTTACAGGATTTAGTGTTCACTGCTTCTGTCCAGTTTACCTTCTACTCTATCCAACTAGTACTAATACAAATATTGTGATTCAGATATTTGATAGACTCTGTCAAAGTTTTTGTGGAGATGTATTTGGCGCCCTATTTAGTTCTGCAGCGGGACTGGCTACTTCCCCTCCTGAGAAGCTGAGGTTTTTCACTTGGAGATTCGTTTCTGACCTTGCATTAACTATGGCTGCGTCCAATATCCTCATTACTTGATTGCTAGCTTGATTTATGTCAACTACTTGCGCATCTTTGTTCTGTTTTTTCCTTAACTGTCTTCACTTCTCCATTCATTCATTCTATTAGCTCAGGCAATTACGCTGTCAACTTGCATTGTTGCTCACAACAATGCCTTGTTGGCACTTCTTGTGTCACATAACTTTGCTGAGATCAAGAGCAGTGTCTTCAAGCGTTTCAGCAAAGACAACATTCATGCTCTGGTATATGCGGGTAAGCTTTCACTCCATTCCCTTTGTGAACTCTTGAATAACTGTACGCAGCCTCTTACAGCTTTGATCAATATCAGCGTAGTTCCTTCTCAACCACCTCTGACTGGTTTCCTTACAATTTCTCTACCAGATTCAGTAGAGAGATTCCACATATCGGCCTTTCTGGTGTCTGTTTTGGCGCAAAATATTCTGGAGGCTGAAGGTCCATGGTTTGGAAACTTCATCTACGTAAGTGTACATAATTCAGTGGTAGTCATAAATTTACATACAAGCCTCTTTCCAGGTTTCTCATTAGTAATTTTACTTGGATTCTGCAGAATGCTAGTATGGTCTTCTTCTGTGAGATGATGATTGACATCATCAAGCATTCATTTCTTGCCAAGTTCAATGACATCAGACCTATAGCCTACTCTGAGTTTCTTCAAGATCTCTGCGAGCAGGTACAAATGATATAAGCTTATCTCTCTCTTGTTGTTCCATTGCTGTGTCGAGTGTTGTTTTTCTTACATATTATTTGTTAGACCTTAAACATCCGCCCAGAAGATAGAAAGACAAATCTAACCTTCGTTCCCATTGCACCCGCTTGTGTGGTAAGTTCCTCATCCCTTTTGACCTTAAAAACTCATGTGTGACCTGTCAATAAGGAAAAAAAATAACTGCAAAAGTGTGTTTTGGGGCTCAGGTGATCAGAGTACTGACTCCAGTATATGCAGCACACTTGCCTTGTCCCCTCCCATGGAAAGTGTTGTGGATGGTCATCTTATTCGTCATAACATATATAATGCTCACAAGTCTCAAAGTTCTCATCGGCATGGGACTTAGGAAACATGCAACTTGGTACATTAATAGATGCCGAAAGAGAGACTCCTCCCATCTGCACAACGATTAGCCTGGCCCTTAAAAACTACAGAGAATTTAAGAAAGGATTGCATGTGTTTAACACCTCAGCAGGATGGGGTTTGCAGGAGTGTGGAGCTGCCTAGTTCCAGTTTACAACTTTGGTTTGGGGTATGAGATCATCATTGTGATTCTTATACATCTTTTATATTGGATGAAGCGATTTTGGTATCATTAGGCAAATATATGTACAAAGAGACCTCATGGATCATTTTGGGAAAAACAAAAGGTATCACAGGATATAGTGATAATCTTCCTCCATTACACTTTATTATTCACTAAAACAAGATTTAGAGAGATTTGAAAGATGAGTCCTTATTATCAGGGGCCAAAGCGTTGATTGCCAACTTCATACCACCAGAACAGTCACCAGGAGCTGCTGTTCCGATGAAATAGTTACCACCGTAAGCAAGTTGGATCGTACCCTCGCCGGTATTATTTTCTATGTATCCCTCGTTTGCATGTTTCATAACCGGTGTGGTTTACAAACAACATTTTATCTAATTGGACTGTGCTTATTTACGTTAGGTCGTGGATGTTGTGCTTTAGACCGTGTATGTTGACTTTAAATCAAAATGACCTATGGGGTCGTAAATATGTAGAAATGGTTAGGTAATTAGAAATGTGTAGAGACAACTAATTAAATTGAAATAATTATACAAGCGGAAATGGCTAAGTAAGAAAATGAAAACAGATTGATAGGTTGCTAGTATAGATTTGTGGGTTGGCAATTGTTATTATAGCTTACCAATGTTTAATATTCAAACTAGACCATGACCCGTCCGACCGGGCGGGTGTTTTGTTTTGTTTTTTTTTTTAATTTTTAGGTTTATACTAAATGATATAAATAAAAAATGAAGTATCAATTAAATGGTTACAAATTACTTATGGATTTAACTTTGATAGAGGAATACCGAAAAGTTTGTTGTTTGATCCGCGCAAGTGTTTGTTTTTATATATTTTATAAGTGATAATATATATTTTTAAATTTACCCGTTTAAATCATTATTTAAAATGACATTTTAAACACACAATTTTATAGTTTATAGTAAGTAATTTTATTTTATCTTATAAATTATCATTGTGTCATACTTATTTTAAAAATATGACCCATATATCTGCACAAATGTTTTTAAAATATATGGTCCTATCATTGTGTCATACTAAATTGTTTTATTTACTATTTAAAATATATGGTCCTATATATTTCTACTTTTTAAATTTTATTATTATGAATTTACCTTGAACTATTATTTATATAAAAATATACATAACATGATATGTTTATATTAATCTTTTTATTATGTATTATATAAATGTTTTTTGTGACTTTTATTTTAGTTATTACTTATAAATAATAAAAATACAACTATATATCTTTGAAAAAAATATTGTTCATTAACTACTTAAAGATATGTAGATAATTAATAAGAAAAAAAAATCCTAAAAGGTAGGTTAATTAATATTGGAATTAATTATTATGTATATGGAATTAGTAAAACAATTTCTATATAATTTATTTATTTAATTACGAAAGGTATATATGAAAATAATTATTTTCATTAATTATTGTTGCCATAATTTATTTTAGTTAAAATTTAATTTTGGAAATGCTTTAATTAAAGTGAAAAGACAAAGAATCCTATAAGGTAGGGTAATTAATAACTTCAGTGGCATAACATTGTAAATAATTAGAAAAACTCAGGGGTATTTTATATGGATACTTCTCTTTTAATAATATAGATTCCTTAATAAAATTTCACTATTTTTATGTTTATTTGAATAAAAATGATTCTTTTCTGATTTTTCAACAATTTTCTAAACTTTTCTGATTGTTTTTAACAGGCCTTAGCCTTACGTTACTATTGGTGTAGTCGTTGTCCTACGTCCAACAATATTTGGTCACAATAAACATAAAATAACCACAAATTTAAGTCTTATTCCCAAAAGAAATGACAACATCAAAATCCTTCACCGCTTCCGAGCACAAACAAGGTACCCTTGAGTAGGTTGAGATTCATTATTTATTACGAAACATAGATGATAACTTGAGAGAAACATAGATGATAACTTCCAATGCATTAGATCAAATAGAAACACTATAAGGAACACCCATACCGGTTACACCTGGTTCAGAAATGGGCTTCAAAAGCTCATACTTAACAACACCTGCTCCAGTTCTATTCTTTAGAGAAACATCCACGTTCCTCTCATCTATCACTCCTTCTAGGTATTGGAGCCTTCCTTTGAATCGTTCATACGCAGCATAGATGGAAGGATCGTGGGCCCAAGAAGCTTCAGGGTTTTCTCCCAGGTACTCTTCATCTGGTGAATGTGATGATAGAAGATCCAGAGTCACCATCACTTTCGTCGCCTGCTTCTGCGACGGGTATGTCTTAAGCATGGTCTTCTCTGGCGCCTCAAAGAACTCTTTTAGCTCTTCCTCTGTCGGCTCTTCCACTGGCATTTTTATCCTTGCTGTGGTTGGTCGGTTGGGAAAGTACCCTCCATACCCGTACTGTCCAAAGTTTACAGCTGCATGGTGACCTGAAGCCACCCATGCAATAGTAGTCACCACGCCAATCAAGTCATCTTGTGTTTTGAGGACAGGCCACCATGGTTCGTCTTTTTTGTCTCCATGTCCTACGTTCTTCACTTCATTCCACCATCCTTGGAGTTCCTCATCCAACAAGACCAGTTCCGCTTCTGGATAATAGTGATTCACATAGTCTTTTACCCATTCCTTAAGTGCATCCCACAACATTAGACCGTCATTTGCAAATGGGTAATCTGGTATGGTCAGGCGTACCCCATGTTTCGCTGTCTCATCTTCCACAGCCAGCCCCCTTTAATATCACAATTTTTTTATGTAAAAAAATTGTTAGCATGGGGTATATTATGATCAATCAATGAATTTAAATCAATTATCAATTTTTTTGTTCCATCAAATTAAAAAAAAAAAATAGTTTAAACTAGTACATTCTAAAATATCGGTAGAATGTCTAAGATTTTGATTTCAATCATTTATTCATCGAATAACATTAAACTTTAAATAAGACCTATAAATATCGTATTCAATAACTCTAGATTTTAAATAGAGTTTAGAATAATTGTTATTCGATTGTATTTAGATTTAAACTCTATTAAAATACTTAGAAGTAAGTAAGTATAATCTTAGGAATTACGTATACCTGCTGATGAGGTCTGCAGGTAGCCCTTCCCTGTCGAACCTCCATAGTTTATCGTAGACGTCTGAACTTAGGTCTAATGAATACTTTCCGGGCCAGAAAGTAGACTCAATGATCCCACCTGCGTTGATGAGACTTTGGCGTGCACGAGCATTGATCTCCATGGTGTAGCGGAAGTGGGGATGCAAAAGCCTATAGATAGGATGCATGGCACTTAGTTGTCTGTTTGCCGCTATAATGTATGGCTCCATACAGCAATGAGTCCTCAACCTGTAAAATTGTCCATCTCTTAGCAGCAATAACACATACATGTATTGTCTATAACCATATGTTCAATATACCAGTGGGAAACAAGCTGGTGATAACCGGCGTCATGAGAAACAGCGTGAGTCTTAGCAAGACTCCATAGCCAGCAGGAGGTAGCATCATATCCTGGGGTGAATACCTGCCTCCATTGGGGCCTGTTTACATCTTTGGGACGAGTCAACTCAATGGCAACTGGTCTTAGTGTGCTATCATCGCTGAGGAAGAATAGTGATCGAGAAGCATATAAGGTGGTATCCTCCAACTCTCTCACTTTGTTCACATACGGTAGAAGTAAATCATGATAGTCCAACATGAACAATCTCTTGTTATTTAGAGCCTGCATTCACACACATCCATTGATATTTATTCATTATTTATGGAAATATATACTCTATTTGGATGTATTATGGATATATTTTTTCTTTAAACTTGTGGATATATATTAATTTTACCTCATCAAATGACATGACTCCTTTGATTTCTCTTTCCACAATCTCACTAGTAATGAGTGAGTTAGGATCACCATAAACCGCAGGGTCTAGTTTGCTTTTCAATGGCCACTCCTAGAACAACAATGCGATCTTAACTAGCTCGTTTTTTCAGTTTAAAAACCAGAATATGATTTTTTTTCTTCCACCAAATCATGTACGTTTGGATCTTGCTTTATTGCGAACAATCAAAAGAAAAACTACTACAGTACCTCCTTTGTGGAAAAGGTTGTAGTTTTATAATTTTCACACACTTTAAAAATAAAATTGCAATACCAAAAATAACTCTACGTTAATACACATGTTAATTAACAAAAAAGTAAATAAAAAAGTAAAATTGTTATATTTAATAGTTGTCTTAAATAATATAGGCACAATATATAAATGATTTATAAAATTACATTTAGAACACAAAAATACTATATTTGTGAAACAAATAAAAAATCTCAAAACTACTATCTTAATGGAACGAAGGAGTACTAGTTAAAGAGTAAGTAGCTTACTTGAACCAGCTGAAGGCAATAGGGATTAAGGCCTGCAAGTGTCTGGCGAGCAAACTCATCGTCTCGGATCCATGAAAATCTATCCCCTGGATCAAAGTGAATAATACAATAAAGTAATATTAATTGTATAGAATTGGATATAAATATATAATGGATGATTATTAAAAAAATAAAAAAGAGAGAGAGAAAGGGAGCTTGGTACTGTCAACGAGAATAGGGGCTTTAAACTGGAGAATATCATCTTCAGCTTCATCAACAGCTTTGATAAGTCTAGGGATCATAGGTAAAAGGCCAATATCCTTGGGAATCTCAATGCCTTGTTCAAATAGATCTTCTATGGACTTGAAATGTGGGAAGGACATGTTGGGATCGAACAGAGCAGACTCAATCTGTGGGAACAAAGAAGGAAGAGCCGCCAAGACTGCCGTGCCGGCGAATGTAACGCCCTTGACTGTAGTGAACTCCTCGTCTCTCGGGACATAGAAATCCCCATTGCGTTTCTCTGAAAAGGGGTCACTCTTGCATGGCTCGCGACCAGTCTTGCAACGCCTTGGGTATGGGTGAGAGTGGCCTCCCTTAACGGGACGGGCAAGTTCGGGATCTTTGTCAGGATCACCAATATCGTTGTAGACGTCATAATCATAAACACGCTCGAACTTTTCGAATTCACCAGACCGATCACGGTTCTTGCCTTGCAAGGTCTCAAGCTCTTCTTTCCGGAGCTGTTTAAGAGGCTCCGGAGTTTGGAGAGGCAAGTAGGACTTGTTGGAGAAGAATATCCTCTTGGTTGGGTCTACGGACATGGGGGCCACCCACGAGTTACATGTAAAGGTGACGGAGCTGTCTGGTAGCTCAAGCTTTATATCCTTGAGGAAGATCTCTTTAAGGTTCTGGTTTAAAATTCTGATGGCGCCAACCTCTCCAAAGTCTTCGGGCATGTCGAACTCACATTTGTATTGATCATCAGGTCCATCAAACAATACACTTCGTGCGTAAGCCTTCACCGGATCCTTCTCCTCTAGCGTCCCTAACATATGTGTTAATTACTTTGGTTAAATATCATTACCACTATTGATAAATAATATTCACTCCGTTTCAATTTACTCGTAGTTTAAGGGTTTTTCACACAAACTAAAAAACATTTAATTTTGTACATTTTCAACATAGTAGATAAAGTTAATAATTTTTGCATTTATAAAACGACTCTTATTTTAAAACAAAAATTTTAGTATACAACGACAACTGAATTGAAACGGAAAGATTGCATTTTTCTACTTTTTTTTTTACTTCACGTTACAAATTTATATATTATCTTTTTATGAACAAATTTATATACTCAAAATGTGATAGTTTCTTATAAAGATAAAAATAATATGTTTGCCTGATAATTGTACTCACGGGGGTCAGTCTCGGCGCTAATAAGCTCGACGATCAGTGGTAAGAAGCCGCCTATGGTTTCTTTGGCCGTTATAACTCCCTTTACTTTGATTTTCTTTTGTTTCACTATTTTATCTTTCCCACCAATATTAAACAGTGAGGATGTGACCGTACATCGTCCTCTGAGGTTTGGACGAGGACACAGCTTGTAACGATGTCTTGACGAGAGGGGGTTGATGAGTGCTGATGGTTTAGTGAACTGAGAACTGAAACTCTTTGCTATGTTAAAGGTCTGGAGACTGGACGACGCCTCTTTACAAAACATATTTTATCTGTTTGCTTCTACTTTGCTTACCCTCTTGTGCATCCCCTCTACATCTATTTATACAAGTATATACAGAAATATTAAATGTTGACAACAAAAAAAAATACAGAAATATTAAATATTTTTCTCATTTCTAAAAGTAGAATTAAAGTTCACTTTTTTTTTGTAACAACTTTTTTTTTTAAGGAGAGATGTTTGGACCTTTGAGCCAAAAAATTCTCCAAGTCGAGAGCAGCTAGATATGGCATAAAGTTTCTCTCTCAACGGAAATCGAATTAAGGGCACAATGAAACTAACTCCAAACGCTAACTATTACTCCAATACACTGTTAGTTCAGTTCATGAGTTTTCAAGTTACTTTATTGAATGTAAGTGATTTAATTAACTTACATAAGAACTATATAACAGTTAAAACATAACTTGTTTCTGATCATAAAATAAAATTACGTGTTTTCTTTATCAAATTTTTAAATTTAATTTGATTTAACTTACAACAAATAGGTCATGTAAAATTTTTAATCTATTATGTGATTTGACTTTAAATATTTACAATATAATTAAATTAAAATAATTGATTTTATTCATACGTCTTAAATGGTCAAGTGATTTATACTTATGAAACTAAATAGAATATTGCATTAAATATCAATATTTTGTTAATTAAATATATGATTTAAAATATAATAATTCATATTGCTTCTGTTATTCATTTTTATATTGAATTGTATTTATAACCATAATTTATTTTGTTACTACATATATTTAAATCAAATTAACCTTTTATTTTTGTTCATACTCTTAGATGTATAAATATTTTTAGTAAAACTAAATATAATTTGAAATATTTTGTTTTGGGCTAAAACTATGAGAGAAAAAAAAAAGTGAAGTGTGGATCACTATGAATTTGCATAAACTAGTCAAACTTGTAAAATTTTAAAGACTCATCAATCAATTAGAGCTTCAAAGATATACCAATAATCACCAAATAAAAGTTTGTTCTATCAGTTTAGTAATATATGGTTCACATAAAGTGAGAGACATAATTTAATTAAATTTTGATTACATATTGTTTAAATTATGTATTTGGTATTAAGTTAAGTTAACACAAACTATATTTTTATGATATCATATGATCAAGGTATATTGTTTTTTGCGTAAGCGATTGGCGATAAAAACATATCTATCTTTTTGCCCAAGTATGTGGAGAGTATAAGAGCATCCCCATTGAGAGTTTATGGGTTGAGTTCATACGGAAATCAAGAAAAAAAATTAATAAAATAACAAAATCCTATGAACCCCTCTCTCCTAAGACCACCTCCATTGGTGGTACTTAATTGGAGTTCCTAAAGAAAAAGTGAAAAAAAATAAATGAAAAAGAGAGATAAAAGAAAGGAGCGGTACTTATTATAGGTGTTTGAGGATTGGTAAGGAACCTTATGTGGCAATGTTTTATTGGACTATGTATTTTTCTGTGTCTTTCTTCTTCCCAAAAAACTAAAGTTCTTCTCTCTCATACATTCTGTTTCTCTCTCTTCTCACTATATTTATTGTTACTTTATTAATTAGTACCCATAAAGACTCCTTATGGATGGACATGCTCTAAAGTTCTCTCGGGTGAACCCCTCTCTCCTGAGATTCACCACGTGGCGGCCCGAGATTGGTTTAGGTTTTTTTTTTTTTTTTAAAGAAAATCAACAAAAAATAAAAAAAAATTAATAATAAAAAATTGATTCAATTAACCCCAAGAGGAGTTCATTGATGTGGGTGCTCTAAGTGGCAGTGGTACGTTCGACGATTAAAAACAGTTGCATCGTCATTCTGACGGTCGCTCTTTTATGAATATAGAACAACTTGCTTAAATAATTCAGCGTTACAGCGACAGAAACACCACCAACAACCCTTGTAAAGAAAGTTAATTGCAGCGTCAATTTGTTGAATGATTTTTGATCGCCGGAAGTGATTGCAGCGTCACTGTACTGAACATGACCTTGTTGATTAAAAATTATTTGAAGAATTTGATATTCTTTCATTGTGGTAATAAGGGTCATTACATGTAACATTATAGTTTTTCAACAAATTACACCTAATAATAGAAGTCAGGAAAAAATTACTTCTTAGTTGAATTAGAGTGTTCGTATTTTGTTGTTTCTAGAGAAGTGCTCCACTACACGTTTTTCTTTTAAGTTTACTATTTCTTAGTTGAATTATTGGAGTATTTGTTATTATTTTGTTGTTTTTAGATTGAAGGTAACACTACACGTTTTTTTTTAAGTTTACTATTTCTTAGTTGAATTATTTGAGTGTTTGTTTTGTTTAGGTCAGAGTGTTTGTTATTATTTTGTTGTTTTCTAGAGAAGTGCTGCACGTTTTTGTTGTTGACACCAGTGGCGGAGCCAAGGTGTTGGCATGTGGATCAATTAACTCAGGTAGATTTTTGAAAAAAAATAATAATTACATGTATAATTCTGTAAAAATTAGGTTAATCTTGTAAATATTAGCTAAATGACCTTATAATATAATGTCAATTTCAAAATTGACCCCTTTACAAGTTTTTCCTACTTCCGCCATTGGTTGTTACCAAAAATGTTACAAGAAAAGGGTAACATACGTATATCTCAGTCTCATTTACAAGGACGCAATTTCGGCCAGAAGTTTATATGTGCACTCTAGTATTGAGACCTCCCCAAATGGTTTTCCGAAAACTCAACTACAAAATTAGTTTTACGGTCATAATACTACACCAGCCAAAAGAAAGCGAATAAACCTTGTGATCTTCCAACGGGCAAGATCAGTTATATATAATAACGTCTTTTGAGCTCCGAACAAGCATTGAGACTGGAAAATGGATTAATTTACAGAGTTATTTTACCAGTAACGGCACACTGATCCTGGAGGTCTCGATAACCTAACCTTCCTAGCTCATATGGTACACAAATCTTATCTCAATCTATCCAGTAACGACCTATATTGTTTTGTTTGAAATTTTATCATAAGTTTGAAATTACACTCTTTAGTTTCTCAATAATGCTTTATAGTAACATCACGTATGTTGGTACTGCTTGTTATACTCATATTGTTGGCATCATACATACTTGAGCAAATTCTAAATATAAGTATATACTGGAACTTTATAACTTTCTAAAATATTCTTTTGACAAACACTACAAGAAAACTAAGCCATTACTAGGAAAATTTACTAGGAAAACATTTCCTCGTAAAAATACTACTAGTTTACTTCGACTTTACGAGGAAACATCTTTTCCTCGTAAGGTTCTCGTAAACTTACGAGAAAAGCGTTTCCTCGTAAAGTGGAAGTAAATTTACGAGGCTCTTACGAGGAAAATAATATT
>CAKOAT010708488.1:58664-94306 GCA_932364175.1 Eruca vesicaria subsp. sativa | reverse complement strand
CTTACGAGGAAAATATTACCACGCCTTTACGAGGAAAACTTTCCTCGTAAATTCGCTACAACCTTACGAGGAAAATGTCTTTACGATGAACGTGTTTCGAGGAAACGCGTTTCCTCGTAAGTTCCTAGTAAAAGGCCATTTACTAGGAACTAACGAGGAAAACCCGTCCTAGTAATGGACGAGTTTTCTTGTAGTGAAACAAAGTATGCATAGGCTCATTTAACATGATTACCAAAAAAAAAAAGTATGCATAGTCTCTACAAATAATTTGAAATTGACCAACGGTCCTGGTTTAGGTTTAAGAAAAAAAAATTGGATGCAGATCAAGAAGGCGGCGTTGATCACAATGTGTTTGTATTATTCACTAATAAGCTTTAATTACTAACTTATTTTAGCTAACGATCATATATATATATATATACATATATTCCAACCACATTTAACAAAAGCAGAATCAAGAGTCTGATTTCGCATTTGCAGATGCTCACAAGTCAAATTACGTAAACTTCCATCTTCTGAAACTGGTGAAGGTTGGAGGAAGCTTTGCGTTTAACATATGAGGGAATACAAAGAGGCTCAATAAAAATTCAATAAGAAGTTGGCTTTAGATCCTTGAGTTGAAATATCTTAGATCTCCATTGGAGATGGTGTCACGCCTCA
The DNA here is from genome assembly GCA_932364175.1 of Eruca vesicaria subsp. sativa. Lineage (NCBI taxonomy): Eukaryota > Viridiplantae > Streptophyta > Magnoliopsida > Brassicales > Brassicaceae > Eruca > Eruca vesicaria. The sequence goes on along the minus strand of CAKOAT010708488.1, from coordinate 93,646 downwards.
TATGATCAAAAGACTATTAAGAGTTAAGAACAAAGTTTGGCAGTGTTTGATAATTAAGAATATTTCCAGTGCATGGATTGGTTCATAGAGCAATGAACAATGGAGGCTTATTTACGATTCCTATTTGTCTCATTTTATATAGGTTTTACAGTTTTAGCAGAAAAGTCTACTTCACTTAATTACCTCTATAAAAAATGATTAGTATTAGTAGATGCTAATATTAAATTAAATTAGCTAAGCACAACTCTTTGCCCGATGGTTAAGGAGGAACAAGAATTTTTTTTTTTGGTCAAAGGAAGAACAAGAGTTTGATTTTGGCATTTTTGGATGCTGACAAGGAGAACTACAGTAATTTCCTCAAGAGTCTGCTTAAGTTAGTGAGGGTTGGAGAATTCATTGCGTTTGACAATAACTTGTGGTTCAGTACTATGGCTGAGGAAGAGGATGAAGTTTTTCTTTTTTTATATCTCAAATCCATGAAAAAACTCAGCCTAATACCAAAGAAGAGGTGCAGTCTACATATAAATCTTCACTCAGTGAATTCAAATGGACCCTAAATCATGGGTTCATATCCATGTTAAGTGACAAAGAATAATTATGACTTAATTTCGTGCAATATGTGGATCGAAATTGAAACATGTTGATGTCCCAGTCTCGCCTCGTTACCACTCGATCACAATCACCCGAAGATGAAGTTCCATACTATGAGTTATAAAGAGATGCTATTTTGAAGCTCAATAAGATAATGCCTTTGGATTTCTCAAGTCTCCATTGGAGATGGTATAACACTATGTAGGTTGATAATATAAAACCTACAATGCTAATCAAAGATCAAAGTTTAAATGCTCGTTTCTTTCTAAAGAAACTGTTTGTCTGTTTTTTTTTCTTGCTATACTTTCAATCTACAAAGAATACTCCAACTTGATGCACCTTGTCAAATTTCGTTATCTGCAGGCGAAATATCAAAAATGTTTAAACTACGAGGGTTTTATATGCAAATTACATATAAATAATGTTCACGACTATCGGAACTTTTTTGATCACTCACGACTATCGGAACAATAGTGAGAATGTTTAAACTTTGAGGGGTTTATTTGATAAATTGTAGTAAACATTTGACAATTCAGAAAATTTACACTTTTGTTTGAATGTCGGAAAAGCAGCGAGATTGATTCAATTAACTGGCAATGGCAGCGAATCTGATTCGATTTATTAATTTGGATTGAAGTAACTTGAGATCTCTGATCCTTTTGAGTCTGTCTGTCTCTACAGATCTTTCCTTCTTCTTCTCTCACTTCAAGATCCTCATAACTCCAAGTGAGTATTATTCGATTTCGACTTTAATTTGGGTTTATTTGGAGATGGGTTTGTGTATATTTGCATTTATGGTGATGGGTTATGAGAAAGTTTTCTCCTTTTTGGTTTGTGCAGGTGAATCGTTTGAAGATTGAAAGATGGGGAAGAAGGAGAGAGCTAGACCAGAAATGTTGTCTGTTTACCTTTATATACCTAATATTGTTGGTGGGTCTTTCTCGATATCTTCTTCTTTTCTCTGTTTACCGTTAGAGTGATTGTTGTTGTGATGATTGTTGATTGTTGTTGTGATGATTGTTGAATTGCTTTTGTAGGGTACATGAGAGTTCTCTTGAACTGTGTTGCCTTTGCTGTGTGTTTCTCCAACAAAACACTCTTCTCCGTTCTCTATTTCTTCAGGTCAGACTTTAATCTTTATATTAAACTGTGTTGAATTTGCTATGTGTTTTGGGGATAATGGCTTTAATAATCTTATTGGATCAATGTGGATCTCTACAGTTTTTGTTGTGATGCTGTGGATGGCTGGTGCGCTCGTAGATTCAACCAAGGTATATGATATGAGCTTACTTCTCCCTTGTTTCTTAGAAATCAAGAAGATTGAGACAGTATGTTGCTACTGTTAATATTGTGTTGCAATGACTTCAATATGATTATTAGTCAAGACATGCCACAACTATAATATCTAACAAAGGTAGAAATTGACTTGCTCCTCTTGTTCTTTCTTCCTTAGTTTCAACATTTGGAGCTGTTCTCGACATGGTGACAGATAGGTGTGAATCTTCTTTCTACACATATGCAATCGTCATCCTACTTATTAAAATCTGACCATTTTGTTGGGTGGTTTTCTTTGTTTATAGAGTAAGCACAGCCTGTCTACTCGTGATTCTCTCTCAAGTCTACAGGCCTAGCTTGGTCTTCCTTTCGTTGTTGGCTTTAGATATTGCTAGTCATTGGCTGCAGATGTACAGGTAAAAGCCAAAACCTCTCTTTCATTCTCTTGTATATACTTTTCAAAAAATATTAACCTGGGGGACTTTTAATTAATGCTCTTCTACTCTGTAGCACGTTTCTAGCGGGGAAGAGCAGCCATAAGGATGTGAAAGACAGCACAAGCTGGCTTTTCAGACTCTACTATGGAAACCGGATCTTTATGTGTTACTGCTGTGTCTCCTGCGAGGTGTTTGAAACAGAGTCTTTACATCCACTTTAACTCTTTGAGATCATTGTCTTCTTAGGTGCAAAACTTTTTTCATCTAATGTGCAGGTTCTGTATATCATCCTTCTTCTCATTGCAAAGAACCAAACCGAAAATCTCCTAAACGTTAGCTCCTTCTTCCCTTCCCTTTCCTTCTTACTTTCTACTCAACTTGCTAAAGCATGGCCCCTCTCGTTGCAGGTCGTAGTTTCCACTTTAACTCAGATTTCACCACTCTCTTTCCTATTGGCGTTGACATTGTTCGGTTGGTCAATGAAACAAACCGTCAACATCATTCAGGTAAAGCTAGCTTTCTTCTTTGCTTAATCTCCCCACCAATCCCTACATTAAAAGCTCCTTTTGGTTTCTAATTGGGATTTGCTGCTTATATTTGCAGATGAAAACAGCTGCAGATGTCTGTGTACTATATGATATAGAGAAGCAGCAGCACAAGCCTTGATCTTCCTTCCTTTTTCTCAACCTGCAACACTTCTTTTTTCTGTCTGTAGAAACATCTTCCTATGTTTTTTAAACAAAATTGATTTGACTTTTTGACATAATTTCTGTTTGTAAATATAATCTGATTAAAAGTTTTCATTGCAGCAGTGAGTTAGATAATGAACACGTCAGCATTATCTGGTTTCCAAAAACGTAAGGTCCAAACTTAGATAACACAAGATTCTGTTCTTGTCGTTCGCTCATAAACCAATGTAATCTTACACCAAAAACAAAACGTAAACGTTGATAATAACCACAATAATTCTACTGACTTGATATCGAGATTAAAAGCCAGGATCTCTGTTTCCATATTCTTCCCACAGAAACACTTTTTTTTTCTGTTCTCTGCAATGGCTAAACCAATGGCTATTGAGGTGTACAATCCTAACGGGAAGTACAGAGTCGTCAGCACCAAACCAATGCCTGGAACTCGTTGGATCAACCTCTTGGTCGACCAAGGTTGTCGCGTAGAGGTAAAACTTTAACTCATCAAGAATATTACTAGTCTTGATTACTTCAAACTCAAAAAGCTTGTCTTCTTGAATGTATAGATATGCCATTTGAAGAAGACCATCTTGTCTGTAGAAGACATCATTGAACTGATTGGAAACAAGTGTGATGGAGTCATCGGTCAGGTAATAAAATGAAAAGAAAGACAGAAGTCTATATTACACAGTATGGAAGTTAAAAGAAACGGTTTTAAGTTTTTGTTTGTATAGTTAACAGAAGATTGGGGAGAGACTCTGTTCTCAGCTCTGAGCAAAGCTGGAGGGAAAGTTTTCAGTAACATGGCCGTTGGTTACAACAACGTCGACGTTGAAGCCGCCAATAAGTATGGTATCGCCGTTGGTAACACTCCGGGAGTGTTGACTGAGACTACGGCTGAGCTAGCTGCTTCCCTTTCCCTTGCTGCAGCAAGAAGGATCGTTGAAGCTGATGGTTTCATGAGAGCTGGCTTGTACGAAGGATGGCTTCCTCATTTGTAAGTCAAAATTCAAGAAAATCAAGAAACCGATTTAAATTCAAGAAACCGGTTTAGGAGTCCTTGGAGTGTATGGGAGAGGCTAAGATGATTGTTTTGGTTTCTGGTAGGTTTGTGGGGAACTTACTTAAAGGACAGACTGTGGGAGTGATTGGAGCTGGGCGTATTGGTTCTGCTTATGCTAGGATGATGGTAAAATAGCTAATTGCTATGACATTTTTGTAAGCTTTTATTTTTTTTGACATGTTGGTTTCAAGAACAGGTTGAAGGGTTCAAGATGAATTTGATCTACTTTGATCTTTACCAATCCACTCGTCTTGAGAAATTTGTGACAGGTTAATATATATACAGTTTCTCAATACAATACTCTTTCTTCTTTTCTTCTAATTGAAGTCTTGAAGTAATGGTCAATGGCAGCTTATGGACAATTCTTGAAAGCAAATGGGGAACAACCTGTGACATGGAAACGAGCTTCTTCCATGGAGGAGGTGCTACGAGAGGCTGATCTGGTAACTGAACTTATATTAGTTTCCTTGGTATGTGTATCTCTCTTTAGTTAGAAACTGAAGTTGTTTTTTGTCTGAATAAAAAACAGATAAGTCTTCACCCTGTGTTGGATAAAACCACTTACCATCTTGTCAACAAGGAGAGGCTTGCAATGATGAAAAAGGTTGACTTTGGTTTCTATTTTGTCTTATTATTGGTTCTTGTTCTGACTTGAGTTAAGTTTCTTTCAGGAAGCAATCCTTGTGAACTGTAGTAGAGGTCCTGTGATCGATGAGGTAGCTCTTGTCAATCATCTGAGAGAGAACCCAATGTTCAGAGTTGGTCTTGATGTGTTTGAGGAAGAGCCTTTCATGAAACCAGGACTTGCTGATATGAAGAATGCTATTGTTGTTCCTCACATTGCTTCTGCTTCCAAGGTTTCCCAACTCAAAACATTTCTTTGTTTCTGTCTCAGTAGATAAACAAAACTAAATATATCTTCTGATGATGATGATGACAGTGGACTCGTGAAGGAATGGCTACGCTTGCAGCACTCAACGTCCTTGTATGCATTCTCTTCTCCAAAATATCTTTTTATAAAGATTTAAAATTACTAAAAGTTGTGATCATCTTCTTCTGACAGGGAAGGATCAAAGGATATCCTATTTGGAGTGACCCAAACCGGGTCGACCCGTTCTTGAACGAAAATGCTTCACCACCCAATGCTAGTCCAAGCATTGTCAACTCAAAAGCCTTAGGTAATGCAATCATCATACTGAGGTCTCAGATTGTTTCAAACTCTAATGTATATTCTTTTGGGGGGGTTTTCAGGATTGCCTGTTTCGAAACTATGAGTTAAAAAAGTATGAAGAAGGGGGAGACTTGGAAGAATCATGTTAATATATACCATCTGATGGTCTCAAGTTGTGTTCATGTAATGTATTGCAACAACAATGTTGGATCTTAAATAACTCTTTAAAGTGGTGTTAAGTTTGCTGAGTCTTGTACACACATCATGCTCTTCATATCATGTTTTATTTTGAATTTTGCATTATCCACTTCTTTATTCATAAAATTTGCTATAAGTATATTTTCTAAGACTTTTTAGTTAAGAAAATTTATTTCTAATTTGAGAAATTGTAGTCATAGAGATCAAGCTAATTTTAGACCCTGAAACTCAATTATTTATTTGTCTCTCAAAATCAAGAGACTTTAAAATATTATGGGAAGAAATTGAACTATACACCTTATCTGTTTCTAATACATGCATTATAAGAGCATTATTATTGTAGGTTTTTTATGATGAGATTTTTAGAAAAATATAAAAAACTATTTTTTATATTTTTAAAAAAATTCTGTATTAAGAAACCTAACAATAATGATGCTTTAAACATATTTATTCAATTATCTTTGTTCATAATTTATCCCTAATAATGATATAAAGTTTTAAGATCTCAAACCTATATTTAATTGGCTTGTACTTAGACAGGGCCCTGGTTTCAATAATTGAGCGATTAAGTGTTCCGATATGTACAACAGTACAAGTCATGTTTCGGATCTTCTCAAGTACTGAACAATCTCCAGAGCTCTTCTTGAAACCTTTCTACTTGCTCCATGTTCATGCTTGTCTAGATCTAATAGCTCCACCTTTTTTTTTAACACTAAAGATAGTTAAGACTATATTTAGATATAATACCAGAAGAAAAAATTTATCACTGTATTTGTTATTAAATTGTAACTATTGTGATATCTAAAAATCATATAATTGCTAGAAATCTTCTCCGATCTGTAATATATTCAAAAATGTTATTTGTAGTTATGTGCAAACGATGTTTAGCAAAAAAATCATAAGTTTCTCAAAATTCTCTATTTCTTAACATATAACCAATCATATTTCATAAGCTCTTTCAGTTGGGTCATAAATGTCGCGAGGTTACTAATTTTAGAGTTGTGTTTTTATAGAAAAGATTGTGCATGTGATTCGAGACCCAGTTTAGTGAATAAAATGAAAGACATCTCCACTAATTCCCTAACTATATATAGTACGTATGTTCGCTCAATTAATGATATAAAGTTTTGGAGACATCAAAACCTTTTAAACAATTTTTTTGAATGGATGTAAAATTTTAAAACTTCATGTGGTATATTGACAAATATGTACTTTTATTGCTATTTTTCTCGAGCTTAAAAATTCACATAGATATAGTCTACATTGCCGATGTTCTCGGCAACATGAACTTATCTCAATTTAAGAAAATTTTAAGTTGTTGGGACTATGCTTGTATTTTTTGTTTTTGAGAGAATCGATATGATAAGAGTTTATACAAAGGTTTTTTATAATAATATAATCATTGTTTGCTTTATGTATTTTAGATCACATTGAATACTCTCTCTTTTTGCTGACAAAAGCTCTAGATCTCGCCACGTAGTATGCCGAACACACTATTAGTGGCAAATAAACAGAGACCACGTGGTGTCTTACTGAGACCAAAAACCCCATATTCATTTCTTAACTAATTTATTTGCTCAGACAGCTACTTAACGGGACCCACTTCGGTGTAAGCCACTAACGGATAAGATCAAACGAATCCTCGACGTGAGGGTACATTCTACTTTCCGTGCTCTTTTCTTTCTGACCGTTCGATATATAGTACTCTTACCAATAATCTTCGATCGAACGATTCAGATCTATTAACAGTCGTAAGATTTTATAGTACATCTTCCATTGAAACTAAAAGAGTAAAGTTCACATGCGCAACAAGCTTCTGTCTGAAAAAAAATAAAAGCTTCTTTCTTTGTTCTTTTTATAATTTTCAACTTTAATTCCTATTCTGGTGTTTCAAAAAATAAATACAAAAAATCCTAATCTCATTGTCAAATCATTTTTAAAAAAAAGCAAAAGTCAAAATCATCCATCCAAAATAGCATAAGAATTTTTCTCATCAACAGTCAAAAATCTCTTTTTCTGTTAGAAATTTTAAACCTCACGTTTAATGTTTTTGAGCTGCTTTCAAGCTGTTAATATTCTTGAATCTATTCCCTTTCTCTTTCTCAGACTTAAAGACCATGTTCGTTCGATGATCTTTAAACCTCTCTCTATATCACTTGTCTGAACCAAGAACACAACAAAAAGTACTTTCTCTCTCTCTCTCTCTTTCTCTCTTTAGCATTTAATCCCCAAAAAAATAAACAACAAAATGGTTTCAAGATCTTATTCAAACCTACTCGAGCTAGCTTCAGGAGACTCACCAACGTTTGGCCGCATGAACCGACAGATCCCTCGCATCATGGCCATGGCTGGAATCATGTCCAACATCGACAACGACTCTAAAGAAAATGCTTCTTCCCCTGATCTCTCTCCAAAAGACCGTATCATCATCGTAGCCAACGAGTTACCCATAAGAGCTCAAAGAAAGCCAGAGACTAGTACTAGCACAACTACAACAAGCACTTGTTGTAGCAGCAAAAGCTGGAGCTTTTCTTGGAACGAGAACTCTCTTCTCCTCCAATTAAAAGACGGTTTAGGAGGACATGAAGCCACTGATGTTATCTACGTAGGTTGCTTGAAAGAAGAGATTCACCCCAACGAGCAAGAAGAAGTCTACCAACTTCTCCTTGAGAATTTCAAGTGTGTGCCAACGTTTTTGCCTCTAGATTTGTACGGAAGATACTACCATGGGTTCTGTAAGCAGCAGCTTTGGCCTTTGTTTCATTACATGTTACCGCTCTCTCCTGATCTTGGAGGCAGGTTTGATCGCTCTCTCTGGCAAGCTTATGTCTCTGTGAACAAGATCTTTGCGGATAGGATCATGGAAGTGATTAACCCTGAGGATGACTTTGTTTGGGTACATGATTACCATTTGATGGTGTTGCCTACTTTCTTGAGGAAGAGGTTTAACCGTGTCAAGCTTGGGTTCTTCCTCCATAGCCCTTTCCCTTCTTCAGAGATTTACAAGACTTTACCTATTAGGGAAGAGCTGCTTAGAGCGTTGCTGAACTCTGACTTGATAGGGTTCCACACTTTTGATTACGCGAGGCATTTCTTGTCTTGTTGTAGTAGAATGCTTGGTCTTACTTATGAGTCCAAGAGAGGATACATTGGTCTTGAGTATTACGGTAGAACCGTGAGCATCAAGATTCTACCTGTCGGTATCCACATGGGTCAGCTTCAGTCTGTTCTCAGCTTACCTGAGACGGAAACTAAAGTTAAAGAGCTTATTGAGGAGTATAGCAGAAAAGGCAGGACGATGTTGCTTGGTGTGGATGACATGGACATCTTCAAAGGGATTAGCTTAAAGCTCTTAGCCATGGAGCAGATGCTTACACAACATCCTGAGTGGCAAGGGAAGGTTGTGTTGGTGCAGATAGCTAATCCAGCTAGAGGGAAAGGGAAAGATGTCAAAGAGATGCAAGCTGAGACTTACTCAACCGTTAAGAGGATCAACGAGACGTTTGGGAGACCTGGCTATGATCCTATAGTGTTGATAGATGCACCGTTGAAGTTCTATGAGAGGGTTGCTTATTATGTTGTTGCTGAGTGTTGTTTGGTGACAGCTGTAAGGGATGGGATGAATCTTATACCTTATGAGTATATAGTCTCACGTCAAGGGAATGAGAAGCTTGACAAGATTCTAAGTAATCATAACAATCACAAAAGCATGCTTGTGGTTTCTGAGTTCATTGGTTGTTCACCATCGTTAAGTGGAGCTATTCGTGTTAATCCATGGAATGTTGACGCAGTGGCTGATGCTATGGATAGTGCTCTTGAAGTAGCTGAGCCGGAGAAGCAGCTAAGGCATGAGAAGCATTACAAGTATGTGAGCACACATGATGTTGGTTATTGGGCTCGTAGCTTCCTCCAGGATCTTGAGAGGAGTTGTAGTGAGCATGGGAGGAGGAGGTGTTGGGGGATTGGGTTTGGTCTTAGTTTCAGGGTTGTGGCGTTAGACCAAAGCTTCAGGAAGCTGTCAATGGAGCACATAGTGTCGGCTTATAAGAGGACAAAGACAAGAGCTATTCTTTTGGACTATGATGATACTTTGATGCCACAAGGGTCTATTGATAAAAGACCTTCAACGAAGTCAATTGAGATATTGAACACGTTGTGTAGGGACAAGAGCAATCTTGTGTTCATTGTGAGTGCTAAAAGCAGGGAGACTCTGTCTGATTGGTTTAGTCCTTGTGAGAAGCTTGGGATTGCTGCTGAACATGGCTACTTTCTGAGGTAAACTTGTTGTTTTTCACTGCATTATCTTATAACTGAGGCTCTAATCTGAGTACTACACACAGGCTGAGGAAGGCTGAAGAGTGGGAAGATTGTATAGCAGCAGCAGATTGTACTTGGAAACAGATTGCAGAGCCCGTGATGGAGCTTTACACCGAGACAACAGATGGATCAACAATAGAAGACAAGGAGACGGCTCTGGTCTGGAGCTATGAAGATGCTGACCCGGATTTTGGCTCATGTCAAGCTAAAGAGCTTCTAGATCATCTTGAAAGTGTCCTTGCTAATGAACCTGTAACAGTCAAGAGAGGACAGAACTATGTTGAGGTCAAGCCACAGGTAAATTGACACAAACATGAGGATTTTTTTTCCACTTGTACTGTCATATATCTTCTTGTTGTTTTGTAATTGCAGGGAGTGAGCAAAGGACTAATAGCGAGAAGGATGCTAACGATGATGCAAGAAAAAGGAACACCTCCTGAGTTTGTTCTATGTATTGGAGATGACCGGTCTGATGAAGACATGTTTGAAGTGATATGCAGTTCCACTGAAGGCCCTTCGATTGCCCCTAGAGCTGAGGTTTTCGCTTGTACCGTTGGTCAGAAGCCTAGCAAGGCCAAGTATTACCTTGATGACACTAGTGAGATTGTTAGGTTAATGCATGGTTTGGCTTCTGTTTCAGAACAGTCCATGTCTGTTTAAACAACTAGTGAAATCTTTTGTTTGTATATTTCCACGAAAAAATTGTAACGTTGAGACGTATATGTACTCTCTGTAAGAGTTTATGAGTAATGCTATATGTACTACAATGACCCGAACCTTCAATGGCTTTCTTCTTGTTAACCTCTGACACTTGACTAAGAAACGAAACTAGTTTCGTCTATGCTTTTAGTAAAACTAGTGATGTTAAAGATTTGCTGTATGCAATGCAAGTCTTATGATATATTTGCTAACTTAACACAAGACAGTGTAAAAGATAAAAGATAGTAAGTTTGGAGATCTGAAGAGACATATGTATCAACAAAACCAAAAGTACAAATAATCACACAACACCTCAAAAGTAGATTGAAAAAGAAACCGAACAAGTACCAAATACAACACTAATAAACCTATACAGCCCAGGCAAACTACTTCTGTAGGATAGAAAATGTTATACCAAAATGTCAAACATCTCTCCTTAAGCTGGTCTAAGTCAGAAAGCATACTCATCTCTCTCCCTCTCTTTTGGATGGTTGGACCATAGATAACACATTCTCATGAGTTCTATGGTAATACAATAAATCACAAGAGGATGAAAAGAAAGCAAAGAAGACATAAGGTTAAAAAAAAAGAGCACACCAGTCTATAACGGGTTTACTTGTTTAAAACTGATACGTCCACGAGAACCAATCACTTCACTTATCTCATTGTGTGCTCCTCGTTAACCCACTTCGTCCAGCAGCTCTGCATACGAAGACCAAGTTTAGTCTGATAAAATATATAATGATAATGAATCAAATCAACTCGCAATCTCAATCTTACTTCATAAAGTGATATTCAGCATTCTTATATACCTTCCAGCAAGAATCTGGGCGGTGTTGGATGAGTTCTTGGTGTTTGAAGACCTTTTGGCTCTGTTATCCTGATCTTTATCCACACGCATAGCAGCAACCTCCTTCTCCATTGCAGCTACTTCCCTTCTCATCTTCTTCGCCTCAACCTCCATTGCTTTTGTTAATGTTTCAACCTTTTTTGCTAACATCTACAAAAAAAATATCAAAAAAACTGCCATTTACACAGATGTCTTTTTTTTAGCATAATTTTATCTCGCATGTTCAGAGATTTACCTCTATTGCATCATCCTTGTCTTTCAGGCTTTGATCCTTTTCATGTGAAGATTTCCTCAAGGCAACTACTTCCTTCTGAAGTAAATCATACAAAACCCCTGGGACGTTGTCTTCAGTTGTTGGTGGCTTCTCCTCTGTATCTTCTTTCCATTCTGATTCTTTGGCTTCATCACAAGCCTTGTTGAATGAATATTTCCCAGGACCGTTTAGGAGTGCTTTGCCTCTGTCTAATGATCTTGTGCCTCCATCAAATGACCTAGATGTTCCTTTAGCGTTCTTCAATACCGAGGTGGAGTTAGAAGTAAAGGCATTCCTCATCTGAGAAGATGGAGATTTCTTTGGCAAAAAGCCATTTGATCCACCAAGTGACTGCCTGCGAGAGGGTCCATTACTCATGCTTCTTCCATCAGGTGTGTTCCTTACGCTGCTGCTTGAGGTGCCTCTTAACGTCTCCTCGAGCACTTTAAGCCGTAGTTGAAACTTTTCCTGGAAATTGTACAAATATAGAGTTCAGTTAAACAAGATCAAAATGTTAGAAGATGACCAACATATGAATTAGGTGAATACTTTTAGTTGTGCTTCAGATTTAGCAGCTCGATCTGAGATGGCAAGCTTGTCACGTAACTGCTGCATTTCTCCCTGCAACAAGAGAGTTAAGAGATGAGAGAATGTAAAGGTTGTGCCTTTGTCAACAGCAAAGAATCCACATTCAAAGGCAATCATATCAAAAGTGAACCTGTAGAAACCTTCTTTCTTCAAGCCATTGCTTCACAGGCATCACTTTATCATTACCATCCTTCCATTCATTTGCAACCACCGTCGCAACTCGGTTTGCTGTAACCTTTGCCCGCGCAAGTTCCCGGTCAAGAGTTTTTCGTTCTTCCTACAAAAACAAGATAGTGAGGACCAAGAAAAAAAACTGAAGATTTTATTCCATTTCAGTCATCTTAAGAGGTGTATCAAATTATATTCATCTTAAGAGGTGTATCAAATTTCAATTAAAAAAAAGCAAATTACATTCATCTCTTGGAACTTCCGCTGGTAATCCCTGACGGCATTAGCAGCAGCGCCACCAGCAAGAACAGCCTCTTCAAGCTCTCGTACAGTCTGAGTAAGCTTTTCCACCTCAGCAACCTTTTGCCTATGCATTTTGTCTAGAATTTTGTTTTCTTCCTAAACCATAAAATAGATAAATAAGGAACAATGCGTGATTGGTAGAAGGCATCCAAAGCCGGATTAACTAGTTACAAAGATGACGAGGATAATGAGTAGAGCACCTGGCAGATCTCTATCTGTTTCATCAATTCTTGGTTCTTATTCTGAAGATCATCAACTAAGGCAGCTTTCGCCATGGCAGATTGAATAGTTCTCTCAGCTTCAAGTAAAGCCGCTTCTTTTGATTTAGTGAGACGGTCCAAGGCTCTGTTATCTTCCTGAAGCTTCCCAATCTATAAAGAAAACATCCTTAACTATCAATGCCTTATTTGCAAGTAGACATAACGAAACTGTACTTAAAAGTAGACTAACCTCAGAGCGTGCAAGCTTAAGTTCAGCTTCTAATGGTGCAAGAATGGCTTCAATAGGAGGCATGTCATCATCTTTCTGAGCAGCATGGACCCTTCTTAAAGTGGCTTCAGCAGCAAACTGAGCAGCCATGGAAGCCTTCTTCTCCTCATTAATCTTCCTGATTTCCAAATTCTGCAACATACATTATTGCTAATCAAATAACATTGTAGCAAAGAGAAACAAGAATGGATCCTTAAGGAAAGATCTCAAAAACTTACTTTGCCTTGAAGAAGAGATTCAGTTAACTTGAGCTTCTCCTCCAACTTAGTAAGCTCATCAGTAAGCTACAAAACAAACATGATTAGGTTTTATAAACTAATACAAAAACTAAAAAAAGCAAGTGATGATTCAATTCAATTCATAACAAACAAACCTCTTCAACAGCTTTCTCTCTCTGCCTCTCAGATAACCTCAACGCCTTAATCTCCGCCTGCGCTTCCCCTAACTCTCTATCCTTATCTGATCATAAAAAAAAACAAGTAAACAAAAAAAAAATAACAAACTCCAATTCCAGATCTGAATCGACACATTAATAACCACTAGATCGAGCAAGCGAGTAAGCAACCTCTAACTTCGTTCTCGAGACGGTTAAGCTCCAGCTTCACCGGATCCGAGCCGTGCAGGAGAGTGATGAACTCATTGTCGGCGGCGGCGTCGAAGCTAGGTCTAACCGGTCTCCTCCTCGACGAGCTTTTCCCTCCTCCTCCGCCTCCGGTGCTGCTCTCTTTGTAAGAGGCTGACACCGTTAGCGACGGGTAAGGCGACTCCGAGTAGCCTCCGTCGGCTGTAACGTCCGACATCTCCGATCTGGTGATCTTTCTCTCAGTGACACATCCACAATCCTCAGGATCCAAATGCAATGTAGAGAGAGAGAGTGAGATTTAAATGATGTCAACAGTTGCTTCTAAAGACAAGGAGAGGAAAGAAGAAGACTAGTACATTACTACTACTGGGGATTATTATGTTAATTAATCAACGTTCACTGGATGAGTATGAATTCAATTTTAATATACATTTTTACATTTATCAGATTAAATTGATAATCTTAATATAGAGACTAGTGCATGATCTATTTATTTGGTTTATTATGGTAAGATGGTTACGTATCGGTGTGGATAGTTAATTAATTTGTCTCCTTGGTTTGTTCAGTGATGTGATTAGTGAGAAAAGCTGTGTGATTAGTCAAACAGATTCTTTGCGCGTGAGAGGAGGGAACGTGTAGTGTCTTTTTTTTCTTTGGAGCAAACACGTGTTCAATGTCTATTGACTGTACTGAATACTGATGATCTTTTTGTTTTTTTTTTTAATTTCAAGGGATATTCATTAATATATTTTTTTCTTTTAGATCTGATTGCTTTTTTTTTTAATTAATTAAACTAGATTTTGACCCGCACAACCGTGCGGGTGATTATTTTTATTTTTACAGATATAATTATTTGTTTTACATGATTAATTATAATATTTACCATATTATTAATTGTTTAAACTATATTTATTAAAACATAATAATTTTATAGACCACATGCAATAATTTTATTTATTTTTTTAAATTTTCAGTGATAATATATTATAAATCATGTGATACAAAATTTTAAATTGAAAATATTATAGGTAAAAAATAAAAAATTTAATTGAAAAGTATTATATATTAGTATGAAAAATTTAATACATACATGTACATTATTTTATTTATAATTAAAATTAATTTGATATTTAAATTTTTATTTTTGTTATGAAATATACTTTTATCTTAAATAAATACGAAATTAATTAATAATTTATTATTTTAATGAAAAATGAAATATATAGATTTACATTGTAAATAAAAAGATATGAAGAGATTTAATTCATATATAATTTCAGAGAAAATATAGGAATATCTATTTGTTTTTTTTTTGTTCTAGAATAATTCAAATAATTCATTTGTTTAAACATAATATAATTTAAATAACTTTCTAGGAATGGTCCATTTTTTGAAATATCACACATAAAGTGAAGTCATGACTTCTGTTTTAATATATAAGATTCCCTCAAAGTTACATAGAATGTTTTGAAAATAATAGTCACCAAAATCTGTTTCTGGAGTTAGTAGGGTTTTGAAAGGTTTGAAAATAGCTGTATACTCCCAAAAAACAAACAAACTCATATATATACTATCTACACTTTGAAAAATGAGACTACATACACAGTGGATATCTAAATTTTTGAAGATTTTTGTGGTTCAGTTTATAAAAATTATATTTGCAATGCTACCTTTCAGATATTTGAATTGATTCATAAAAATAAATAAAAATTTAAGTTATTTTATAACTAAAATTAATGGAAAAGTAATATTTTGCCCCTAAAAATAATTTATAATTTATAATAAATTGTAAAGAATAATTTTTTTAATTTTTATGTGTATTTTTTATAAATCCAACTGAACTAAAACTAAAATATTTTAAAATAGGGAATATGGTACAAATTTTAGGATCAAATGCGAAGACTAATCGAAATTAACCAAAAACAAACCAAAAACTAAAACCGCAAGTGAAATTAAAACTAATGCCGAATAAATATCCACAGATATTTTAACAATTCTAATTTTTCAAGACTTGAAAATTTGAAACTAAACAAAAAATAAATATATTCAGAATCAAAGGGAAATCTAATATCTAGTTTTTTTGTCTTTTTATTTTGTCGGATCCTATTTTCTAAGTTCAAGTAGTACGCAGATCTGAGTCGTTCCGAAGAGATGCTCTGTCCGGCAGTTGATATATATGGAAAAGAAATTATTGTTATTTCTTGTTACCTTAATGAAAGAATCCGCATGCAAATTCTTAATCCTAAACTCCTAAACATGCGGGAAATACTGAAAATCGAGAAACCATCTTTAAGAAGACGAAAAGAAACTAGCTCAAAAGAAACTGGCCAATCAGTAGAATTATCATGTCCAGCAAATTTGAAGAGTCAGTCTCCATCTAGTTTATACACATAAAATACTAATTACAATTAATTTTGTAATAACCAAATACTATAAAGGTATTATTTAACTGAGTTATCTGGAAATATTATTTATTTATAATATTTAAAATTACATAAATTACTTGATATTCTTATTAGAAAAATCTGTTTTAATTTTGAAAACGAATTATCTGCTTTCTAATCTAAATTATCAAAAAAACATACAAAATTGAATTCGATTCCAAACTTTTTTAATATTAGCTGGTTTCCAATTTTATTTTTTCAGACCGAAAACTAAAATCAAAATACTGAGCCCGAAAGCAAACCAAACACCAACCAACCCACAACTCTCTTGAGACCTTCCAAATAAACCCAAGGTTAAAGTGGACTCATAAAAGGGTTTCTATTCAATTTAGAAAGAGAAAATGACTAGAATAGACCTAAATTTTTTTTTATCATAAATATAGACTTTAATAATTAAAATGACCAAAATAGCACTTAAATATTTTTCAAATTTACATTTATACCCCTTAGGTTAACTAATCCTAATTTTTTTTGTTTAGAGTTGAGGAGTAGGGTTTTGGGAATAGGGTTTCGAATTTAAAAAAATTAAGAAAACTTAAAATTTTCAAAATAAAAAGTGATATTTTGGTCATTTTAATTTTTGAGGTCTATTTTCGTGATAAAAACTTAAAAGAGGGCTATTTGAAAGAATTGCCCTGGTTTAGATAATGTCAAAGTTTCTCTCTTTATTGTCAGGAATTTCATAGAAAATTAACCTAAACTCATCAGAATTGGGAATCAAATTTTTCAGTAGACCATCTTCAATATATTCCTCTATTTTTAAAAATAGGAAAACTCTACTCGAGATGGATTTGTCTCCAATATATTTCTTTATTTTTTTCTTCTAAAGAGAATATTTTTTATATATTGTTTTTTAATTTTAGAAATAACACATTTTGAAAGTTGAGAAATAACCCAATTTATTTTAATATTTGATAAAATTATGATATTATTTAAAATATACATTCTTTAAAACTATTATGTAAATAAAAAGTATGATTCTATTTGTAAAAAGTGTATTTCACTAAAAAGTTTTTATTTTGATTATAATTATTTTAATTAAAGTTAAAGAATTATTTTGTAAATAGATAAATATGTCTCTATTATAGATGAATGTTATTTCTTCCTCGAAATAGAGGTGGAAATATCAGTTTTTATTTTAGAGGAAGGAATATAGTGGATTTTTCTCAATTATACATTTAGATTTAAAAATAGATGGAAGTGTAGTAAGCAGTGTTTCCTTAACATTCATCTCTAGGATAGACAAAACAGAGTTTGAAGACCGGAACCTGCTACAAAGTTCTCGCTGAGAACAGTCGTCGTGGTTGGTTTCTGGTACTGTTTCTAAATCTGTACGTAGAAACCGGATAATGGTGGGTGTAGTCATTCGTATGATCACGATCATCATGAGAAGAAGGTAAAGATGAAGTTGCTGGAGGAAGAGGATATGAGGTTGTGTGGGTTTTGTAAAAAAAATTCATTTAGCTTTTCTTTGCCAGTGGTGGCCTGGTGGGTTTGAAATCTATGTGTATGTATGTGTGCATTGTTGCTACTTCTGATTATTTTTATCTGTTTTGGTTACTAGGCAGGAGCTATGTTGGGGGATGCTGTTCTTTCACCAATTGCCCCCATGCTCTTGTATTTATTGATCAAAATAGTTTGACAGATCTTACATTTTTGCTTCAAATATCATTCTTTGATTGTCTAGCTAGGATTGTGGTCTTCCTTCTTATGGAGAAGTTAGTGCAATATGTTGAGATGAATTCAAGCTTAGTATTTGGTTACCTCAATTTGTTCTCTCATGGTGTTGTAAGGACGTGCTTCCTTTGTCACTTACTTCAAGAAATAGCTAACTTTGGATGATAAAAGATTACAAAACCTTTTTCCTGTTGTTTTTTGTGAAGCATAATTTTAGTGATGGAGTGGCGTTAGGAAGTGCGTTTCTCATCTACGGATCAGTTGGTGAATGGTCAAGAACCATGTTTTTTACTTACCCACGAGCTTTCCCAAGAGGTTCTTACTCTATTTCCTTAACAAACATTGAAGATGTGTATAGCAACAAGTAACCCTTTGAAAGATATCACTGGTATAATACTTTCAGATATGTGATTTTGGGATACTAGTGAGGTCAGGCTTCACTGTAACAAAAGCACTCTTCTTCACTGCCCTGAAAAGTCTTTTACATCTGAAAATCTTTCTAGAGGTATTGAAACTGAACTAACTTTCGTGATGTTTTTTTTTATTTGTCTCGGCCACAGGTTTTGGTATGGGGAAATGAACCGGGACAGCCATCGTTGATTGAGGTAGTAAATGAACAATATTGCCTTGGTTTGGTCTAGTAATGTTGAATCTAAATGTGTATAATATTAATATATGGTGTGCCATTTGATATCTTTGATGCTTGGCATGGGTGCTGCTCTTGGCATCTCTCTTCTTGAGTGATCTCGTAGTAATTTCTTTGTAACCCGATATAGAAATGTTCCAGGTTGGGGGGTTACAGGAATGATTATCTTCTATACTTACGGCAAATTTTCTGCGGTTAGATCGACCTAGTCTCTTTATTGCTTAAATATTTATTTTATGTTGTCTTTAATATTAGAAGTACCACAAAATTGTTTTATAAAGACTTTTGAAGTCACTTGTATGAAATATTAAGAAAGCTTTAAGAAGATTCTCAAGACTTATGAATCGATCATTTTGATGCTTTTTCTCAATATAAAGTAAAATAGCATTGTAGTATTTATAAATTAATTATTTGATCATATATATATTCTCTTTTTTTTTCTTATCATAATATTCTCTTAGTTCCAAATTTAAATGCACACACAGCGCCATCTTCCCTAGCCTAGCCACTTAACTGGAGACTCGTTCTTTTGGCACCAGATGATTGTCGTAAACCAGTTAGAGCATCTCCAATGTAAAACTTCATTTTTTCCTCCAAAATAGAGTAAAAGAGAATATGGAGTAAAAATACTCCAACCCTACTCTATTTTCCACTCCATAATGGAGTGATGAACAAAAAAAAAAATGGAAATGGAGTGGAGTGTTTTCTACTCCATATTCTTTTTTACTCCATTTTAGAGTAAAAAATGGAGTTGGGTTGGAGATGTCCTTACAACCACTGGCAGATCTAAGAGAACTTTTAATCGGAGATACAACTTCAAATTTTTAAACTAGACGGATGCATTATCATATGATTTTTTTTTTTTTGATAATCCAGAGGTTCTCCATTTACGTGGATCATTCTTCTGGATTCGGTTAGGCAGTGGTCCACTTCACCTAAAAAGGCTTTATATGTGCTGAGGACAAGGCCCAACACCCAATACCACATTTAGCGACAAGAATTGATAGTTCCCCTCACCTGGCGTCAAACCCGTGAGCATGACAATTGGCTCACAAGGTCTTTACCAAACTATTACCTCTTTCCGTCTTTTTTTATCATAGGATTTGAGTTAATTACTTCAAAAAAGTCAAGCTTTGAACTGAATGCTTAAACAAAGTTAATAATTAGTTGGAGTCACGTGACCCTGTACACCCTAGTTACATCCCCCCCTGCCCCTGGTTGCAACTTAACATCACAAAGGCTTCTAGTTTATCGAAAATAAAAGGAAAAGTAGGGTTCATGTTCATGTGTGTATAGAGATCCGTAAAAGAAAAGTAGGGATGTTCATGTGTGCATTAATAGGCTCAACCTATTTTATGAACAAAACCATAATGATGATAATTTATGCAAAAGTTACATCTAAATGTAATGATGAAGAAAATGTAAAGGCAATAGATGAGAGTAGCGAGTAGGATGTAAAGGCGTACACCGTCCATGTGGACATAAGATTTGGCAATGCTTTCTATGACATAGATTATGACATAGAGACAAAGTCCCTTTTTCTCTCTAGAAATTATTATACAGAAAATTGTAACAATTAGTCTATTTCTTTAATTTTTTGAAACTGAACTATTTCTTTTATTTTGATTTGTCTTTATGCGTTGTCAATAGAAGTGTTCACTTCTTCATCATTCTACTGCTTTTTTTTTTCTTATAACACTGATAGAGGTATATAGTTCGATAAAATAAATAAAAGTAAATAAAATAATAAAAGGAAAATGAGATGTCAGTAGACACCATCACATGAGAAAGAAGTGAAGTTACCCAATCCCTTTCTTACTGAGACTTCAAATCAAGTCTCAGTAAGCAAAAAACCAAAGGGCCCAACTGCCATGTTGTCGTCACTAGTCTCTCCCCCTAATTAAACCTAATTAATTAATACTCTTGTTTTGTTTTCTTGTATTCTCCTCTCCTTTATTCGTACTTCTATTTTCTAACGTGAATCTCGCATCTAATCTTACCTCGTAAACTTTTATTCATTATCATTCAACATGACTTTGTCTCGTGGAATCAGGGCCGGCCCTGGGCAATGCCTAGTGAAACATTTGTTTCAGGCCCCCAAAAATTTTGAAGAAAATTACATGAGTATAGGTCCCAAAAAAATTTTTAGGCCCCCAAAAAACTTTTTTACATAGAAATCGCCACAGGCCTCCAAAATCTCAAGGCCGGCCCTGCGTGGAATACATCAACTTCGATCATATTATGATATCTGATAGAATGACATATTTTGCACTAATGCTGCTTTATAGAGGATTCGATCTCTGATAAAAATATTGCAATGGTAAAAGATAGCTCTAGTATGACTGCATAGTTAGAAGCCCTAGCGCTAGGCACTCGTCGGGATGTACCATAGAACCTAGTGCATAAAGAAAAAATCGGAAATTAAATAGAAATTATACTGGACATAATTTTTAAATTATTTGATATGTTATAAAATAGGTTAATTTTTAATTGTGTATAACATTAATATCTTTTTCATGTTTAAAATCGTATAAAACACAAAAATAGAATATATAAACCTAACATGATATAATTTCATCAAAATCATGAGTATAAATTATATTTATCAAATTTTTAGATCAAATAAATAGATAAAATTATTATTAAAAATATATTATATAGCTATTTAGACGGTCCAAACGAACTAAAATCGGATGTCTAATTTTTTACATCAAGTGGACGTAAATTAAAGCAGAAGAAGATTACCTAGTGTCTATTCGACTAAGCGACATATTTTTAGAACAAAGATTATAAGTGGTAATATATAGTGGGAAAGAGTTTACAAAAACAAAAGTAGTAGTCAGTAATAGTGGAAACCATAAATTTTGAATTTGTATGTTTTTGATAGAGAACTACTAAAATACTATTAAAGCAATTCAGTTTTTTTAACAAAAGAAAACTATCCATTTTATTACCGCTAATAAAAAGTTACTAAGGAAATCAATAAATAAATAGTAGATCTATCAAATGTTTTGCGTAAATTTTGTTTCAAACCTTACATTTAAAAAAAATTGTATTATTCTTAAATAATTGTACTATCTAAATCAAATTAACATATTTTCTTAGTATATAAATAAATATTCATTTCGTGAAAGAGTAAGAATAATCATCCAAATTAGTTAATGTTTGGTGCTGGAAAATTTCAAGCATATATTTGGTCCAAACAAATTTCAAGCATAACCGCGCGTAGCCTGAACAAGCACTACTGTAGTAAAGGATGGTTAATCTCCGTTTTGGTTTCAGTGAAATCTTGAAATGCCAAATAACTTTTCAAGTTGCACCTTTCACATGACAACAAGACCGAACGAGACAAATGCTTCAGGCTTCAGTGCACTGTTATTATTTTTATTAGTTTACCCAATAAAAACAAAAATATAGATTACGCTAAACCTAAAGACCGCTGTTAATTCCAGGTCTTAAAATGGTACAATTCAACAATAAAAACAAGTAATCACGGGAGTAAGCGACTTATTGGAATCAAGTAGAGTTATGAATTTACTAGATGGGCATGTGATAATCTTTTATGCATAGTTTAACCAAATAACGTGATATTAAGTAAAATATTGTCTTATTAATCGAAAACACAATTATGCAGTCTATGTTACTAATCCAACTTATTTATGATTTTATATCTGTTTACCCATTTATTCAGTGAATATACTTTTTGAATAAAGAGAAGAGTTGATTACTACTCCCTCCGTTTCATATTAAGTGTCGTTGTAGAGATTTTTTTGCGTTACAAAATAAGTGTCGTTTTTGGTTTTCAATGCAAAATTTATTAATTTTATTATGTAATTTGTTTTTCCATTGGTTAAAATATGGTTAGGTGTATGAGTAATTGTGTTTTTATATAGGAAATATGTAAAATTAATTGTTTCCTTAATCCGTGTGCACAGCTATAGAGTGACACTTATAATGAAACAGAGGAAGTATATACTAAAATATTGTGATTGTGTGGAGGATTGATATATCTAACTTACAGAAAAGCATTGCATGTGATGAGAATCCATCTCCCCTCCCCATCCTCCCATTCATTCTTTCCAACTCAACCCTCTCCTTTCTCTTCTTTTCTTTTTGTTTTCTTTAAATGAAAAAGTAAACTTTCAAATTTTTGTTTTTACTTGGCTTTTTTTTACAGTTCCACATGGTTGGACAAACTCCTTTTATGAGATGGTGGACTTTAATATAATATATATGTAATTTATACTTACCACACACAAACTTTCCACTTTTTTGTTTTTGTTAATTCACACACTCAACTTGTATAGAAATGTTTTATTAAGAAAACATCCTTCGAACATATTCTAGATCTAAAAATTTCCTTTGTTTGTAATGTTAGATATAATTGGCCTGAGTTGACACTAGAAACCCAGATCTGACTCTAGGGTTTGTGTAACCACAAAAGTTTCTTTTAAGAAAAAGTCTCACTTATAAACACAATCTCCATACTTGATTGGAATATATTTCTTGTTTGAAAAGGGATATAATATGTGAGATGATGACACCACATTGTCTATGTATTTGTATATACACGGAAACATGAGTTGGGTATATATGCCTGTGTCATATTTTCCAAACAAATATTCTCATGTCCCTCTTTTATATATAAACCAGTCCTAAAGGCTACAGATACATTTGTCACCATTAAAAACATGTCCTCTAACATCAAATTTCAAGATTCCCATTTAAATTTCACCAATCCTTTTATTATCTATCTTGAAAAAAAAAATGAAAAAAACTTAAATCAGTCTGATCGAATATCGTATGATCTGCAATTGTTTTGTTGTGAAAGGGGATGTTTTTTTGTTTCTTGTCTAGATGCTAATGTGGGCTCCAAACTACTTGTCCCACTCTCTTTATGTGTACGCAACATCTTTCGGCATAGATATCTTTTGTGTTTGCAAATAAACAGTGTACAGTGTACTGATAGATGAGAGAGAGAGAAAGAGAGGTTCATAACTACTCTGAAGAAGATTGAAAGCACTAAAGACCATACCTTGCATTTCCCCATCTAAGGTGAGAGGTCAATGAAACAATTAACAACAAGTTGAAAGTTTTCATTGTATTTCTTTTGGTTTTTCCAAGAAATTTTATAAAAAGATGGAGAGTAAAGAGAACATAAAAGCTTTTCCCTTTATGTGATAGAAAAGATGATTTCAGAAAAACAAAGCCCTTTGTTTCTCTCTCTTTAACTCATCATACTTTTCTCTTCTATTAGTAAAAGATGCTAACACAATGCTCTCAATAAAAAGAAAGAGAAAAAACAAGTAATCTTCCACTATAAACCAACACTATCTTCAGATTAAAGACCTCATCCAATGATAGACTACGAGAGAAGCAATAACACCAAGAACATCAACCATCATTGGAACCCTCCTCCGTCTTCATCTTCCTCCGATCTTCTTCCCAGTGGTAATGGAGCCACCGTGTCCCAAAAGAGGAAACGACGACCCGCCGGAACACCAGGTGATTACCAATTATGTCCAAACTTTTTTCCTTTTTTATTTTTAGATTTATCACCAGCTTTCCGAGTTTATAACTTTTTTTGTTATTTCCCTAAATTCTTGAAAGTAATTATCACTTTTTGGTTATAATTCGGTTCATTTTTTTATATTTTTTTTCAAATAATTAGGTTTTCATTTTTTTTTGGTTCTTTCCCTAAATTCTTGAAAGTAATCATATTTTTTCTATCGGTGGCAGATCCAGAGGCGGAGGTTGTATCTTTATCTCCAAGAACCCTGCTAGAATCAGACAGGTATGTTTGTGAGATCTGTAACCAAGGGTTTCAGAGAGACCAGAACCTACTGCTGACTACAGATGCACAGGAGAAGACATAAAGTTCCATGGAAGCTTTTAAAGAGAGAAACCAACGAGGAAGTTAAGAAGAGAGTCTACGTCTGTCCAGAGCCAACGTGTCTCCACCACAACCCTTGTCATGCCCTCGGAGATCTCGTGGGAATCAAGAAACACTTTCGAAGGAAACACAGTAACCACAAGCAATGGATCTGCGAGAGATGCTCAAAAGGCTACGCGGTTCAGTCTGATTACAAAGCTCATCTTAAAACATGTGGCACTCGCGGCCATTCTTGCGATTGTGGCCGCGTTTTCTCCAGGTTCCATTTCTGAGAAACCCTAGCTGGTGGCAATACTAATATATTCAATTTTATTAATAATTTATAGGAGAAAAATATATATTTATGAATACATACATGGGGATCCTTAAAGTAAATTAAAGAATGTTTTTCTAGTATGGGGTGGTGTACATGTTTTGATTATAGATAATGCACAAAGATCTTGTAATAAGCTTACTAGTGGAAGCTGAGTTTGTTTGGACTGTTGTCTGAAAATTTTAACTAATTTAATAATTAGGAACTGAATGTTTTGATTATATATTTGAACTCATGTTGACCCCATGACCGATTTTATTATTACACTTTGTTAAGTACATATATTGTTCATAGTATATACCAAACTAAAACTCAAAGTCTTGCATCTCATACTCATAAATCAAAATATATATAATCCAAAAGATACCTAACTCCACTAACTTGTTATTTATTTTATTTTATTTTGTCTTCTTGATGCTAATCAATATTCCTTTGTGCTTTCTATTTTTAGTTAACTATATATACACTCTTCTTGATTCAGAGTGGAGAGTTTCATAGAGCACCAAGACAATTGCACCATGCGCCGATCTCAACCATCCAGCCACCGTTTACAACAACAGCAGCAACATACCATAAACGCTACACAAACCGCTTTAACCGCCAAAAACATTGATCTCTCCTTTGATCCAGTTTTACCAAGACATCCTTTGCCCAGACAATTTCCACCATATGATCAACAACCATATGATTTGCTTCATCCTTTCGTTGGCTCAAACGCTACTACTGGTAGTATTATCGAGCTTCAGCTACTTCCATCTCGGGATAGAGCTGATGATACCAACCTTAGTTTGTCGATAGGGATGGAGACAACAATGTCAAGCTACGAGAAGGGAGAGAGGAGCTTAGGTTTGGGAGAAAGAGAGGAAGCAAAAAGGCAAATAGAGATTGCGGAGTTAGAGTTTGCTGAAGCCAAGAGAATAAGGCAAAACGCCAAAGCTGAGCTTTATAAAGCTCAGCTGTTTAAAGAAGAAGCGAGTAGGAGGATTAGTGCAACAGTGATGCAAATCACTTGCCATAATTGCAAGAAACACTTTCAAGTTCTTGCTGCTTCTGCTCCTCCCTCACAGCCGCCTTGTACCGATGAGAGTACGTCTCTTGCCGTGAGCTATGTGTCTTCGGCGACTACCGAAGGTGAAAAAGCAAGTGATAGAACATCGTCATAGACCTTGAAAAAGAGACACGAAAAAAACAAATATTCTTCCTTTTTTTGTTCTTTGAGTGAAATGGAATAATTTATTTTGGGGTTTTTATTCTTATAAATTCTTGGTTTGTTTTCGTTCTTTTTTTCCTCAGACAAAATCCGAGAAGATAAGAGTTTTGTTATATGTAAGTATCAAATATGTGGGTGGATCTGTTGCTGGTTCCTGGATATTGTAACTTTTGTTAGTGTAATAAATACACAAGTATTTGCATTAAATGCGAAGTAAAGTGATGAGCTGAAATCGTGTGTAAGATTCTCAAGTTGACTTCTCTCCATATCCGTAACTCCCAAATCCTAATCGAATGGTGAATTTTAATGGGAAATTGGGTTGTATAACAAGAAAAAAAATATAATTGGATAAATAGTCAAAGACCCTATCTTTTTTATACATACATTCTACTTTATGTAATAATGCTATTTTGTCTCCAAAATCAACCGGCGTTTAAAAACAAAATAACAAAATTAATTATTAATCCAAGTAACTTGTGGTGTTTTGTAGAACAACATCATCTCTTTTTACTGCATATACTATTTATACATATAGAATAGAAATTTAAAAATTCTGTTACTATACTATTTAATATATATTATACTATGTATTTTGTTTCATTCTATTTGGATTTAAGGTTTATACTTGAGTTTAGAGTTTAGTGATTATGAATTAGGAGTTAGTATTTAAAAGGTGAGAGTTGAGGTTTGGGTTTACTGACCTTATCATGTATTGTTCCATTTGATGATTAATAAAAAGTGTTTTATTTGCTCATCACTAAGTACTATTCTATGTATTTTGTTCTATTCTACTTGGTTTTATGATTTACATTTGGGTTTAGGGTTTAGTGATAAGGATTTAGGGTTTAGTATTTGGAAGGTGGAAGTTGAGGTTTGGGTTTACTGATCCTATCATGTATTGTTCCCTATGATGATTAATAAAAAGTGTTCTATTTTGCTCACAGTATGTACTATTCTATGTATTTTATTCTATTTTATTTGGGTTTATGGTCTATATTTGGTTTAGTGATAGCAGTGGTAAAAGAATATGTTTGTGGTAATTCTGTAGGGATCATAATTTTATACTATTTTGACGATATGGAATAGAAGTTGAGATAATGTTTAGTATTTAGGATTGTGAGTTGAGTTATAATTCTATACTATTTCGACAATATGGAATAGAATATTCTATATACATATATGTGGTTACAAAATATGTGACATAGATGTGATAGTAAATACACCACAAAAGAAACGATGTTATCTACTTTCTGATTTCTCACTTGCAACTGGAAACTTGTTAGGGCATAACCGGATGATTCGTGGTATAAATATTTGACATTAAATTATGTCAAAATCATTACTATTCACCTAATTTATCTTTCAAATATAGCTAGTACACAAATAAGCCCAATTTTAATTTGGTTGATGTTTAGATTTTTAACAAAGGGTTTAGATTTATTTTTTAATGATCAAAATGAGCCGAATCCCTATACATGTTTCTTAACAACCATTTACCTAAAACTGATAACTCTGCAATACAAATGAAGAAATTAGCTAGTAGAACTGTAGATATGCTATTTTAGAACCAAAAACAAATAATATTTTTAAATTGTCTTCGTCAGAGTTTTAAAACTGAGTTCGAACCATGCCTCTGTTATCATCGGCCTTTTTTTGTCAAAAATAAAATAAAAATTGAGGACCGTGTGTTATACTCCCTCCGTTTCAATTTAATTGTCATTCTAGAGTTTTGCACACAGATTAAGAAAACAATTAATTTTACATATTTTCAAAATAAAAACACAATTACCTATACACCTAACCACTTTTCAACCAATGAAAAAATAGAATAACATTTAAAATCAATAAATTTTGCATTGAAACTATAAAACGACACTTATTTTGAAACGAAAATTTTACTCTAGATGACATATAATTTGAAACGGAGGGAGTATATAAAACGGGAGGAACAAACTCAAAAATACTCACCCGTTAATGTAAAATATAAATCAAATACTCAAAAACTAAATTATGTAAATGTATAGAGGGAGAGGAGAGAAGAAAAGACTTTTTCAGAGCAGAAGTGGATCTCGTTTCTTTACACGAAAAACTATAAGAAATGATGAAACAAGAACATAAAACGCCATGTTTTCAGTGCCGAAGTTTGAAATGGTTAAAAGTCAGTCATCACTCATCAGTCACTTTCACTAGACCGTAGACCCTCTTCACGCACTTCCATGAAATGATTTCCTTCTTCTCCTTTAGAATCATCTTTATGGGTCATGTCACATCGTCACGACACAATTCTTAAATATTATATGCTTCATTTTCTTGTTACCTGAATATTTATACACATTGGACCATTCTAATTTCCTTTTCCGAATGATTTATGTTCAGCCTTTTATTTATTTTGAACTTTTATATATATATATTGATAAATAGACATGATTTGATTATTTACACAAGCTAAGAACATCTTAACCCCCTATTGTTTTTACTCCAAAATGAAGTTTGGAATAAACTTCTTCTAATCCTATTCAACTTTTTTTAATTTTATAATAAAAAGATAAAAATCTTATAAAAACAGAGTGACAATTTTATTTTGTAACTATTACTCTATTTTTTATTTCATAACAGAGTATAGTTAAGAGAAAACTCAACTTCATTTTGAAATTACTCTATTTTATATAAAAATAGAGTAATATATAGAGATGTTCAAACAATGAGAGTCGCTCCTACAAAAAATGTCAATTCACTTATATGTTTGATTAGTAAGAAAGGAGAGTAAATTCGTTTCCCAAATTTTATTTTCATCTTCCTATTGTCACAGTGAGATACAACAAAAAGGTTTTTACTGGTTTGCGTCGCCAATCAGAATTATAGAAAACAATATTTTGAACAACAAAAAAACATTTTAAATTGTGTTGTATTTACCAACTAACTTTTTGGCGGTGTCAATAACATGGTTTGGTTGTGTCACACGATACAATAAAAAAACAAAAAAAAAACAAAAAACTATTATCATTTTTCTCATGCATGTCTGCATTGCAAGTATTTTTATTATATAATGTTTAGCATGAAGAAAGTACGAACGTGGAAAAAAGTAAGCAAAGAAAACTCTAATTAATAATGTAATACGATGATAACGCAGAATTATGCAAGCAAATAAAGAAAATAGATAATAGTGAATTAGTGATACAAGTTTTGGAAGGTAACCCACATCCCTATGTAAAACTATATGGTAGCTTTATTCTACCCCAAACTTTTAAAAAGGCAAAATGTCCTTTTCCTCCTTTTTTCGAGTAATAATCAATTAAAATTACTTTCTTTGTCTCTATCTTCTTGATAACACTTTCGGCAATATTGTTAAAAAAACACTTTCGGCAATTAATCTTTTAGAATGTAAAACGTATAAATGAATTGTCGGATGAAGAACATCGTGAGATGCATTACGTACAAATGAAACTTGAGATTTATTTCTTAACCATTTCTTTTCTTCCCTAGACAATTTGTTTTAAGTTTCATTTCCATTTTTTTTGGTGGAGACCATTTTGTTGCTCAATTCCAAAACAAAATCTCTTTAATTTTGTTTGTGAATTTGTTCACAATTATATACAGCCTCCGCCCTCCATTTATTAATTTCTGCAAATTTGCCGAACAAATGGAGAGAAGACAAATCTCGATGGCGACAATTAAAAAAAGAAAAATGAGAAGGATAGTAAGAGCAAAAAAATCTCCAAAAAGACACTCTATTTTAAAATTTATAAAATTTTATATTTAAAGTTTGAAGGTCTATATTCTAAAAGCAAAATTCCAAATTTAATTTGAAAACTATTTGTATTCTATACGATGATCTGTATATTTATTACTACTAGCTCAAATTCATAGAAATTTTATAAATAACTAGCACATATATAAAAAAATGATAGCAATATTAAATGATAAATTGTTACAACTAAAATATGAAATTATTAATAGAAATATATAATTAAATAGTAAACTATAAATAAAATACCACACTAAGTCTTGTAATATTGTTGTTGTCTAATTCTTATTTTAAACTATTTTAAATCTTATTTTGTTGTTTTCTAAAAACATTATTTGTAAAATTTAAATTTATAAAAACAATTTTGAAATATTTATGAGATATGAATTTTTAAGGGTTAAAATGATATATAAACCATAATATATTTAAGAATTATAAATATAATGTATAATTGTAAAAATGTAAATAAAAAAATGAAACTTAAAATTTGAAGTTTTGAGTAGTGACACTCTATATTTGAAGTTTCACTACTCAAAATTTCAAATTTGAAGTTTTAGAGTATCTTTTTGGAGAGTCAAAAATTTCATATTTGAAGTTATAGAGTGTCTTTTGGAGATGCTCTTCAAATTTGAAGTTTTAGACTTCCTTTTTGAAGAACCAAAAATTTATTATTTGAAGTTATAGAGTGTCCTTTTTGAAGAACCAAAAATTTATTATATGAAGTTTTGACTCTCCAAAAAGAAACTCTAAAGCTTCAAATTTGAAGTTTCATACTTTTATTTGCATTTTAGTCCTTACAATTACAAATCATATTTATAACTCTTAAATATTTTGTTGTTTATCATTTTAACCTTTAAACTTTTTATCTCATAAATATTTCAATTTTTTAATAAATTTAAATTTTACACATAATTAATTTTTAAAATAAAAATATCAAGAAAAGATTTCAAATATTTTAAAACTAGAATTAGACAACTACAATATTACCAGAATTAATGTAGTATTTTGTTCATAATTTAATATTTAATTATATATTTTGTTTATACATTTTATTTTAGTGTAACATTTTATCAATTAATGTTATTGTAATAGTTTATATATGTATTAGACAACAACAATATTACCAGATTTAATGTAGTATTTTGTTCATAATTTAATATTTAATTATATATTTTGTTTATAATTTTTATTTTAGTGTAACATTTTATCAATTAATATTATTGTAATAGTTTATATATGGATTAGTTATTTATAAAAATTCTATGAATTGTAATTAGTTATAATAAATATAAGGACCATAGTATAAAATACAAATAGTTTTGAAGTTGAGTTTGAAGTTTTGTTTTTGGAGCACAACATCTTTAAACTTCAAATATAGAGTTTTACAAACTCTAAAATAGAGAGTCTTTTTGGAGATGCTCTAAGCACCCACCACCCCACAATTATTTATTTGACATTTCACGCCAAATATATGTATACAGTAACATAAAAATGAGATCTGTTATTCAAAGAAAGTAATCATAAGTTTTTTTTTGTGGGAGTTGGTGTTGCGTTCTCGTTAGTCTATGAAATAATTTCATTTTACTAACGGCATATAACACGAGTAAAGGCCATGTTGGTTTTTGTATTTAATATAGCATCTAGATATATTATCTGAATATAATATATAGATATTGCATCCAAATATTGTTTTGTATTTATAGTTAGTATTTTCATTCAAATATAACATCTAAATGCTAGGTTGTTTGTTTACGATTTTATAAGAGCATTTGAATATTGAGGGTAAAAAACTGAAAAGGTGTGATTCATAATCAACTAATTATAGTTATGGATAAATATATTTATAACTATATTTGCAACCAGATAAACTACGATTTTACGATTTTGAGTAAAATCTTATTATCTCATTTTGATGAAAAACTGAATTTGTCTTTTTCACGAAAAATGCAATTTTGTAATTTAACGGAATAACATAGATTTTTTTTTTCATTTTGACTAAAGATTGTGATTTTGATGGAAAGCCAATTTTGCAGTGCTAGAGGGGGGGGGGAGGGATCTTGATTTGTAGTTTTGGCAAAAATTCAATTTTGTGGATTTGGCATAAAACAATAATGTGATTTTGGAGAAAAAATTAATTTCTTAATTTTGTCGAAAAAACTTGATTTTTTTTTATTTAACAGGAAAATGCAATTTTATGGTTGGCAGAAATTTCAATTGTGGGATTGGCAGGAAAAAAAACAAATTTTGATTTTGTCAGAAAATACAATTTTACTATTTACACAGAAAAATCTGATTTTATGATTTTGACGGAAAATATAATTTTACGGTTTTGACCACAAAAATAATTTTATGATTTTGGAAAAAAAAAACTTGATTTTCGATTTCAGTAGGAAAACCTGATCTTCGAATTTGTGGTGGAAAAATATGATTTTGTGATCTTGACCAGTAGCATGGTTTACATTTTTTTTTGTGTGGGAAAACACAATTGTAATTTTGACGGAAAATATTATTTTTGGTGATAAAACTTGATTTTATAGTTTTAGTGGAGAACTCTGATTTTATGATTTTGACGTGAATTTGATATGATGGTTTTAGAGAGAACCTTTAATTTTATGGTTCTGGCGAGGAAACTCAATTTTACAGTTGTACTGCAAGAATATGATTTTCTAATTTAACGGAAAAATAATTTTACACTTTGGACGGAAAATTTTGATTTTACTATCTTGACATGATAACATGAATTATTTTACGGTTCTTGCCAAAAACATTTTGCGACTTTGATGAAAACACTCGTTTGCAGTTTTGGTAGAAAATTGTGTTTTCTAATTTAAAATATTATAAAATAAATCTAATAAGTAATCTAATTAATTTAATATTTATACTAAAGAGTAATTAGATCTCTTGGATTTTGAGCGACAAATGTTGATTGAAACTCTATATTTTTACATCTTAAATACTAGATATTATAAAATTTTGTGTTGTAACGTAATAATTAGATTGTTAAGCATAAATGAACAACATCTGAATACTTACGCAGTCATGTAGTGAGCACAAAGCGAACTATTCTTTCGCTTTTTACTAAAGAATACCGTGTGTTCTCCACATTTAAGTGGCATACGCCTATTTTTGGAGGGTTTCCAATAAACATTGGAACCCATTAAAAAAAAGAAAAAACATCTGAATACTTGCATCAAGAGTGTCTTATACAAAAAACGAAAAGAGCCTATATGTGTAGACGAGTGATGGATGTCAATGGAGAAAGTACGGGCAGGAACCTACGAAATGGAATGCATGTCCAATAGCATATTACCGATGTTATTTTTTCTTTTTGTGTGTTTTTGTGATTTTCCCTAATTTTTACATAGATCTAACTCAGAAACTACAAAATTTATTATTTTAAAATACATTAATCTATAGAGTATTAATTTAAAGAGGTTTAATTGTACGCACTTTTACATATTTGAACTCAAATTATGACATTAGTATAAATCATTACACAACATTTCTTATTCTATTCCATGTTTATATAGTTTTTGTCTTTATATGCTGTGTCTATAGTAATTTCTTAACCAATTGTTGCATTTGTGAAGGTGCAAAGGTAGACATGCCGATATTGATAACCTACGAAGGAATACATAAACCACCCACTCTCATCCTTCTTGTTATCAACAAAATGGCAGCAAACAATGGATCAATACGAAGCTTGATTAACTTTGATGATTCATCATCAAGAGGAGGAGATCATGTTTCATCTTCACAAAACCGATTAAATAGATGATGTAGACTTTCTATGTCTCATCATTTTCTTTCTTTTTATATAATTTAAGTCGCCATCAATGTATTCTTGTGTTTTGTTTGTAATTGGTTTTTTATATTAACCTTGACATGTTAAGAAGAAATGAGTACCAAAATAACACCAAATGATATAAAAAGATGACGGATACAAATCTAAACAAGCTATTCTATCTCACATAGAATCATATTCATTTTATACACATCGCTTAGAAGTCTGTAATAACATTTAACTAAGTTAATTAATCTATAGACCTTGTCAAGATGGTTTTCAATTTGGAGCTTTCCAGCTTCCTCAGTCATCCCAAAGGCTCTTGCTTCTTATGGAAACCGCCATTTTGCATGGTGTTGAATGGCATCGCCTGGTACAAATGGGAAGAAACCAACTTCATTGCTATAGCCAAAGAGATCAAGTGAAATTAACAACATGTGTATACATATATATCTAAACCGAAATCCACTACAAGTCTATTAAGATGGAACAAACCAACTCTTATTTCCTTAACTGTTGGGATGCAAATCATGCAATCATTCTCATAAACTTAACTATCAAACCAAAAACATTCATATATACTCAGCTATTTAGAAGCAGTACTATTCTATGTTTGAGCCATTTAAACTAAACTCAAAGTTCAAACTAGAGAAGGAGTGATAAGGAACAAGTGAACATCCGATATAAAAAAAAGAAAATTGTAATGGATTTTTAATGCAAAAGTGAGCAGCCTATGAACTTACCAAAGATGAATTACTCAATAAAAGATCATCATTGATTGCAACAGACACTGGTGGCATCTGGCTCATCAAGCCAGGCATATTATTCATGCTGCCAAATTAAGAGACATCAGTTGGTCAACAAGCTCCACCCAAATTTTACAGGAAATATTGAAGAAAGTACCAACTTACTCATTTTGGATGTTGATAAGGTTGTTCCTTGCTTGATAGAGGAGATCTATGTTATCATGTGCCTGTTCATATTCATCATGAAAGACCAATTTATAACAAGAACACATTTGGCAATTCTTTTAAACCAGATGATCCAGAACTTACCTTATCTGAGAAGAGATTAGCTTTAATTTGACTAAATGCTCTTATATTCTGTTCTAAGAGACTGGCTGCATTGCCACTTAAATCTGAGACACAGAGGAACCAAGAAAATCAGTTAATCTCACTGGGGAAAGATATGTAAGAGAATCATCACTACAAGGTAACAGGATCAGAGAAAAGACTTTACTATAAAATTTCACAATAAATAAATAAACATAAGAGTATGCACTATGCCTAACATAAAATAATCTCAGAAATTACTCTTTGCGTCAACATGATGGATGTGTAAATTCTGATGGAAGATTCTCAGATAAAGAGTGATGCTAACACCTTCACATATAATATGTTCACCTGAGGTCATAGAGGGCATTAAGAGAGGGTAGGAAGCCATGCTCGCAGGCGAAACAGAAGGTATGCTCGAAGTCAAATCCACCTGCTTGTCCTGAAGATATATAAATCTTTTACAAAGTTTCCTTATAAAAAAAGGTACCCTAAGACCATAATCTCAATCTTTAAATCTAACTTGATCTCAAAGAGAAAAAAC
>CAKOAT010708488.1:21764-58564 GCA_932364175.1 Eruca vesicaria subsp. sativa | reverse complement strand
CACAAAACCCCAAACCCCCCCCCCCCCCAAAAAAAAAAAAAAATTGTTATGCTCCCTCTTCTCATCCCAAGAACTATAGTAATGCAACATCAAGCGAGTACAAGACTATTCTCATTCTGTTTTAAGGTTTAAGAATCTCTGTATGCTTTATTATATGTATGAAATCGAAACTTTGCCTAAAAGTTCTACATCAAAGGGTCACTGAACTTAACAGGAGTTGAGAGTAGACTATATAAAGTAGTCCAGAACTAATTAGTAGAACATGCAAAGAGGTAAGGAAACTCAACAACGTTTCTTTGATACACATCTAACATGGCATAAGCATAGCAACTATATGACTGCAAAATGGCTACAGAACACCAAAAACCCTTCAAAACAAAAAAGAACTTTACCGTCATCCAGCTACACCGCGAAGCAATCTCTCGAACAGTTTTGTCAGGTAAAGTGTTTGCAATTTTAATATACTTTACGATACTTGGCTCATCCTTATACCTGCAAAAAAAACAGAACCAAACATCAACTTCAACAAAAAAAAATAAAGACACAACCCATTGATGATACAAAAGAAAGAAACACACAAAAAAAAAAACACACGCACTCACTTCTCAAGGCCCTCCTCCAATCTAAATTGTTCTTCAGCTGACCAATCATTAGCGAAAGGAGTATCTACCTTGAGCCCAGAAACCGAATCAAGAGAAGATTTTGACGAATACCCATTTTGAACAAACCCAGAATTAGCATTATTCCTCATCATATCCATCCCCAACGAGGAACCACTTTGACCCAAGTAAGGACTCATCTCTGACGAAGTATTCGTCTGGAAGTTTATAGAACTTAAAGAACTCTCATGACCCAACCCAGAACTAGACATCCACATAACTGAAAGGAAACTACCATATAGAGACACAAAGGAACGAACTTTAGCACTTTGGAACCCTAAACTAATCTAAAAATCCAAACTTTACTTTGGATTCCCAGAGATCCAAGGCTAAACTTGAAGCCCTTTGATCAGATTTGAAAAGACAAGACCTTTGAATAGAGTAAAGACTTAAACTTTGGTTTTAAGCCAATTATATTGCTACACCAATTATTTAGTTTGTGGAATTGCTTTAAAAAAAAAAAAAATTAGCTTACAACTCTCTCTCTGTGTATTCAGAGAAGCAAGGTTTCTACATCTATGGTGAATTTTTAGAGGAATGAAAACAGGAAAAGGTAGAAAATGGAGAAAAGTATGTGTCTAGTGTAATATTATTGTAGTGTTTCTTATATATACTTGATGAAAAACAGTGTCAACTTTCCACCAGCTTCTTGGGAAAGAGATAAACTCAAATCTGCTCAATAAAAGAAAGAAAACTACTTCAAAAATAAAATCTAAGGGTAATACTCTCTCTTTCAGTTTCACTAGATTTCTTACTTAGAGAAGGGTCTACAAATTTAATATTTCACAAAAAATCAATAGTTTCTTTCTGTTTTGAATGCTAAGAAATTAACTAACTATAAATGCAATATTTTAGTTAATACTTTAGAATAATAATAATTTAATAAATCAATATATTTTGCTAAATTAGTTTAATTTTTTTAATATTTCACCAAAACTAATAGATTTCTTTAGTCATTAAGAAAACAATTAAAATTTAGTTATAAATATATTATATTTCCTGACTAATAGTTTTAACAGTATCATTTTTTAATAAGGACATTCATTATTTTAAAAGTTCTTTGTTAATCTACTACTATTTAATAATAATATACATACATTAAATTACAAATTATATTTTGGAAATATTTTTTAAGATATTTATCATTTAGAAATATAGTCATCTCTTCTTCTTCTTTTTTTTGACAAATGTTTTTTCTGAAAAAAATAGTCATCTATTCTTTTATAGGAAAAAGAAAAAGAATTTTGACTGTAATCAAAGTATGGAATAAAAAGTAGATTCCCTCCCTAACTGAAGGGAGGTAGACCAAGAACAACATATATTCATTTGTGGTTTGTTTATTTTTATATTATGATTTGACATTTAACTTATACTAAAAAAATGTAAGTAAATAGATGGTTGGCAGATCGTGGAATTCAACAACAGTGCGAATCCCAATAACGAAGCATTTGATGCCTTTCTTCTACACTTTTTTATTCCCAAAAAGCTTTATCAACTACAACTAGACACGATTTTTATTTTCTTTTAACGATATGTTTACTCGTTGTCAAAAGTTGAAACTACTAGCTGCATAACCCCCGCGCAAGCGCGGGGCCGGGATCTGTGTTTTTTTCGGTTGTTGGTTTAGTGGGTTATTTTAATAATACCATATAATGATGAAATGAAAAGAATGTAGCAAGAGTGCAAAGTGAAAATATTGTATATATAATGTGTTAAATGTTATTTATATGCGAAATAAGTTATAGGAATAACTAAATTATAATATAGTTTTTAGTGTATAAAAATAGATGTCTATATTGTTTTTTTTTATATTGGAAATAGTTTTTATATCGGATGTCAAAACTTGATATAAATATTTATTTATAGTATTTATATTTGTACTAAACGATTTATCAATTTGAAAATAACTTTAATTTAAGCTAATATTTGTTGTTTGGGTTTCAATAGATAGGTTTGGATATGTTTTTTGTAATTTTGGATTTTGTTCATGAATAATGTGGTATTTTTCTTTACGGCGTCATCGACTGTGGAAATCCATCTGCCGGAGTCTGATAAAAATGAAATTATAGTAACTATTAAAAATTAAAGAGAAATTACATATTTATTTTATAAATAACAAAACTATTTTTTATTTTATTTCACATACATAATTTTTTGAAAATATATATTAGGAAATATTTTCTAATAGTAAAAATATATATTAGGACATGATAGTGCCGCGTGAAACTCGTTTTTTTTCTTTTTTTTTGGATGTTCGTTTTTTGATCCATTTTTAATTATTTTTGGGTTTAAGTTCGTCAAACTTTAGAATTTTTCCACTATTTTGGGATTTAAACCATAAGTCCAGAGGAAAAACAACATTAAAACTATAAAGCCCATATGATAATAATCCAAACGAAAAAACGAAAATACATAATAGCTGCGTGGTTTGAACCCACATACTTGCAGACTTAATTAGATGCATTATACCACTTTGCTAAAGTGTATTCATTGTTCATAGTCTTTTTAAAAAAACTATAAACTTTTAAAATTTAAATATGTGGGGTCCACTTGGCTGCTGATGTGGATAGCCTTAGGAACTTCAAAAGTGAATCATTATTATATAGATTTGATTAGATTCATGGTATCTTTTGTTTATATGCAAGTTTATCTCAACATCTCAATAATTATGGAACAAATTCATAAATATATCCGTCCGTACAATGCTTCAATTATATGAGATTTAATTAGGGTATTGCAAATATGCAACTATATTTTCAGTTCTAAAACCACGTAAGAAACAAATAGCCACAAAGTTAACGTTTCTAATTTTCATAAAAATAACCAATGTTAAAATCTCTCATCGACCTTCATCCATCTTTAAAGGGGTGAAAATTAAAATTAATATTTAGAAAAAGCTTAAGTTTAAATCATGTTATGGTATTGTAATAATTTACATGGCTAAACTACGATCACGTATACCAGTTAAATTTTGTTATCTGAAAATTGTTGTTTGAAACTTTTATCTAAACAGTTTTAGTTCATTTTTTTTATGAAAGTGTTCACTAGTTTCAAATTTTATGATAATGATGTTGATCAAAAGTGACTGTAGTTTTTCTTTTAAAGTGATTGTAGTTATATTCAGTGATGGTATTTCGGAAAAGTTGTTCTTTACGTGAGAAAAAAAGGAAAAGTGGTTCTTTCAGAAATGGTAATTCATGCTGTTTTTCATAATATTATTGTTTTTTTGTATAAATGTTAAACAAAATATTATTGTTGTCTTAGTAAACATAGAAAGTGACAATATAGAATATAAGTAGTTTTTTTTTTTTGGTCAAAAGAATATAAGTAGTTTATAAACTACTTTTTTAAACGGGAATGGTTCACACTTGGTGATATTTCTTGCACGATGTTAATTTTTTTTGTTGTAAATCATTTATTTAATATTATAAATAATTCATTTTTTTTTTCTAAATCTCGGAATTTTGACTTAGTGGTAAAAAACATTAATGAACCAAACCCTTCAACTAAAATTTTTTTTACAGTATTAACTAGCGATCGATGATGAAAATTTTCAAAAATGCACCAAAGTTTTTTTTTATTTAAATAGGAATATTTTGAACTAATGGAGTGATACATACTAATCTCCAAATAAAAATGTAGCATAAATGAATATATTTCCGGGTATTATAATAAACCGTAAGCAATGAATCCATATATGTGTGATCACATGTAGAACTACTAATTTAATACTGGAGGGAATTGATCCTTGGCCTATACCAATATAACAATTTCTCATCCCGTAGAAACTATTATACATCATTGTGATTAATACACCGAATATTTAATGTGCTGTTAACTTAAACTATACAGCATTTTAGGCTCTTAGCGCAATTAAAGAATGAAAATATATAGAAAAGAGAGATTGACTTGAATTATTATTATATGACTATAAGAAGTCCCGTGAGTAACTTGAACAACGGGTTCCTCCCTTGATTA
This sequence comes from Eruca vesicaria subsp. sativa, assembly GCA_932364175.1. Taxonomy (NCBI): domain Eukaryota; kingdom Viridiplantae; phylum Streptophyta; class Magnoliopsida; order Brassicales; family Brassicaceae; genus Eruca; species Eruca vesicaria. Next base: position 53,927 of record CAKOAT010708488.1, on the reverse strand, counting down.
TCAAAAAGGAGCAAAACATGAATTCTTCAATTATTATTACCATATAAAGAAAACAAATCACACATTGCTCGGGCGAGCGGGTCAATAGCTAGTCTACATTAAAGGAAAGCAGAAATAACACATAGCTCAGAATAAATCAAAGGCTAGCACAAATAACACAACACTCAAAATTTCAAACCGGAGTCATTGTATTTCTCCTGGATGATCTTGTCGATTTTGTTTTCCATTTCAGTAGTCAGATGATTCTTGAAGTCACCCACTTCTCCTTTGCGGAAAAAAGTAGAGTAAGGCACATTGTTGAAAGTTTTCCCTGAATTGTTGATCTCCATACCGCTCAAATTACGCAGAGAACAAAGTTCCACGAGCTTGTCCACGGAACCATCTTCTTCTTCTTCCTCAGTGAATGGACAACCCAAGAACTCAGCAAGTCTCTTAACCTGAGCAGTTGGCTCTGACTTCATTTCCTCGTACCTCATGAAGAGAATCTGCTTAGGATCTTCCAAGCTACCTCTCCAATAGCTCAATACATGTTCCCAAAAGGGTCCAAAAAAGCCAACTCCCTTGCATAATGGCTCAAACAAAGACTCCATTTCTACTTCTTTTTGAAGATGAGCGGACCTGAAATACCATAGCGATACCAACACGTCCTTCACGTTCCTGCACACGTACACGACCTTGCAAGGAGAGCCCTTGAGGGGTAACTGAAGCGTATGGAATGGCATGTGAGTTGAGAACACCCTTGGAGATGAGAACTTGGACAGGTCAGGTGTTGAGCTTTTGAGATAAAGACTCATCTCTAAGAAGGGTACCAAGCCATGAGGATTATCGGACTGAAGAACATGATCAGAATAAGTGTCCGTCTTCAATCTCTCAAAGAGAGCGATGGTGAGAGCTTTGAGCCAAGTGGTTCCGGATTTAGGGAAAGAAGCGAGGATTATATCGGTTTCTTGAGGCTTGAAACCTTTCTCGTAATTAAGGACTCCTTGAAGTGTGTTTGGGTAGTACCAACATCCTTTGTAGTTGTAGAGATTCCCTTCAGAATCTTTATACGAAGGAAGTGAAGAGATTAAAGTCTTTGTGTCTTCGCTTAAGTTGTCTTCCCTGAAGTGCGGGGGGAGCTCCTTCTCATTCATTTCTTCTTCTCCTTTTTTTTGTGAGTTTTGCGGTTTCAAGAATCTGATTTTCACAAGTTTTATATATGGATGTTTTGGCTGGTAGTTCACTGCCTATTATATTATTGTATCTCTTTCTTTTGTAACAACTAGCACTGAGCCATGTGATAGGCACGGATGGAATACTCTAGAATTTTATATTTGAGTCTATCATGGGGAGAAGAGGCAATGACACAGCAAAAGAAACTGCAGATCCACAATCTACGCTGTCTCCCCAGCTCGAATCCGTCTACGGTATAATATCTAAAAACTTATTCTTAAGTTCATCTCCTAGGGTGAACCTCTAAGTTCAACAACCAATAGGATTGTTTTATTTCATATTTGATATATTTTTAGAAAAAAAAAAAAATCTTATCAAGTTATATTATGTTTTTAAAATAAAAATAGAAACAATAGAAAAAAATAAATAAAAATATTAATATTTACAAAAAACAAAAAAAAATCTTTAAAAAATATTTTAACATTATATTATGTTTAAAAATAAAAGATAAAAATAAAATAAAAATAGTAATAATTGCAAAAAACAATTTAAAACAAAAAATATTTTAATATATTTTTAAAATAAGAACATGTGTTTAAAATAAAAAGATAAAAATAAATAAAAATAGTATAATTGGTTAGTATTAATTCACACAAGGGTTAAGATTTTCTCAAAGGGTTCATGATTTACCCAAGGGTTTAGGGTTTAGGGTTTAGTATTAAGGTTTAGGATTAGAGTTTAGGGTTTAGGGTTTAGGGTTTAGTGTTTTAATGTTAAATATTTTCTTTAAAATTTTTTTTTTCGTTTTTTTAAATATTATTATTTTTCATTTAGTTTTTATATTTTTATTTTAAAAACATAATATAACTTAACAAGATTTTATTTCTTTTTTAAAAAGATATCAAATATAAAATAACAGCATCCTATTGGTGTGTGAATCTAAGAATAACTATTTTCAAAAAGGAGCAAACCATGAATCTTCAATTATTATTACCATATAAAGAAAACATATCACACATTGGTAATGCAATAAAGGAAAGCACAAATCACACATCGCTCAGAATAAATCAAAGGGAAAGCACAAATAGCACAACACTCAGAATTTTAAACCGGACCGGAGCCATTGTATTTTTCCTGGATGATCATGTCGATTTTATTTTCCATCTCAGGAGTCAGATGATTCTTGAAGTCACCAACTTCTCCTTTGCGGAAAAAAGAAGAGTAAGGCACATTGTTGCAAGTTTTCCCTGACTTATTGATCTCCATACCGCTCAGATTACGCAGAGAACAAAGTTCCATGATCTTGTCCACGGAACCGTCTTTTTCTTCTTCCTCAGTGAACGGACAACCCAAAAACTCTGCAAGTCTCTTAACTTGAGCAGATGGTTCTGACTTCATTTCCTCGTACCTCATGAAGAGAACCTTCTTAGGATCTTCCAAGCTACGTCTCCAATAGCTCAATACATGTTCCCAAAAGGGTCCAAAAGATCCAACTCCACTGCACAATGACTCAAACAAAGACTCCATGTCTACTTCTTTTTGAAGCTGAGCGCACCTGAAATACCATAACGATACCAACACGTCCTTCACGTTCCTGCACACATACACGATCTTGCAAAGAGGGTCATCCTTGAAGGGTACTTGAAGCGTATGGAATGGCATGTGAGTTGAGAACACCCTTGGAGATGATAACTTGGTCAGGTCATCACGTGTTGAGCTTTTGAGATAAAGATTTAACTCCAAGAAGGGTACTATGCCATGAGGATTATCGGATTGGAGAGGATGAAGATCATTAGAAGAATTGTTCTTCAGTCTCTCAAAGAGAGCGATGGTGAGAGCTTTGAGCCAAGTGGTGCCTGATTTAGGGAAAGAAGCGAGGATTATATCGGTTTCTTGAGGCTTGAAACCTTTTTCGAAATTAAGGACTCCTTGGAGAGTGTTGGGGTAGTACCAACATCCTCTGTAGTTGTAGAGATTCCCTATATAATCTTTATACGATGGAAATGAAGAGATTAAAGTCTTGGTTTCTTGGCTTAAGTTGTCTTCCCTGAAGTGCCGGGGGATCTCCTCATTCATATTTTTTGTGAGTTTTGGGATTTCAAGAATCTGATTTCTCCAAATGCAAATATCACAATTTTTATCTATGGATGGATGTCTCTTGGCTAGTAATTCAATGCCTATTTTATTATATCCCTTTCTTTTGTAACATGTTTTAACTAGTGCAGAGCCGGGGTGGTCTTAAACACCACGAAGTGCAATATTTTCTTAGGACTACCAAATTTTTTAGAAAAAATTACATGGAAAAATGGAAAAAAACCCTCAGATTTGTGAAATTTCTTTTTAAATTCCTTAGGGTGGAATACTATAGAATTTTAGTTTGAGTCCATCATGAAGAGAAACTGCAGATCCACGATCTACGCGTCCGCTGCTGGAATCCATCTACGGTATAATATTAAATGAACCATCCACATGAAAAAAAAAACAATATTATCTCAAACAAATTTGATTTTCTTAATGTCTTGGTGGCTCGTTGCAATCTTTTGTTTATACTTTCAACGTGATTGATGTATTAAATGAGTAGCAGAAAATTTAGAATGAACTCAATGATAAAGTTGATGTGGTATAATTACAAAATGTCTAAATTTTTTTTTTAGGTATGCTTTTTCTTGTTATATTTTTAACATGTTAGTTGTATATAGTGAAATCAGTTTAAAAAAATATAAATGCCTCTACCATGCAATCAATCACTATTACTGTAGGATTATTATGATATACAACAAAATCTCACATAGGAAACTAGGTTGTGTATTTTAGAGTCTAGATTTTTTTTTGTTAGTGCTCGTGGATTATATAATATAATTTTTATATATTTTATAACCTTTGATTTTGAGAAATGTTTTTACATATTTGAGCCAATAAATCATATAATGTCTAAGACAATAAAACATATGAAGATTGCTTAAGATTTTCCGTTCAGGTTTCTTAAATATTTTTAGAGCACATTCAAATTTAAAACTATTTAAATTTGGTATTAGTATTAGAATTTACATATAAGCTTGTGAGCTGAATAAACTTAAGTGAACTTTAATTATCATGTTATTATTATATTATCTTGTTTATTTTTCTTTTCACGAAAAGCTACTATTAAGCTACAAATAATTAAATTTGACTTACTTTCAATCAGCTACTCTCCATTTTAACTAACAATCAAGTATTTAATAATGATATTTGAAATAATGTTGTTTAAGTCCGGACTTTTCATTAAGAAATCTATCTACTCATTTTTAGCATATCTTAAGGCAATTAATAGCAAATGTAAGTTGGTAGTGGTATGTGTTTCAAAAAAAAAAAAGTTGGTAGTGGTATACGGCATATAATAATCATAAAGAATGAGTCCTCAAAATCATATCAAATACTTTTGCTTCCACGTACCGAAAAGGTTCAAAATAAAAATATCAAATCATATTGTATTTTCCAACAACTATTTTATATGTTTCCTTCTCCATAGTTCAAAAGGATTCGTTGATTCTATTCTAAAGTATTATTTTGACATTTTCAGTGAATTTAACGGAGTATATTAGAATCGGGCTGGCAACTATATTCCACCCTATACTGTAGACTAAAATTTGAAAAAAAAAAAAGAATACACTGTGTTATATCATTATATTTTCTGCATGTTATATTGGTTTCAAATGTCCACTTAGAAAAAACTCTTTGAAAATGGATTTGGGTACCTTTTCTTCCGCTCGTTAATAGAAAGCCGTTATGAGTATGTTTTTTTACTTCTGTCGCACCAAAAGAGAAAATGATAATACATATCTTCATCGTAGCAAACTCTCAACTACTAATGAATTATCAATGAAATTTGAGATTTAACATATTAATGAATCATATGGGGACAGTACCGGTCCTGTAACTATTTGTGGCCGCTATAATATTTATTACTGTGGTGGCCAGAAGCCAATGCTTCATTTCCTTGTGCCTAAAACCATCTCCAATGGTACACTACTTTTTATTCTATAATTTACACTAAAATAGAATAACTCTATTATAGTGTAAATTTTGCTCCAATGGTTTACTCTATAATAGAATTACTCTATTATAGAGTGAAATATAAAGGAATATCACTTTTTCACTCTATATTTGGAGTGAAATAATGGGATTACTCTATATTTCACTCTATAATAGAGTAACTCTATTATAGAGTAAACCATTGGAGCAATATTTACACTATAATAGAATTACTCTATTTTAGTGTAAATTATAGAGGAAAAAATAGTGTACCATTGGAGATGCCCTAAGGCCACCACTGATGGGGATAGGTTTTGTTTTGGTTTCCATCCGAACGCGATCAGATATCCGATTAAACCAAAATGGATATCTTAATATCTTAAAAAAGTATCATCACATTTACTTGAACTCAAGTTGGATGGGTAAGTTTCAACAACATTACCACTAGACCACTTCAATTTTATGTATTCTTTTTTATTATGAACATATATATCATTCGATAGTAAAATTCTTATTAAAAATAACTGATACTCATAAATTAAATAAAAACGCAAACATGAAACCACAAAAAACGAAGGTTTAGCTTAGTTTTACTGGTTTTGAATCTAAAAAAACATCAAATCAGTTGGTATCGAACTAAAACTAAAACCCTATCTGACTTGATACCCAAATAGAATCTGACCCAACATCCTACTAAAGAGTTGGGTCGAATATTATTTGGGTATCAGGTTGGATCGGATAATTCGATACCAACTGATTTGTCGGTTCAACATTGTTGATTTTTATGATTTTCTTTGTGTATATTACAAGAGGAGAGGGAGAATAGAGTTAGGGATCTTGAAGAGCTGAAACTGTTGTTTGCTTTGATTCTTGGGCTTGTTCTTAGTTATGTTTTAAGTTTCTTCTTAGTTTTGGTTCTCTCACTAACTTTATTGGGACTTTGATTTATGTATGGCTAAGTAAAAGTCACACCTGTCTTTTTTTTTCTGAAACATTTAACCAAACTAATACTCTTATTCTTCTTGTTGTGTAACTTCTAGTTACACAATCTGACTAACCCCTGACTTCTTGCGCTTCAAGTCTCTTCTTCATAGCTTGTTCCTCAAGCTTTTCTTTTTCATTCTTCTTATGTGCTTCTCCTTGGTCACTTCTGCTTGACTCCACTTCTTTTGCTGATTTTAATCAAAGGTTAAATTCCAACAGGGGTTCCTCCCTTGATTATCAAAAAAGGAGCAAAACATGATATCTTCAACTATTATTATTACCATAAAAAGAAAACAAGTCACACATCGGTAATGAACTTGCTGTAATTATTAAAGGAAAGCACAAATAACACAACACTCAGAATTTCAAACCGGAGCCATTGTATTTTTCTTGGATGATCATGTCGATTTTGTTTTCCATCTCAGGAGTCAGATGATTCTTGAAGTCACCGACTTCTCCTTTGCGGAAAAAAGTAGAGTAAGGCACACTGTTGAAAGTTTTCCCTGAATTGTTGATCTCCATACTGCTCAGATTACGCAGAGAACAAAGTTCCACGAGCTTGTCCACGGAACCATCTTCTTTTTCTTCCTCAGTGAATGGACAACCCAAAAACTCTGCAAGTCTCTTTACCTGAGCATTTGGTTCTGATTTCATTTCCTCGTACCTCATGAAGAGAACCTTCTTAGGATCTTCCAAGCTACCTCTCCAATAGCTCAATACATTTTCCCAAATGGGTCCAAAAGATCCAACCCCACTGCATAATGACTCGAACAGAGACTCCATGTCCACTTCTTTTTTAAGATGAGCGCATCTGAAATGCCATAGCGATACCAAGACGTCCTTCACGTTCCTACACACGTACACGATCTTGCAAGGAGAGTCCGTCAAGGGTAACTGAAGCGTATGGAGTGGCATGTGAGTTGAGAACACCCTTGGAGATGAGAACTTGGACAGGTCAGGTGTTGAGCTTTTGAGATAAAGACTCATCTCCAAGAAGGGTACCAAGCCATGAGGATTATCGGTCTGAAGAACATGATCAGAAGAAGTGTCATTCTTCAATCTTTCAAAGAGAGCGATGGTGAGTGCTTTGAGCCAAGTGGTGCCGGATTTTGGGAAAGATGCGAGGATTATATCGGTTTCTTGAGGCTTGAAACCTTTCTCGAAATTAAGGACTCCTTGGAGAGTGTTTGGGTAGTACCAACACCCTTTGTAGTTGTAGAGATTCCCTATAACATCTTTACTCAAAGGAAGTGAAGAGATTAAAGTCTTGGTTTCTTCACTTAAGTTGTCTTCCCTCAAGTGCAGGGGGAGCTCCTTCTCTTTCATTTTTTTTTGGTGGTGAGTTTTGCGGTTACAAAAATCTGCAAATATTACAATTTATATATATGGATTTCTTGGCTAGTGGTTCACTGCCTATTTAAACACGTAGCACCTCTAGCATGAGAAGGATGTTCAAAAACTATTAATATAAATAATAGTATCATATTAAACGACCCATCCAGACGAGAAAAAAAAAACAATATCTATCTCAAACAACTTGATTTTCTTAATGTCTTGGTGGCTCGTTGCAATCTTTTGTTTATACTTCCAATGTGATTGATATATTAAATGAATAGCAGGATGATAGAAAAACTGAATAATTTTTGGAAATAAATTCATGATAAAGTTTCTGTTATTGATATATTAAATGCATGATGATAGAAAAACTGAGTAATTTTTAGAGCGAACTCAATGTTAAAGTTTCTGTGGTATAATTATCAAATATTGGAATTTTATTTTTAGTAGATCAGTTATGCTTTTTCTAGTTATTTTTGACATGTTAGTTGTATATAATGAAATTAATTTTAAGAGTATAAATAACATAAAAAAATTGATTAATATTTCGAGAATGATAAAAATAGTTTAAATCACGTTTTCAAAAGAAAAGCATGAACACATTATACACCAAGTAAATGCCTCTACCATGCAATCAATCATTATTACTGTAATAGGATTATTATGATATCGACTAAAATCTCATATACAACAATTATGTTCTGTATTCTTGGTGTACTATTGAAAATACGAATGAATTATGAACTAATTATTTTTATTTAATTAATTATATCACCTTTAATGATAATCTAGCAAAACAAATAAAATCTAACGTCATATTTGTAAATAACATGAGATAAATATTATTTTTACAGAATACTTATGTGTTAGTAAAATAGCTGAAGCTACTCACAGAAATATCACTATTTTATTTTTTTTTGTAAAATTATATATATATATATATATTTATGAATATGTACATTTTATCTATACAATTATTTGCGAAATGATTTTTTGCAATGGAGCTCTCACGTTAAAAGTTAGAGCGATTAATATATATTTTACTCTTATTGAAATTTTTATATATAACTAATTTTATAGTTAAAAACGAAATTTAAAAAAATAAAATTAGGTTAGTATGTTATTATCTTAAATAACTGAGGATAATTATTATAATAAATTTATAAAAAAAAATCAAAAATAAGATAATTCTTATATATGTTATTATTATCAGAATATAATATTGTAACAACATGATAATGTTTATATATATATATTAATTTTATATATAATTGATTTTGGCTTTTAAAAATAATATCATTCTATTCTAAAATTTTAAAATTAAAATATAAAAATCGATTTTAATTAAATATTAATCAAACAAAAAATTTTGTATAAAGATACTTTTAATTATATTATTAAATATTAAAAATTGGAATAGTTCAAGTTAATGATACCTTTAATGATATGAATTTAGTTAAAAACGAATTTTATGTTAGTGATAGAAATTTATATGTTATTATATTACTTAATTTATTATAAATTAATAGGATAATTATCCACATTCATGCATATTTAAAACATAAGATAACTTATAGAATATTATACAGTTATCTGGAAATAATATTTTTATTATGAAAAATAAAAATATAAGTTATAAAACAATTTAAAATTAAATATTAAGAAAAAATATAAATATATTTTCAAAAATATTTATTATGTGGATGTTTTTCAACACTATAATAAGTATATAGATTTTGATGAAAATTCATATAAAAATATTTTAATATTTCATTTATGTTTTTTAAAATTATAAAAATAACTTCTTATATTATTTTAGAATTAATAAAACAAAAAAAATATTCGTAAGAAAATTATGTCCTCACATGCGGGTACAACACCTAGTTCCTTGTAAGAAGAAACCCTAGATTGATGTCTCACATCATAATTGAAGATAAATTTATTTTAATAGATGAAGTGGGAGAAATCATGGGCTTGACTGGTAGAGAGAGTAGGTTTACAATTTTCTGTTTTCTCTGAAATATATAAATATGTTTTAACTATTTTGCTTTGAAATTAATATAGGTTGGATTTTCCTAGCCGTAGATTTTATTGCTCTTAAATTATATCAATAATTAACTTTCAAAGTATCAAATAAAAAGTTCCAGAAAAACTGAATTTTAAAATCAATATATTTCATATTCTGATTTTATTGTAGATTAAATTATTTAACTAAAGCATAATTAGTAAATTAATATAGCTCAGAAAAGAAAAAAAGTTGTGGAACTCCGAGCTACCAATCGCCCCATATGTCAATGACAAAATTTTAACGTCATTGGTATATATATAACTTGAAGAACAATGAATTTTCTTTTTTAAGTAGAAAAATGAATTTATCATAACTCTTTTGTGATCACCAGTTGAACACATAAATTTGCTTAAATTTTGTAAACATTGTAGTTTTTAAATGAGCTGTTTGAATATTTTAATTTTTAAAAATGTGGAGTATATATATCTAAACAATCTGGGAACAAGCTTCAAGCTAATGAAAGCCTTTTCAAAAAAAAAGTTGCAGAGGAAGGAAATTAAAAGGTTGAAATGTTTGCATTTGTACCATACAAGCTGCCTTGTGTATTGTTTGAATATTCATACCACTCGTCCCATTTGTCGTTTTGAGGTTATAGGTGTTTCCGAAAGTCATTTGGACAGAGGAGTGTCTAACCACGTGAAAATGATCGATCAAATTGGCTTCGGAATCGGGTTCGTTCTTTGTGGCCTCTTCGAATGGGTACGTAATCGGTAGGAATCCTCCTCCTGATGTAAAGTGCATGGCTATCATATACTTTTTTTTTTATGGCTATCATATACATATTATGCCTTAATGTTTTTAGTTATAAAGTTTATGGTATTTCAGGAATCATCAACAAGAATTAGAGAGGCAAGTTTTGTTGGCCTCTTCACTAACGTATGGTGTACATTAACTTCTAATGCATTTGCGTTATACATGATAACATTCCAATATAATTGCATAGACTTATATTTTGAACCTTCATGTTTGAACCATAAACTGTCACATAAAGTTCACATCTGATACTATTTTTTACACCATGTTGAAGATATCACATAAATCATTCTTCAATATTATAATTAATTCATTTTTCTCGAGAACTCAGAATTTAGATTTAATGGTGTAAAACATTAATGAATAACTAGTCAAACCAAAGAAATTTCAATTTTTTAGTATAACTTGACAGATTGAGAACGACAATTTGCAAAGATTCAACAAATATTTCTTTTTTTATTTAAATTGGTGGTATTCCAAAATTATAAAAGGGTTCAAATTAATCCTCAAATACAGGTGTAGTTCATATATGGATTATATCTTCAGGTATTCCAATGGACTGTAAACAATGGTATTATATATACGTGACCATATGTTAAATTAATAATTTTGCCCATGACAAAGACTGATCTTTGATCCGGACCAACATAGCAACTCTTCATCTATTGGAAACACTAGACTACAACAATGTGGTTAGCACACCAAATATTTAATGTGCCGTTAACTTAAACTATACAGCATTTTAGGCCCTTAGCGCAATTAACGAATGAATATATAGTCATACAGAAAAGAGATATGACTAGAATAAATCCATAACATAAGACTAAAGTGAGAGAAGAGAAATCCTGTGAGTAACTTGAACGAGGGGTTCCTCCCTTGATTATAAAAAGAAAAAGAGCAAAACATGAATTCTTCCCTTATTATTACATAAAAAGAAAACAAATCATACATCGGGAATGAATTTGCTGATATTATTAGTACATCTGCATAAAGGAAAGCACAAATAACACATCACTCAGAATCAATCAAAGGGAAAGCACAAATAAATAACACAACACTCAGAATTTCAAACCGGAACCATTGTATTTTTCCTGGATGATCATGTCGATTTTGTTTTCCATCTCAGGAGTCAGATGATTCTTGAAGTCACCAACTTCTCCTTTGCGGAAAAAAGAAGAGTAAGGCAAATTGTTGAAAGCTTTCCCTGATTTGTTGATCTCCATACCGCTCAGACTACGCAGAGAACAAAGTTCCACGAGCTTGTCCACGGAACCGTCTTCTTCTTCTTCCTCAGTGAATGGACAACCCAAGAACTCAGCAAGTCTCTTAACCTGAGCAGTTGGCTCTGACTTCATTTCCTCGTACCTCATGAAGAGAATCTGCTTAGGATCTTCCAAGCTACCTCTCCAATAGCTCAACACATTTTCCCAAACCGGTGCATAAAAGCTTAATCCCTCGCATAATGACTCAAACAAAGACTCCATGTCTTCTTTTGTATTAAAATAAGTGGACCTGAAATACCATAGAGATACCAACACGTCCTTCATGTTCCTGCACACGTACACGATCTTGCAAGGAGAGTTCTCGAGGGGTACTCGAAGCGAATGGAATGGCATGTGAGTCGAGAACACCCTCGGAGAAGAGAACTTGGACAGGTCAGGTGTTGAGCTATTGAGAAACACACTCGTCTCTAAGAAGGGTACTAAGCCATGAGGATTATCGGACTGAAGAAGATGATCAGGACAAGTGTCGTTCTTCAACCTCTCTAAGAGAGCGACGGTGAGAGCTTTGAGCCAAGTGGTGCCTGATTTCGGGAAAGAAGCGAGGATTATATCGGTTTCTTGAGGCTTGAAACCTTTCTCGTAATTAATGACTCCTTGGAGAGTGTTTGGGTAGTACCAACATCCTCTGTAGTTGTAGAGATTCCCTACAGAATCTTTAAACGTAGGAAGTGAAGAGATTAAAGTCTTGGTTTCTTCGCTTAAGTTGTCTTCCCTCAAGTACTGGGGGAGCTCCATCTCATTCATTTTCTTTTGTGATGAGTTTTGTGATGTCTTCTTGGCTGGTGGTTCACTGGGGTCTATTTGTAGCACCGAGGCATATGCTAGGCACGGATGCAAAACTCTATAATTTTAGATTTTGAGTCTATCATGAGCAGACGAGGCAATGGCACAGCAAGAGAAATTGTTGACCCATGATCTACGGTATAATATTATTATGAGTCTATTATTAGTAGATGAGCCATCCACATCTGGAGTAAAAACAATATAATCTTTATTATTATTATTTTCTTATTGTCGTGGTGACTCGTTCTAATCTTTTGATTTTACTTTCAACGGGTATAAATAGCAGAATAATAGAATAACTGAATAATTTTTAGAACGAACGAAAATGATAACGAACCACATCTTGATGGTAGTTACTAGTGCTGGGCAAAAAAAGCCGAACCCGAAAATCTGAACTGAACCCGACCCGATAAAAATGAATCCGAATCGATCCGAACCCGACATAAGTACCGAATGGATCTTGTTTTACAGTATTTCGGGTTATGGGTATTACCCGAACCGAACCCGAACTTAAATGGATATCTGAAAGAACCCGAAACTTTAAAATTCCAAAAAAACTTGTATCATATCCAATCTAAATTTCTAATATGTTTCCAAAACAGATTAATATATTATTGAGTACCTACAATAATTAGTTATGATATAAATAATTAACTCAGATATTTAGTCTAATATATAGTGTTATTTGGTTAATATTAATGTTTATGATTGATATTACATTTGAAATTAAGTTACAAATAAATTTGTTTTAAAGTTTATATAATGTTGTTTTTTAAAGTTTAAATAGTACTTATTACATTTATAGAATTGTTAGTTGTTAACTATAATTTTTTATGTTTCATTATGTATTATATTTCATTCATATAAGGCTTTGGTTTCTCATTAATCATGATATGTTTAGTGTTGTCACATATAGTTCAATGACAAATATTATATGGTTGATAGATGAGTTTCACAATATTATTTTGAAAGAGAACAATATGGTTTGTAGAAGCTAAATACACAAATTTAATAAAACGATTGAAAATATAGTGAGTTTAATTGAGTATAAATTAGTATTTTTAGAACCGATAACCGGATTAGTATCCGAAACCGAAACTATTTAAGGTTCAACCGGATCTTGGATATGTTACTAAACCCGAACCGAACCCGACAAAACCCGAACCGAATCCGACCCGAATTTTTATAATATCCGAATGAGACTGAAATTCATGAACCCAAAAACCCGAAACCCAAATGAACCCGAACCGAAACTCGATTGGGACCCCGATTGCCCAGCCCTAGTAGTTACCATATTGGTCTAGCCTAGAAATCAAAATTATTAACTCTACATGTGACAACATGAAAATAAGTCCATTGCTTACAGCTCATTTGGAACAATACATTTATTCACTCCCTGGATGAATAGTCAAATTCACTTCATTTCTTATCACCTAAAATATAAAAATTATTTTGAAATATAAAATTTTATTAAATTAAACTCATTTAAATATAATCAGATTAGAAATTTAACTAAATAATAAAACTATAAATGATTACTTTATACTTTTTAAAAATTAATGAACTTAAACATGAATAAAATGGCGTAAAATGCTGTTGATGCACCAAATATTCTTTGACTAAAATAAAAGATACCCCGAATATTACATGTGCTGTTAACTTCAAACATACATCATTTTAAGCTCTTAGCGCAATTAAAGAATGAAAATATATAAAAAAGACTCAAAGAGAGATTGACTTGAATTATTTTATAACTATAATTAAAAAACCATTAACAAAAGGATTTTTAATGTAACCCCTTAATTATGTTTGTTTCGGGTAAAAACCCCTCAATGAATAATTCAATGTATTAACCCCTAACGTATTGTATCTTAACATAACAGCCCCTCCGTTAATTATACCGTTACAGCAATACGTTGTGTTTTGATTATCTTATAACTACATGATTTTTTTAATTAAACAACACCAGACATTAGCTTAAAACAACATGTAGTTTAAGCTTAAGTTTAGTTTAAGCGTACAGCTTATACTATCAAGAGAAGAGATGACGAACCCTAGTTTCTCAAATTCTGGGATTTTCGAATTTTAATAGTAATTTAAGTGAGGAGAACTTGAGAGAGCCTATAAGACTAGCTCCTTTTCTGTTCGTATGTTCTGTGTCGAAATTTGAAAAGGGACAATAAAAGAATAAGTGAAGGGGTGAAAGTGTTGTAAGTGATTGGAAGACCATCCAAGAAACCAATGACATCCGTGCTTGATGAAATAACTTATTTTGATCTTGTTATTTAGGACTATCTTAGCTTAAGATCATTAGAACCATGTTTTGTTGTTTGGTTTTGTCTCAGGTAAACTTCACTAGAACCATATTTTGGTTTTTAAAATTAGAACTTCCTAAAGGTCATTACAACCTCCTTTTTTGTCTCAGTACCATATTACTCTTCTTTTGCCTTTTTATAAGCTTCGTACTTATTCATGTGTGTACGTATTTTAATAATTTAGTGACTTGATTGTGGATCATAAGATGACAAAGTCTGAACAGCAAAACATGATCTAATGACCTTTAACCGAGACCAACAACTAACATTTTGACCAAAATAAACCAACAACACTTCTAAAAACTTAGCTCTAATACTCTCCAAGACACCAATAGTCTCTCCAATGTCTTTCTTCATATCAAGAAAATCTTGCTTCAGCTCCATCCATTATTTATTTTTTTGCTAAAAGCTCCATCCATTCTTTCTCTACCATAGCTTGTTTTTCAGTCATAAAATCAAACTCTTCCAGATGTGCTTCATCTGCCCACTTATACACATGGCGTAAACTGAAGATAGCTCTACATCGATAAAATATGCTTCCTGAATTTTCTTTTGTTTTGAAG
Source organism: Eruca vesicaria subsp. sativa (assembly GCA_932364175.1). Lineage (NCBI taxonomy): Eukaryota > Viridiplantae > Streptophyta > Magnoliopsida > Brassicales > Brassicaceae > Eruca > Eruca vesicaria. Next base: position 38,680 of record CAKOAT010708488.1, on the reverse strand, counting down.
TCAACACAATTGTCAATGACCCACATTGACACTTCCCAAGTATTCCATGACCTAAATCTATTTTGATTATGGCCCTGTCCTTTTTAACTTATCAGTACGGCGAAACACAATTAACCACAACACTCATGAGACAGCATCAGCGAAGAGTATAAGGAACGCTGAATAAACCAGTGACAACTGCTTCTCATCTTTTGTACTTCCATTAAATTTGTATGGACCACTTCAATTTTCCGTACCGTTAAATTTTATTGCTTCTGTTGGTCGCGCGTTCAAGAAAAGAACAGGGCCTTTGACTCCAACTATAATCCTCTTTACACTACAAATCAATAAAGAGTTTAAACATCAACAACACAAATAGTAAATCGCATACGAGTTGATGAGTTGATAACATAAGAACCGAAATAGTAAACATAAGAACCAAAATAGTTTGTTTACTTACTTGGACAAAGAAGAATGGAGAAAAGTTACAGAGAATTTACAAAAACCTAGAATTTTTGATTTGGGGATTTTGGAAAGAGATAAAAAGAGATATGAAAGTTGTCACTTTGACTATGTAAACTCAGTTTAAGTTAATAAAGTTAAGGGTTATAAAAAAAACTATAAAAAGGTGCGTTTCTAACTTAACGACATATTACAACTTCTAACGTCTACGGTGACGGAGGGGTCGATTCATTAAAAAAACTGACTTTAAGGGTTTGTGTGTTACCTTTTTAATCAAGGGGTTTTTATCTAAATGAAACATACTTGAGGGGCTTTTACATTAAAAATCCTTAACAAAAAGACTGAAACTGAGTAACTTAAGCGACGGGTTCCTCCCTTATTATTAAAAAAAAAACTAAAAAAAGTGCAAAACATGAACTAATTTCGAGTAGTTGAATGGGTCCAAACATGAACTAATAATGAGTAGCTGAATGCATCCAAAATTTCAAGATTTTGAAACTAAAAAGGATGAAGAAAAACTCATTCCACAATTAACTAATTTTGTTTTCGTATATGATTAATCAAATTTCATTAATAAATTTGGTATAACTAGGCATAGAAATGACTGGTTAAGAAATGCATCAGATAGCGGAAGTGGAGGCTGGACAAATGCTTAACTCACGTTTTTCGAAAGGCATCAGTCGGCCCTGCCAACATTTGATTGGCAATCATTAGGAAATTCCATAATTTGTTTTGTCAATGGTCTGTGGACTGTGGAGAGAACAAGATAGGTTTATAGGACAAAGGTGGTTTTGTAGAACTATTAATTCCGATGAGAAGATTATGGAGGGGAATGAATCTCCAAAAAATATTATCCATTTTACATACTAAATGTGAAGTTTTGATATTATTTACGGAATGTACGAGTATCCTAAATTTCTCAGATGTAATTTTTGCAATTAACTGTTCTCAACTAGTGAATATGGTGTCATCATCCGAAAAATAGCCAACTTTTACTACATACTTGGAGTAGTTTGAGCAGAATAATTTTTTTTATTATTATTTCTAATATAAAAATTATTATTTTGGAAAATGAAATACAAAATTTTATTAAATTAAACTTGTTTAAATACAATCAGATTAGAAATTAAACTAAATAAAAAAAATAAATGATTACTTTATACTTTACAAAAATTAATGAACTTAAACATGAATGGCGTAAAATGCTGCTGATGCACCAAATAGTCTACAAAAATAAAAGATACACCGAATATTACATGTACTGTTAACTTAAAACATACATCACTCAAGCTCTTAACGCAATTAAAAAATGAAAATATATAAAAAAGACTGAAAGAGAGATTGACTTGAATTTCAGAGACGTTTTGCTTCTCCCGAATGAAATACAGCAAGGGCTAATCACGACTTTACCGGTCATACCAGGGTACTGGTGTTTTGTCGAAAGTTCATAGAAAGAGAAGGATGTGTTTGATGATCAAGATTGGTATAGCACATTCGAAGATTTTGTGAGTTTAATGGGAGCCAGAAATGTTAGATCCAGTCTATCATCCCTTCACTCTGAAGTGGAAGCATTTATTTGGAGAATAGAGAGTATGAAGAATTTACGTCAATATCATGTTACTTTTGCAACATGTTGTATTCAATTGGTGAAGATGGTTTCGAAACCAAAAGAATGACCAGCATTTGCAAATTATTTACAAGATATCAAGACGCTTTAAGGGAGTTTCACTAGCTCGGCAGTTATCTAAATATCAAGAACATTGAACTCACTGGCGGATAGTCTAGCACGCAGTACCAGAATACAATCATCTTTCGTTGTTCATATGGATACAGAGCTACCAATTTATTCATTTAATATAGATTTTTGTACTTTTTAAAATGTGGGTTTAATATTTAACAATTATTTTATTGAGTAACAAAATAAATTTAAAATATTCTTAGGAACATCAATATATAATTAGAAAGTTTCTGATATATTTTTGTTATCAAATCATATTAATTTGCTAAGATAATGATTTACATTAAGACAACTGTCCCAAATCTAACCTAGAAATAAATATGAAATGTGAAGATAATGAATTAACCTGAGATTAATAACAAAAAAAGATAACTATTAAAGATAAAAAATAAAAGAAAATGAAGAATGATGATATTATATGTGGCTTCAAAAGAGGAAGCATTATGATAGATCATCTGCACATAAACCAAAACCAGAATGAGAAAACAAAAAAAATATGTGTATATATATCAATATTAACATTCTAAAATAAAATAAATTTACTAAATCCAAAGCAGAAAAATAACATTATAAAAATCTAGTGATTTCGTTTCTTTGCTGTTAATGTCTTATAAATAGTAAATTGGTAAACGTTTCTAAATGACATAGTTTTCACGAGAAAGTTTGCAATATTTTTTAATAAATTTTCAAAAATATTATAGTTAAAAGGTAAGATCATTTTTGGAATATCTTGTTGGTAAAGGTAAAGAAGAATAATTCTTGACTGGATTGTACCACAATTTTGATTGACAGATTTCACTATAAAAATTAAATATTAAATACATGAAATTATGTGAGAAGATATCTCGTCAGTTGATTTTGCAACAACTTTTTGAATGACATGTTCTATAACAAATATTTAAATATAAAATATATGTTAGATAAAAATATAAATATTTAACAAATAAACATTGGTTCTTGTTTATTTGTTGTTTACGTTATAATACTATTAAATTGAAAATAGAAGTCAAGAAAACTTATCAATACAATCCAGTGTTTGAAGGTTGATATCAAATAATTTGGATTCTTGTAGCGACTATTTTTTCCATAGCTGTTCCATTGAAATAAATATCTGACATTAAAATGATTCTGATTAGATCTAACCTAGAAAATAAATATGAAATGTGAAGATAATGAATTTACCTGAGATTTATAGAAAAGACAAATGTTTAGTTCGTCCAAAAAAAGAAGACAAATATTTAGTTCAGAGGATAAAACTAAAGAAAACGAAGATGATCAAATCATAACCTGTAAGTTACAGAAGTTTGATTTCTTTTACAAAATGCTGTAATCTTTACACCATTGTTTAGAAAATGATTTTTTTTAAAAGAAATCAAACTTCTCTAACTTATATTTTCGTCAGCGAAGACCAACTCTAATATGTCGTCTCCAGAATTGGTGTTTTGTTCCCAACAATGAAGAATCTTAACGCGAATTTGTCAATTATCTCTATAAGGTTTAACACCGTTAAGGAATACAAAAGTGATTGATTTTGTCATTTTTTTATTGGAGGTGATAGTGAATGTCGAATGATGAATATGAGAAGAACTATATATACACCTCATATTTTAGATAGGGCGTCAAAACAAATATACTTTCCAACAATTCAGAAAACCAATTAATTGTTTATAATTAATATCAAATCAAGAGATTTAGTATCTAAGTGATATTTTATGCAAAGTAGGTTGACTTGGAGAATGGATAATTCCATAAAAAATTGTATATATCTATCGAATTGTGCTTTATAATTAATACCAAATCAAGAGCTTTAAATGTAACCGAGATATTCTGTTTAAAAAGAATAAGAATATACTGAGGAATTTTGTAAAGAATAAGAAGCTAAATTATAATTATGTTCCAAATAATTATAAAATACCGAATCATCACTAACTTCCTAAATAATACTTAACTTCATAAACAATAACGAAATATAATCAACTACGTAAAGATTATATTAGACTAACAATAAAAATTTATTAGACTATAGATTAATAATTTGAAGTCCAACTTAAAAATGTATTTAGAAGTTGTAATGATTGTGTTTTAATAAGATACTAGGATAAGACCCGCGCCTTACACGGAATGAAGTTGTTATTTTTATTATGTTTTGGAAAATGAAACAATAGTTTGGTTCATTTGGATTAGGAGTGTTCAATCCGGATATCGGGTTTTCGTTCGGTTCGATTTTTTGGTATTTTGTTTATTAAAATTTAAATACTACTCTAAATCCACATTTACTTCAGTTCGATTTGGTCTATATACTATCGGTTGAACACAACTATGTTTGTTTAAAGATAAAAAAAATCGTAAGGAATTTCAACTAATTTTTGTCATCAAATTTATAATCTTTACTTCGATTTAGTTACAGTTAAAATAAAGCAAAAAGATCAAAAAAATTAAGAAAATAAGAAGCCTCAGTTGCAGTAAATTGTTAGTTAATTATAGTTCAAATGATTCAAGTGATTTAGAAATTGTAATTATAGCTCAACTCATGTATCAAATAGATATTTATGCGTCAATATAAATATATACATATTTATATGTTTCAGTGTAATCGGTCATAAATCAAACCATATCCAAATCCTATAGTTTTTATAAAATCACATTCATTCGGTTTGTATGGTATATACAAAAAAACATATTATCGATTGTTTAATATCTTCTAATAATATAAAATTAAAAAAAAAAGAATGAAGATATTTAAATCTTTGATAACAATATTTTTCAATGTAATAAATTAATAAGTTTATAATTTATAAATGTTCTTGAAAATTTATTGAAATTTTTGAAATTAAAATATTTATGTAATCTTATATGGTATATAGTTTAATCTATATATATTTTTGTTTTATTGTTGAATGATACTTTTTACTCATATGGTTTAAAAATCATGTGTATCTTTTTATAAGAAAAATGTTAAACTATTGATCATTAATTTTTAACATAATAATTTTAATAGTTTTAGTCATTATTCTCGTTTTGTAAACTTCAAAATATATTATATATGAAAAAATCTAAAGTTTAATTTTATAGCTAATTTGTTTGTTTAATTTATTTTAATAATATAAAATTAAAGAAAAAATGACGGAGGAGATATAAATTGTTATCAAATATTATTATTAGAATCATTAATTGCCATATATATATATATATATATATATATATTAGTTATTTATGGTAATTCTGTAGGTTTTATTTAAGGAAAGAAAATAAAATAGTCTTTATATATAGCGGAACAATCATAAATGCTTCTATCGTAAATATCATAACATATCATCATATCATATAGTTTGAGCAACGGATATATCTAGCGACATATAAAAATTGAATATGGACCTACTTATTCTTCAATTGAATGTAATTGACTACCTAATTGAGTGACACCTAAGCATGAGGTCTTTTTTAATTATTACAAAACTGAGGTTATAATTTTTCAAATGTTTCTCTTTTAATATATAGGGGATATTATAAAGAAAATAAAAAAACAAATAAAATAATAGTCTAAATATTTCTGTAGTAGAGAATTGTAAATACTGTTGAATAGGAGGGTACCTCAAAAAGATTGTATAGATATTTCTTTGTAAAATCTTGGAACTCGAAAGTTAGTCAGGTATAACTAACGGGCCTGTATTAAAATCCAGGCCCAAAACGAAGATGCATAACCCCACGCGCGTACACATCGAATCGCCGACGCCTCTTCAAACTCCTCTCAAAAATTCAAAATCACTCGAGTTTCCGTTCCTCAAGCTCAAAAATCGATCTAGGGTTGGTTTCTAATTAACACGCGAAGAAGAAGAAGAAGATTGAATCCGCTACAATGGTGAGACTCTATTGTTCCACGATATCCTAATTTCGAAACCCTAATCTACTCTGTTACTGAGTTTCTGATTGTGTTGTAATCAGGGAGGTGAAGGAGAGGATCTAGAGCCGCTCTTTGATTATCACCGTGTTCAGCCATCGAATTTCATTTGCATTGACGGTGAGTTATAGTTTTATTGATTTGATGACGCAGCGGGCGAGGATATGGAGATTGAATTCTTCTTCTCGGGTTTGAAATTAATTGCAGATGATGATGATGATTCTGATGTTTCGGAGGTTCCTGTTAAGAAGAGATCAAAGACTTCCCACACAGTAAGGATTATTGATTTTCTTTGTGTATATTAAAAGAGGAGAGGGAGAACAGAGTAGTTAGGGATCTTTAAGAGCTGAAACTGTTGTATGCTTTGATTCTGTTTAAGTTTCTTCTTAGTTTTGGTTCTATTATTAACTTTATTTTAACTTGAATCTTTGTATGGCTTAGTAATATTTGAGCTGAAACTGTTTTTTTTTTTTTTCTGAAACATTTAAGATTTGCTTTTATATAGGTTGTAAAGAAAGATGAGGATGTGAAAGTAATTGAAGTGGCGTGTGATGACGATTGGTTGCCTCCACCGCCTAAGGTTGTCTTTGATAAAAGCAAAGAGTCTGGTGAAGATTCTACCATTAAAGCTTTGAGGTAGTTTTGTCTGTCTCTGGCTACTTCTCTTGTTGCTATTAGAAGCTGGACACTGCAAACTTTGATTTGTTATACTTTGATTCTTAAGTTTTGAATTGGAATATGCAATTTAGGTCGAAGAAGATGGAGCTTATGTCATTCACAAAGACTGTTGTAGATGTGATGCAGGAAGCGGAGGAGTCTGCTAAAAAACAAGCTCGAGTATCACTCAAACCTTCCTCAGAGGCTACTCCTGCTCAGGCACCACCAGGGCCTATTAATGATAGAGCCAAGATTGTCATTACGATACAGGACAAATCTGGACAGAAGCAGTTCCGTGTGTTTGCGGTAAGTTTTTTCACTGATTACAACTTATTAGCCAACCTTCCTATCAGTTAAAAAAAGGTTACTATCTGAACTTTGTATGTGTTAATAAGTGGACATAAGAGAGAGTTGGGTGTTACTTCACCCCCACTAACATCCAGATAACTAGTCATACTGTGCTTTCGAGAAAGCATGAGTAATGAATAGGGAGTTAAAGAGATCAGTGGGTCTTAGAGGCTTAGTTTTAAGGATCTGCAAAGCCCTATTTGTAGTGGATATCATCTAAGAAAACATAGAGTAGTATAGTGTTCTGATCATATCTTTGTCGATATACTTTAGCTTCTGATGTTTATTTGGTACTATCTTTTTGTAGGACGAGAAGTTTGAGCGGGTTTTCAAAATGTATACGGATAAAGAGAAGCTAGACCCTCAAAATCTTGTATTTACTTTTGACGGTGACAAGATCGATCCATCGACTACTCCTTCTAACCTCGAGATGGAGGACGATGATATGATTGAAGTACACACCAAAAAGAGATGACAAAACAGGTAAACTGATAAACAATTCTGTCCACATCTTTTGTTGTGATATGTTGGTGAAGCTCATTATCGATCGTTTGGATTCAAGTCAGGATCTAATTGGACTCGGCGGTGAAGCATTGTCAATCCATTCATCTTTACTAGAGTTTGTACATCAACACGGGACATGGAAGTGATCTCTGCTGAAGACTCTGGTCTTGTATCTGTGACCTTTTTGTCATTTGTTTTCTGAATTCTTCTTTTTCCATCGGCTTGATTCAGCATATTTTGATTCTGTCCAGTATATAGCTAAACCAAATCGAAGAAACTCAACCTAAACCGAATTAAATTAAACCGAGTTGTTAGAAGAAAATTTTGATTTATCCGATTTGGTGTATTCACTTTTAATATCTTTAAGAGCTGACGAACACATGACGGAGTCAACGGCTGATCCGGTAATGAAGTAAATATCCTGTTTGGTCTGGTTGACACGTGGCTCTCAGTTATTGGTTAGGAAAAGGTAAGCTTAGAGATTTGATGATGGCTCGAGGCTGTCACCAGTGGAACATACGTCCGTGGCTTCCCCATATCTCACGTGCATATGGATAACGTAATCACCAATTCAAAGGTCCCACAAAAAACCTACGTGTCTTATCCACGTCATCATAACAATTACATTAGAAAAAAACCGAACGCACGGATTTTTATCAGATAGGAAGTTTCTAAAACAGAGAAAGCTGTGTCACGAATCTCTCACATAACTCTACGCTTCTTCTCTTACCGGTAAGTTTGGTTGGCCTATGAACTGTGTTCGATCTGTGATCTTTGCCTAACGTTTTGCATTAAATCTGATATTTTGATGTAACAGGGACGAATATTCCCTAAAGTTATGGATATTTTCAAGAATCCAACTTTTTCTGTGTAAATAATAATTGAAAAGATGGAAAGATTATGTGAGGTTTGCAAAGCGTATAGAGCAGTTGTTTATTGTATAGCAGATGCAGCGAATCTGTGTCTAACATGTGATGCAAAGGTTCATTCAGCTAATGCACTCTCGGGAAGACATTTACGCACACTTTTATGTGGTTTTTGTAAGAATCAGCCTTGTGTTGTTCGATGTTTGGACCACAAGATGTTTCTTTGTAACGGATGTAATGACAAGATCCATGGTGTTGTCTCCTCTAAGCATGTTAGACACGATGTGAGGTGTTATACGAGGTGTCCTTCTGCTAAAGATTTCGCGGTTATGTGGGGTTTTCGAGTTATGGATAACGATGTTTCGTTGGAGAAGTCTTTTGTGATGGTTAAACCTAAGGTTTGATGCTTGTTTTTGTATATATTTTTGGAGTTTTTTTTTATGAATAGATCTTTTTAGTTGATGTACAGATGATTTTGATGGTTTTTAGGTGCAAAGAGAAGCTGGTTTTATCTTGGAACAGATTCTTGAATTGGAGAAGCTTCAGCTCAGGGAAGAGAATAAGGACTTGTCATTGACAGAACATAATGATCCATCTCAATTAGAGCTTCCGAAACAATATGAAGAATGTTTACTTGATCTTCCTCAGACAGGAAAAGAGCTGATTGTAGACTTTTCACACTTGTCTTCATCTTCCACACTTGGTGATTCCTTTTGGGAATGCAAAATCCCATTTAATAAGAACAATCAGGTTTTGGTTGAAATAACATACTTTTGATGCAGTATCATACATATTGCTTACATGATTTAGTTCTGTTTTTGTAGTTGTGGTATCAAAACCTACAAGACATTGGAGTTTGTGAAGAGACAGTTTGTGATGACGATGACTTCCATATACCTGACATTGATCTCACTTTTCGAAACTTTGAAGAACTTTTTGGAGATGATCCAGATCCAATAGCAGACAACAACTCGTGTGAGGTTGAAATTTTTTCCATCTATTCTAGAGAATTATTTTGGTACTTAACACTGATTATTATAACTTATGTTTTCTTGTTATAACCTAAGGTCTCTTCTTCACCTTCCATAGTTGCACCCAAACCAGCTTCCCCATCTCTTCCATTCTCAAGATCCAACGGTGGAGGAAGTACACATTACTCTCACAACCACTCAGAGGAAGTAATCTCATTTTGCTCCCATCTCTCTAACAATGCACGTCAAAACGCTATAACAAGGCTCAAGGAGAAGAAGAGAGCAAGAACGTAAGTATTTACAGAGACAATCTTCTAACTAAAGGTAGACCTAATTTGTTGTAATGTAAGTTTCATTTCCTTGATACAGAGAGGAGAAACAAGCTTAGTATGGTCTCAAAAAAAGGAAGATCAACGCGGTTGAATTGCATATCTTTCTTCAGTACCATGCTTTTGTACATAAGACACTAATCTATATCTATTTTACATGATTCAGTTTCCTTGCATGCAACTGTAAGTTAAGCTGGGATCCTATTTATCATTTGTTTTCCCCATCCAATTTGTAATCACTGGTTTCCACCAAATTTCACCGGAAATTAACTTTATCCGTAATGTCAAATCAAAAGTTTACTTAACAGACAATGAAATTGACATTTGTGTTACCAAAACCAATAATTGTTGTTCTGATGAAAGTTGACAAGACCACTAAATAGTTGTGATAAACAAGCAAAATTGTCCGTTTAAGCTTTGTATGTTTGATATATTAGCGAATTAAAATGCAGAAATAATTATATAGCTTAAGTTCCACTATTCTACAAGTTTTGTAAGAAAAGGCAAATTCTTATCCCTTAAAAATCTTCAAAATCAAGCAATGTGTTGAAACAAATGATTCACTAACCATAACTGGCCCTAGGTTATTAGTATTTTCAGCTGCTATCATTGCCACAAAGAACACATTTCTCTTACTATCTACATCCAGTATTTTTTTTTGTCAACAGTTTGCTGATATGTTTTCATAGAACGCTACTTATTGGAATCAAACTCTAAGAATGAAGAAAAGTGCAGAAAATAGACATTTAACCACCACTTTCTCATACATCCAAAATCTATATGATTATCAAATAATTTGCATGCAATGGTCAAACAAACTACAGTGGTATAGCTGACCAAGAGTATAGATTAAAATTCTAAGAAGTGTTAATTTTTACCAGAAGCATCTCTTTCTGTTAATTACTTCTAACAACCCCTACATTTATTCATTAATTAATTAATTATAAATGCGTACATATATAGTTTCCCTCCAACTTCCTCGTGTATATAAATACTCTTTAGCCTTTCTTTCTCGAGATACTTTCTCTGCTTAACTCGATCTCTCTCTCTCTCTCCCGCAAGAAAGTTTCCTCTCAATTTTCTCGGCAGTTTCTCTCCATTCTCTCGGTAGCTCACCAGCTTCTCGACTTCCAGGTAGATCTTGTCTCCGCTTTTCTTTTTATTATCTTGATTCCGTTCATATGAATTTGATTTTCCCTCTCGAAAACAAGATCTGATTTATTCTTTTTTTTTTTCCGTGATTGTGGAACAGAACAATGGAAAACGAAATCGCGCCGTTCACTTACAGCGCCGGAGCCACTGGGATCATGAACTCTCACGGAGAACCGTCCTGTGATCAACTCTACTACTCCACTCGCAACGTCACGCAGCAGCGCCGCCAAGATATGGTGAATCGAGAGGCACTGTGTTACACGCGCCTCCACGAGGCATCTCTGGAAGCGGAAGCACTCCGTCTAGAGAACACCGAGCTCGGATCGCTGAACCTCCACCTCAAGAAAGAGCTTGACCACCTCATCCGATCATCCTCTCTCCGCAACCGTCTCGGTTACGACAGGGCTCCGCTTCGCAATCTTTCCGTCGGAGGGAATAACGAGAATCGTAACCCCGAGGCGGATCAGAATCGAGATGGTGACGTCAGCGATGAGAGTCCGACGAGCGTGATCGCGAGTGAGGATGTGAACCGCTCTTCGCTGCCGAAGAGCATCTCGGTGAGATCGAGCGGTTACTCGAAGGCGAGTCAAGGAGGAGCTGGCGGTTATGGTGCCGTCACCATAACTAAGCCTGGGACTTGTGGGGACCAGCAACTCTCTACCACGGTAACTACTTCTTTTTTTTTGGTTTTCTTGATTACTGTGAGAGTTAGAGTTTGATTATCGGAATCAATTTGAGTACTTGACCTAACATATGTGATTACCATCTGCATTCTTTGAGTTTCTTGTTGGTGTTTCTTTTGAGAAACACTCCATTCAACTAAAGTTTAGATTTAGATTGTTGAGCTGGAGAGGTAATCAAAACAAGAACTGTATTGATAAATGAAGAGCCATGAATGAATGAATGAAATGCAGGAAACAGTATGTAATACATGAGAATACCATTGAACACTATAGACTTTGCATTACTGTTGAATCTGATTCCTCGTATGAGTCCTCTACTACTCTGCTTAGTATGTATGAATGAAGGGTCATGATTGAATGAAATGCAGGACAAGAGTTTATCTGAGACGAGGCTTTAGTTAGAGTCGATATGAACAATTTTGGTTTTAGTTTTAGTTAGAGACACTAGTCTTTGCATAACTATTGTAGAATCTACATGATTCTTGTTATGGTACCACAATCCTCTGTTACTCTGCTTTCTTTGAACTATATGACTAACGAGTAGTAACTAATGGGCCACATGCATGGTTGAATGAAATGCAGGAAAAAAGTTTTGTGATAGTGTATAAATGAACGATTTTGGCTTTAGTGTTTTGGGAAATAAGTAATCATTGAGACACTATAGACTTGTTTAACTGTTGAATCTGAGCTACGTATATGATACCACACTAGTCATCTGCATTCTTTGAACTAAACATGTGAAGACTTAATGGTGTGAATGAATTAAATGGAAATGCAGCAAAAGGTATATGTACGAGGGGGAGGGAAGAAAGAAGAGGAGGAGGAGGAGGAGATAGAAGTGGAGGTGTACAACCAAGGGATGACAAAGACAGAGCTCTGTAACAAGTGGCAAGAGACAGGGACATGCCCATACGGTGACCACTGCCAATTCGCTCATGGAATCAAAGAACTCCGCCCAGTCATCCGCCATCCTCGTTACAAGACTGAGGTTTGCAGAATGGTACTTGCTGGTGACATCTGTCCTTATGGCCACCGTTGCCACTTCCGCCACTCACTATCCGAGCAAGAGAAGCTCATGGCCGCTGCTTGCAAACCCAACAACAAGTCCTCCTTCAAGCTGGTCAAATGACCATAGGTAAATGAAACAGAATCGTATACATATAACTGAGCAGTACTATACAAGAGAGAGAGAGAGAGAGAGAGAGAGAGAGAGAGAGATTGATAGCTATTCAAAGGATTTGGCAAATGGCGTATTGGTAAAAAGCGAGTAATGTGCAAGTCTGAGACTTGAAACCCGAAAGGAGCATTTGTTGGTTGGTTATCAGATGATTGTTTTGTTAATACATTGTAGAAGAAGATTGCCTTTTTGGTTATGTGCGTAATATTGAAATAGCTTCACCAATCTTTGCAAATCAGTGGTTGGTTGGTTGGTTTTTTTTTTTTTTTTTGAACTAGGGATTTAGTAGAGGACTAGTGCATGTTGATGATTACATTCTGAGGATAAGCAGCCTGTTCATGAGTCATAAAAGAAGAAAACATCTGCTTTTGGGGAGGTTGATAACTTGTGACTTTCGCAATAGATTTGTTGCACTAAACAAAACATGTACAGTGCATGATGACTTTTGACCTCTCCCAAAAAGAGGGTTGAAATCCACTATTTGGACTCTTAATTAAGGGTCCCAATCGGGCTACACTAATCACATGCACCTATGAAAATTGTATTGGGCTAGATTTGTGAACTTAAGACCACCTCCATCGGAGGTCTTTAACATAGGTTCTTTAAAAAAAAGGCAAAAAAATAAATGAAAAACGGTAAATTAGACAGAACCGCTCTCTAAATGAGGAGTTTGAGAAAAACTAAGAACTCCATACGTGGCAGCTTTCTCCTCCACAATCCTTCCTTCCTGCCTAATTCCTGTATCAAAACTTTCATCACTCCCTTTTGATCTCTTTCGCTGTCACTTCATGATCCATCCTTCCTGCTGAAAGTTTCGACTTTTTTCTTTAAGAAAGTTTCCGAGATCTCGGCGGAGTTGTGAAGAACCCATCATGGTTTTGTACTCAGTCGATCTGATTATTATGGTGATTTCTAGTTGGGTTTTGGATAAAGCTCAGAGCTTTGGCGAATTCGGTTTCAAATTTTTGGAGATGTTTATGTTGGGATTGTTGTTTTTGTACAGTTTGCATTACGCGAATGTGACGGTCTGGGACGCCGTCTGATTGGTTTCTGATTGCTTTAGACACCGGAAGTGACTTGTTTTGGTTGCCCTGTGATCGTACCAATTGTGTCCGTCAACTCAAAACTTAGCATATATTATGTGTTGCTGCTCTTCCTTCTTTATTATGTGTAACATTGTTGCTGCTCTTCCTTTTGCAGGTGGAGGCAAGGTCACAAGAAGAAACAAAGCATGTGACACAAAAAAAACAGAGCCATTCGAGGAGGCTGTGACAAAGGATAATAATACATTCGATCTCATTCTGCTTGCTTTTGCTTATTGGTGACTCTGGTGTTGGAAAATCCTGCTTGCTTCTAAGGTTTGCTGTAAGTAAGCTTCTTTCTTTCTCCTGCTGAATAATTGTTTCAGATTTCTTACTTACATATGTTAATTGCTCTTTATCATTGTACATACAGAAGTAACAGTTATGCGTCTATAACGTTTACGAGCATATTTGCTAAGATCAAAGGTTTGTTTCTAAACTCAGTGCTTTGATTTGCTCTCGTAGTTGTTATCTTATCGTCATGTGATTTGACTTTTTGGGTGTTATGGAGTGACTTGGATGAGAATCTGCAGAAGGCTTTCCACAGGTTCTTGGAGATCAGAGGGATCAAGCCGAGCTTCACTGACTTTCTCGCTGATTACGTGGCCAACAAAGATAACAGAGAGTATCTTCAATGCTCAAGGATGTCAAATCTTTTGTTGAGAAGTGATAACTCTCCTTTGTTTCCTTGAATAATAATAAGAGTAAAACTTTTAGTCCAGGTTTTTTTTTTACTTCTGGCTATGAAACAGGAACATATGATTGTTTTGATCCAGACAAATTTGAGTGCGTTCGAAAGGTGATGTACATTACATACATCCAAGTTCTGCTCATTGGTTGTGTTATTTTGTTTTCATTTGGCGTCTGAAGACTACCCAAGTTCATCGGTTTTTTTCTCTTTTACCATTTGTATTTGTATTTTAAGATGTTTTGATCTCATTTTTGTTAAAATTTTTATGTACGTTTTCTATAATATGAAATCCAATAAATTTTTTTTTTTTTTTAAGAACCTCAGTGAGGTTCTATCATTGGAGGATGAAAATAAAAATTAGTTAAACAAAGGTTCTCAAAATATCAAATCACTATATATATTACTAATTTATAGATTAGTACCCCTAAAGGGTTCTTATTGATGGACATGCTCTTAGCCACAAGAATTAAATATATTTGAGTTCAGAAATGTAATAAACACTTTGACAAAAAAAAGGGTAATGAACTTTCTTTTTAAAAGACTTTAAATCTCTATAACTTGTTTCTGCTATATAAAGTATTTCAATTACTAAGAAATTCATCGCATTGTGTATATATTTGGATGTTTATTAAATCTGAATATTTTTTAAAGAAATTCTAATCATTTATTTTCTCATGTTCCAATTCTTCAGTTGCTTACGCGTAGTTCGTTGGCCTGTAACGGCGGGAGAAATCCAAGATTAGCACTTGGCATTTTTTTTTTTTTTTCTGTCAACGTCATCCAAAGTTGTATTATCTCACTATATATTATTTTATATATAAGGACTTTAAATAGACACGTTAAGTTTAGGACAGTGTGCAATTGAGAGCGTACGTGAGACGGGATACGAACAAGACTATACTTGTTGTCAAGCCACACCCACACAATTGTTCCTTTTACCACTTAAATTGGCTGACTAAAACATCCAAATCAGTAGACTAAAAGGCTTAATGAGAATTACTTAACCTCTTGATTTGGAGGTTTAAAGAAACAACAGAAGTGTTTTACAAACAAACAAAAAAACACAATAGAAGTAAATTTAGCGTTCCTGATAATCTGATACCCTCCCTTTCACCAAACTTGTCACCACTCTGCTCAATATAACACACAATGCGATGATATAACTATCATGTGAGCAATGATAATTAAGGAGAAGAGGTGACAGGACAATACATGTAAAGGTGCAAGGAATTTCATTGTCAAACCGGAATCGCCAAGGCTTCACAAGCACGGGCTACTTCATCACAGTGGATACTAATACTCTCCTTAAACTCGTGTAGGCGTTTAGTACAAAAGATGTACGTACGAGGAAAAAAACACTTGGTAAGAATGGGATAGTTACAGATATTGAGTTAAATAAATAAATAATTTAGTTATGTATTCTAGCTTCTCTAGTAAGTCAAGGGTGTTTGGTTACTAGAATAAGATTATTCTCTTTCTTTATAACTCATTGTAACGTTACTTTTCAGATCTAAGGAAAAAGTTTCTCTTTCTTTACTCTTTTCTCTCATCTCTCTCTTGTTCTTCATTCTCAAAGTTTCACTTTCTAACATGGTATCAGAGCTATAAGCTCTTGTGTACTCATTTTGCTTCCGCGATTTAACTCTGATATTCTCTTCTATTTGATTCATCAATCTACTCATTCTTTTTTCTTTCCAGATCTACTTTATTTTGGAATTAAGAAATCTGTGTTCTTGAGTTGTAAAATTTCAGTGATTATTTTTCCTTAGTTTCTTTGTGTAACCAGTGGGTAATAATCTCTGAAGATGAATCAATTCATACAAGTCAAGATTCCTGTTGTTCTCAAGGGAGGAGAAAATTACATCACTTGGTCTAGATTGGCCAAAACAGCCCTTGGAGGAAGAGGTCTTTGGGAGCATATCACCTCAAGTTCTGCACCAAGGCAAATCACCCAAGGAGAAGATGGCAAGGACATTGTAGTGGTAGATGAAGGCAAATGGGATCAGGAAGACCTCATGGTGCTGTCTATCTTGCAAAGCTCTCTTGATGGTCCTATCATGGACTCTTACTCACAATGTGAAACTCCAAAACAGTTGTGGGATACCTTGAAAAAGGTGTATGGCAATACTTCAAATCTGACCAGAATCTTTGAAGTTAAGAGAGCCATCAACAATTTGCAACAAGAGGAGAGTGACTTCACCAAGCATCTTGGGAAGTATAGTCAGCTATGGTCGGAATTGGAAATGCTAAGGCCAAACACTAATGATCCCAACACTCTTGAGGAGAGGCGTGAGCAAGACAAGGTCTTTGGTCTTCTTCTCACACTCAATTCAAACTTCAGTGATGTGGTTAAACACATATTGAGAGCTAAGGAGCTCC
>CAKOAT010708488.1:0-18942 GCA_932364175.1 Eruca vesicaria subsp. sativa | reverse complement strand
TAGTAAAGTCTGTGAGTTCATTCATCCGAGATTAGGACTCATAGACCTTGATAGATCATGATCTCCTTAAGCCATGAAGCATCTACTCTTTTTCCTTTGTGTGGTTTTGTCCCATTGGGTTTTTCTATGCAAAAGGTTTTAACGAGGGATGTTTTCATGGTTCCAAGCTTTACCATTAGGCATGGCAAAGCTTGAGGGGGAGTATTGAGTTAAATAAATAAATAATTTAGTTATGTATTCTAGCTTCTCTAGTAAGCCAAGGGTGTTTGGTTACTAGAATAAGATTATTCTCTTTCTTTATAACTCATTGTAACGTTACTTTTCAGATCTAAAGAAAAAGTTTCTCCTTCTTTACTCTTTTCTCTCATCTCTCTCTTGTTCTTCATTCTCAAAGCTTCACTTTCTAACAACAGAACCATCATCAACTTCCCTTGGGTTAGAACTGGGAGATTTTGTCTCTAATAACTACCTCATGTTTAGATTCTCATGTCATGTGAAAGCATATGACTCAAAATATGACTCTTCACCATGTCAGGAAAAAAAAAGAGTTCTGACAAACGCATAAATCAATTAACCATCAGATGCCATATTTATTAAACAAAGATATAGTATGTACCACTAACAAAGTTCCTCCACACGTACGGTAGTTATAAGTGGAGCATTATTATCAATATGTTTACAACACAGCAAGCCAGGTGGTTGTCGAACTCTGTGGAGAGGAGAAGGGTATTCAAGCTTTTGTCCTTAGCCTTGTTAACACATAATTGCTAACACGTCCAAGGAAAGTCCTGTCCACACACACACTATACATAACACATGATCATCTTCCAAAAGTTTAACTTATCTTAATGTTCTTGTAAAGAAAAGCTCACACACCTTTCTACTTTCTAGAGTGAGTCCTGTTCCTTTACTATGACTCCCAACTATAAGAAAATCAATATTCAATACCAAGCTTCTCAACAGCTTGACATATGTAGCTTCTTTAGGATCCATATAGAAGCCCGTGAAGCTCTTCTTGAGAATTTAGTTACATGGGCCTGGCCCAACTTTGATTTTTCTGTTAAGTATATATAAAATTCATTCTTAATGTTGCTTGAAAGAGAAAAAAAATCGGAAAACACCATCATCGTAGTTCTGTATTGGCTCCTTAATTAGGGTTTTCGATTCTCCACTTGTTTTATTTTCTTTTGACGTTCCTTGTTTTAATATTTTGGTAGAGAATCATGGTTTCTAGGCTAGTTAATGAGAATCCAATCGTTTACGAGAGAAACGAGCGTCGTGTTTGTACTGATAAGCTTTCTCTAGAACCAATCGACACTCTCAAGATTTTTGATATCCTTTCTATTTTTCACGTACGCTGTTTCATCAAGTTCTTATTAATTAATAACTATGGGTCATTGTACTTCTCCTTGACTTTTAACTACATTATATAAGATATATCAGAGATCCAGAGCTTCCTTCTTCTTTGGAACACCTCAAAGTACTTACAAAAGACTCAGTTAAAGTGGATGATGACAACAGTCATGTTAGGTACGTTGAGAATGAAGCTTTTGTGATTTTTTTTAATCAATATTTTGTTTTAAATTTGTGCTGAGATCTGCCCTTTTTTCGTTTTTAAAGGGTTACATTCACTCCAACTATGAAAATTTGTGGCATGACGTCCTTAATCGGTCTTTGTCTCCGGGTAAAACTTATACGAAGCCTTCCTGCTCGATACAAAGTACACCCTCCTTCTCTCATATTTTGTTATCTTAGATTCTACGTTTCTCTCCTAGTTTTCTTTGAGTATGTTGCAGATGATCTTTTGAGCACATTGATTAAGTGTGGTTTGAACATAATTGAAGTAATAGCATTTGAAGAGAGAATCATATTTATCAAGTGTTGCACTAAATAAAAGTTTTTTATATTTTTAAGTTCATTAACACATATATATGTCTAAATAAAAGTTCATTAACACATATACTCCTAATATGTGAGTCAAAGAACTTTGTATTTTTCTCGTTGTTAAACTATATTGTGATAATTGCTAAGTGAGTGTAACTTGAGCCTTTACTATATATTCCTACTAGTGCCTTGGTTATACATACTGAAATGTTTCCATGCCTCCATCATTTGAAAATACTCTTTTTCTTTTCTTTTTTTTAATTCAGGTTGATATAAGAGTAGCACCCGGTACTCATGCAACAGAGGCAGCAGGTATGTCAGCTTTTTTCTATATCCATATTTTGTTTGAACCACTTGTACAAGCGCGCGCTTGTTTATTGACATTTTATTTTCTTCCCCTGCGAATGCAGTCAACAAACAAATAAACGATAAAGAACGTGTGTCAGCTGCACTAGAGAATCCAGACATCGTCGAGATCGTCGATGAATGTCTTTCCCATCATGTAACTGATGCTTGATGCCTTCAAGGTTTCACTGTCGTGATATGTCTCTGATTTTATCTGCGAAGAATTTATCAACGAGGGCCTTATCATGTGTTCATTTATCATTTTATTGTTTATATAGCAACTTGGGTCTCAGGATCAACTTAAGTGCATGATTTGTAACAATCCAGCCCTCCTAATGTCTTACGGGGGGTCTGATAAATAATGTTTTTGTTTGATACGACCTTCGTCCTTTAAATTTTGTAGAGCATCGGCATGGTATCTATTATCACCAAAGGTAAAAAAGAATCAAATTCTCACCAAAGATATCTCAAAAATATAATAGTTGTATAAATTAAAATTGTAATAAAATTTTAGACAAAACATAAATCAATGATACAGTGACAAAATCTGTTTTGAGTATCTCAACTTTATTTTTGAGTTTGTCAAATTAGAGACATTATCTCTTTTCATTTTTCTATTTATTTTATTAATTTCGAGACCTCCAATAGGATATTTAATTTTGGGATTCTCAAAATACATATATGTATATATTAATATTAATATTTAATTGTGGAGTTTTTGATTTTACAGGAAACGTAACTCAAAAATTTTATAAAGAAGTATTTTAAGTTATGTTTCTCGTAAAATTAAGAATCCCACAATTAAATACTAATATTAATATATATATTTAGAACTTCATCTTATTAGGAATGTTCTTTTGAAAACCCATTAGAACTATGGCGGGAGGCTCAGGAATTTATAAGAAAGGTGCCCCAACAAGTATATGAAAATGAAGAAGTTAGACTACTACACATACCGGGTCGCTGGTGTTTTACTGATGACTCTTGGAAGGATCAGGAAAAGTTTTCGGGCCAGGGATGGTATAGTACTTTCCAAGATTTTAGAGGTTTAATGGGAGTAAGGAATACGAGAGCAACTTCATCACCCTTGCATTCAGAAATAGAAACTCTTATATGGACAATGGAGTGTATGAGAAATTTACGTCAGTTCCAAGTCACGTTTGCTACGGATTGTATTCAATTGGTGAAGATGGTTTCTACATCAGAGGAATGGCCGGCCTTTGCAAATTATTTGGAAGATAGAAGACTCTTATAGGAGAGTTTCACGCACTCAGAGATCATCCATATACCAAGAATGTTGAATATCAAGACGGACAGCCTCGCACGTAGTGCCAGAAAACAGCCGTCTTATGTTGTTTATATGGATGTCGATTTACCAGTTTGGTTTCCAGAGTCTGTTTAGAGTCTGTTTGATGACAAAAAAAAAACCCCATTAGAACTCCCCATCAGAGGTCAAGGCTTCCGAATCGGCAAGTGTCAAATCATCATTCCTTTTCTATTCCAAGTGACATTTATGTTTTTGTTCTTTCTTTAAGAAGGTGAAACTGTGTTAATTTGGTTGGATGTATTTTTCATCCTTTAATCTACTTTGTTGCTGTGAGATACAAATATAAAAACATGCATATGTAAAGAGTTATCAATTACGTTAGTCCAATTCTATTGATAATATATCTTACTTTAATGAGTTTGATGGTATATGTCTATTCAATAAACAAAAATGCGTGTAACTAAAATTGATAATTTATTAAACTGTCATTGTTGATCATATAGTAAAATGATATTAGGGAGTACACATGTGAAATCGACTTTATCTTCTTTATTCCTGATCTTTAGGCTTTAATTACATTTTTTCTGGTGACTTATCATCTCCAACGAGATTTTTGAATACATGTTTAAATACATGCACATAGACATTTTTGACTTCTCGGTTTAAAGCAACACGGACCCTTTCTTTATTTTCACAAATTATTAGCTGGCTTGTAGAAATTGGCGTTAAATCAATTGACCTATACCAAATATATTCAGTTTAACACTAACCAAAAGATCGGATGAACTACATATCTAATTTCTGGTTCAGCTATTACCAATAATATTTAGATATTACACATCTTAAAACATCATAAAAACAATTATTTTAATATCATCATCGGTTTTATTTTTTGCTTCTTGGTTGGACATATTTTTGGGATCGAAAGAATCGAAAAAGTCGAGCAGAAAATAGTTGTAGAGGTTTTGCTATCTTGTTGAATTTTAATTAGCTTTTTAATTTAGAAATATTAATTTTTTTGCAGTTTCTATGTTATTTTTTGTTAGTTAGATTAATTCAGATATATTTGAATAGTTTAATTAAAATATGACTCAAAACTCAACACGTTTAGGTCAGTTACCATTTATGTTTTTTTTTTTTTTTTTTTTTTTTTTTTTTTTGATAACTCAGGTGTCCGAGGCTTATTTAGAGATCCGACTATCCCCGAAAGGGTCCTGAAGGCCAAACGGAAACCATGTTAAATCCGCTGTGGCCGGGGCTCGAACTCGTGATGGCGGACACCTCAACCGAGGTTCCTTTACCACCAGACCACGAGGCCCGGTTATATATTTAAATAGTTTAATTAAAATATGACTCAAAACTCAACACGTTTAGGTCAGTTACCATTTTTTTTTTTTTTTTTTTTTTTTTTTTTTTTTAGTTACCATTTATGTTATCAGAGTAGAACAAAACTAAAGTACCCAAATTAAACTGAACCAAGTTTTAATCAGTTTTAAAATAACTCCTAAAATATCATGAACTACTTGGAACTCATTAGCTGACCATCGTTTATTTGGCTTAATGGTTAATCGCCAATAATATAAATTACATAGTATGAACTTTAATATAGAAGGATTGCAGGCTCCGATCCAGTAATAGAAAAATGAAGCTCTTTACTTCAAACTCCTAACGAAATAATCTGAACTAAATGATTAATTTGATGTTCAAACTTATGCGTGTTGATGATAGGGGTTTTCTACAATAACAATCTAAAGATATATGGATACCATATATTGAAAAAGTCTGGAACTAAAACTCGAAAAATCATAAGAATTAGACAACAAAATTTGATTGAAATATATTCCATTTAAGGTGTATTTACTGATTGTGTTTAATAAAAAAAATCTAATTTTAATATTTATTGGGAAAATTTCAATTATACCACTTTGGTGGTACCACTTTTCATGTTTACCATCAACAAAGGAACATTTTCAAAAATATACATTTTATTAAAGGATAAAAGACTCTTATATCTTTTTTCTTTATATATATACATAAAATAATATTAACCATAAACCCTAAACATCAATTCTAAACTCTAGGCCCTAAAAAGTAAACCCTAAACCCTAAAAATCAACCCTAAACCCTAAAATATCAATTCTAAACCTTAAACCCTAAACTCTAAACCCTAAAAAGTAAACCCTAAACCCTAAGAAATCAATACTAAACCCTAAACTATCAATCCTAAACCCAAAACCCTAAACCCTAAATTCTAATAGTATTTTGACTATTAAAATTTTAATGGTAAAGTTGATTAGTGTAAAGTTGAAAAGTGATATCTTGAAAGTGTTATTTCTGGCAATTTCAGAAACCAGAATTTTCATATTTTCCTACTAAAAGCATTTTTTTTGTAAAAAGCCTTAAAATGCAAATAGGGCTGAAGAGAAATGGAAAAAAGTTATAGATTAAGATGGTTGAATTCATTGAACCCAACATCAGACGAGGAAATCTAACTCCACAAGAACAACTTATGATTCTTGAGCTGCACTCCAAATGGGGTAATAGGTGAGTCACTTTTGATCTCATCCAGAACCGATTAGAAGATTTTGGGAGTTATAAATAAATGTACTGTATTTTTTAGATTAAAAATGCTTTAAGTACGAAACTACTAAAAGCATTTTTAATCTAGAGATTAAACAAAAAAAAAAGGTAATCTAAAAAAACAGTACCCTGGAAGTCCGCTGGTGCAATAAGAATTAAGTCACAAAACTCATACTAATCTTCGACGGGTAATACCATTCGGGTGTTTTTGCTCCCAGTTTATAAATCATGAGTTAAGTGTGACCTTTGATTTCTCACCATATTTGATCAGCTTTAAATCGTTTTCAGCTGTTCGGTAACTAATTTTGGTTTTTTGTTTGTTTTAGATTAACCAACAGTTTATGCCAAATCACCGTATATATTTGGGCATAAAAGTTATATATTAATGAGGTTCATTAATGGGCTTATTCTTTTTCAAATTTTATAAAAAAAAAATTGCAAAAATATATTTTCTTTACGGGTCAGGCGGATCAAATTTTTCAGTCGAAAAAATGACTCAACCCGCTACGGAACGGGTTGGACGGAGCAAGTCGGACTAAGCGATTGAAATTTTGTAACTAAATGATTTTACGAATTAATCACAAAACTAAAAAGTTGGACTATTTAATTGTTAAATACACAATCTTTCTCAAGTACACATTTATGGTACAATCATTGTTAACTTATTTAAAAACATAAAAAATTCTCTGAGATATTATAAAATAAAAAAAATCTTATACCCATTTAATAATTTGATTTTGATTCTATTTATCATCAAAACAAAAAAGATAAAACAACAAAAATAGTATCTGCGTTTATTGAACGCGGTTCAAAAATCTAGTGTATAACTTAAAATGTTATCAAAAGATCATAAACATGGTAAAGTGACCAAGAAACTATGCTAATCTCAGTATTCACGAAATGCATTTTTGCAATGTGATAGAGAAAACCGGTTCTATATAATAAGGCAAAGTTATATAAGTTATTTTGGCATGTTGTAAGGAAATTGTTTACCACAAAAGTTAATTTACTTAAGAATATAGACTGTACTTCTTCCAAAATTAGATTCCATATTCTTTCCACGTGACATCTAATCCATATAGCTAAGTCACCATATTCCATTCCGTTGCATCATACAAAAAAAGAGGTGATGAAATTGTGTCTCGTTATAATATATACTTCTTATCAATCATATATATGGATCCAGGTTCTCCTGGTTCATTTCAGGATTTGACTAATCTGAAATATATATATATATATATATATATAATCCAGGTTCCCCACATATCAATATATTTTATATAATTAGATAGACTTTCTGATTTAAACTGAAAGAGCTAATAATAACTGAGGAATGCTTTATAAGTAGAAAAGGTGTGTCAATTCTTCATTGGACAAAAACAAAATATCTTCATTGGGCAAAAACGCAAGCTGATGGCTAAAGTCGAACATTTTCCACTTCCACGAGTCTATAAATTCCCAAGAACCTGTGGATTCACTTTCACTTCTCAAAGCAATTAAAGCTTCTCTATCTTTTATCTCTCTCTCCCTATACAGCACGCATGCATAGATCTTGGGAGATATTACAAAACAAATAACATACATTAATTAGAACATTTTAAGGATGGAAAACTCAATGAAGACGAAGAGCTTCAAGGAAAGTGAGGAGGTAGAGCTGAGAAGAGGGCCTTGGACTCTGGAGGAAGACACTCTTCTCACAAATTACATTCTCCATAACGGTGAAGGCCGTTGGAATCTCGTCGCCAAATGTTCTGGTAATTAATTTAAAACATGATCTTGATCCATTAGGTGTCTCATAATCACTATATTTCTTCTTTTCCATATAAAATGAAAACAGGGCTAAAGAGAAACGGAAAAAGTTGTAGATTGAGATGGTTGAATTACTTGAAACCTGACATCAGACGAGGAAATCTAACTCCACAAGAACAGCTTTTAATCCTCGAGCTCCACTCTAAATGGGGGAATAGGTTAGTCACTCTCGATCTCATCATCATATTCTATATTCTTTGTTTTATATTACCAAAAAGTTTGACGATGGTCTATTAATATTTGTTTTAGGTGGTCCAAGATTGCACAGTATTTACCAGGAAGAACGGACAACGAGATCAAGAACTATTGGAGAACGAGAGTTCAGAAACAAGCTCGACAGCTCAACATCGAATCTAATAGCGACAAGTTCTTTGACACTGTTCGTAGTTTCTGGCTTCCTAGATTGATCGAGAAGATGGAGCAAAACTCATCCACGACTTATTGTTGTCCTCAAAACAATAACAATAACTCTCTTCTTCCTCCTTTACAATCTTACCACTCTATGAGTTCACAAACATATACAGATTTCTCGGGCCAGAACCCGGGTTTCAGCAACAAGGATGGTTCTACTTCGAGTTCCAATTTCATGCCTGATCTCATGACAACTCCACACTTTATAGATCCTAACACCATCATTGATCGTTCGATGTGTTACCATAATGATCAAGAACTCGGCGGATATATTCCTGGGATGGAGGAACATTATTACATGGGAAATTCAGACATAGGAACGGAATGTTATGTGGCGGAAGCATACGAGGATGTCACACCAGATCCTATGTGGAACATAGATGACATTTGGCAGTTTAGGGAGTAATTAAGTTAGTCAAGAGATGAGAGTATGCTTAGGGTGGAGGGGAACCCACCACTATGGTTTTATTTTATAAACTCAACTGCTATGCTTATACTTCAGTTTATGATGATCCAAAGTTGTTGGCTAAATATATATAATGATAGTTTGCATGTCTTTAAACTCATGAAAATTTGTATTTCCTCTGTTTTTTTTATAAAATTTCCTCTGTTTCTTTATATAATTTTATTATAATATGAAATTTAAGAAAGTATACAAATTATGTATTTATGAATATTTTACATTAAAAATATTTGTTTAAATAATGTATTATATACCAAATATTGCTTACTAATATACAAAACCAGATACATTTAGTTTTTTTGAAAAAGAACAAAAAAATAAAATAAAAGCAAACATCTAATAGAATGGTAAGGGTTAAGTTGGGAAAGTATTCTAATATGCCACAGTTAGAAAATAACTATTCTAACTGCCACATTTTATTCTACACTACCACACTTTTTTTGTTGTTCGTAGTAATTTCTACTAATTCAAGGTAGTTTCTAGTAATTCAAAGTAGTTTTTAGTAATTCATATTACACATAATACTGATTCATTAAGGGTTATTGATTTTTTAACCACATTTCGACTTTGAAAAGAAAAAAAGAATCAAATTTATGACTATGGCATATTAGAATGAAGATGGGAGTGATTGTGGCAATGTAGAATAAAGTCCGTTAAGTTGGGACACGACATTAACCCGTCTATCATAGGTTTAATTTTCACTCGAAACAAAGTTACTTCTGTTTGACCAGTATGAACTGAGTTTTGGTTCAAGCAGTTTACATGTTTACATAGTAGTCTAGTAATAGACTATATAGATATTCACTGCATTAGTTAAAAGGCATTCAAATTTGGGTCATACAATAGTATTCAGTCCATTATATATTATTAAGTATGTTTTTTTCGAAATCGACCCGATCAACCATATAAAAAAAGTGTAAACTTTTGAATTAATTTAATCTATTTATTTATTATAAAAGCATAATTTTATTTTCTCATATAGATAATCATATTTTGTTAGATAGGTTAATGGATCTGTTCAAGTTGATGTATAACTAGATATGTTCGATTACATGTCTGTTTTCTCAGTGTATATGTACTGAGCATGGCCAACGGTAGAGTTCTAGGCGGAATTTCTAACCAATAAAAAAATTAAGAAAAAAAAATAGGAAAGAGATATAAGAAAAAAAGTGACAGAAATTCTCTACACACAATTTTAGAACCCATTTAAACTCTTCTTACCAGTTGGTAACATGTTAGTCTTCTTTTCTAACAATTATTAAAATTTAATTGCCTAATCAAAATGTATTTAAATAATAATATAAATACTTAGATATCCATTTTGAGGGTATCCTCGTTGGGATGCTCTAGACTACTAATAATATTAAGTTACTAAGCTTGAGGGTTAATAGTAAATGGTAGTTTATTGTCTTGAATTATTTGTGGCTTGTGTGGATTTTAGTTAGAGAAATGTTAATATCGCCTAAGCAGGTGGAAGAACCCAAAAGCTAGGAGAGACTATATCCAATAAACTGTTATTATGGGGCCGGATGATGAAAATTCAAGGGAATAATTATATGTCTCTTCACCAAAATTGATGTCTTCTTTTGGAAAACATATAAGTGCAAAGTTGACGATATTACAAGCGAGGTTGATTGACATATATATATATATATATATATATATCTTTTCTGTGGATACATAGAATATTAATGGTGATAAGAGTTTACACAGTTTTTAAACAGATCCATGTTGCTATACACTAACATGATGGATTTGGATTGCAGTCTTTAATTTGTAGGGTTGATCAAAATAAAAAGAACAATGTCTATACGCTGGCGCAATGCCTTGTGCCTTTTTCCCGCACCGAATAACCAAGGTGGGTTCAATATAGGACAAAATAGGGTTGTTCAATATGGTGATACCGAACCGTACCGAACCGAACCGAAATAGACAATATGGTTTGGATTTGGTATATACCATATAAACTGAAGGGATATGATTTTATAAAAATCATAGGATTTGGATATGGTTAGGTTTATAACCGATTAAACCGAATAAACCGAATAAAACCGATCAAAGAAAAAATATATAAATATATACATTACATAACCATTTATTTTCTTGGAATAGTCTTTTTTTTATACCTTGTGAAGATATATCTTAATAATTTTATTTTATTTTCTTCAACTATTATCTAAATTTGATTTGATTTTACATGTTGTAAGAAATTGTGAAATTATATTGTATCATGTAATTTATTTGGAAGAACAAAGAGAAAATAAGAAAAGCTATACAAAACTGAATTGTTGATTGTTTTGTTTGTTGTTAATTTCACATTTTTATATTTATGAACACCTAGGATTATTTTAATAAATGATAGTTTTGACAATATGTTTTTTTAAAAAATTCATATAATATGAAACTAAATAAAATAATAATGTTATTTGGTATAAAACTGAATAAACCGAAAACCAGTAGTATAAATACCGAACCAAACCAAATTAAATATAGTTCCAATATGGTAGCTAATTTTTATAAACCGAATAACCAAAAATCGAAAAAAACCAAACTGAAACCGGACCGAACAACAGAATGAACATGCCTAAGGACAATAAAGACAAAGACCATTATTTATTTATTATTATCATTCCTCCTAAAAGAGCTCCAACCAAAACGATAGAGAAAGGTGGCTTTGGGGAAGTCTTGTTAAAGAGATCGAATTATTAGAAGTCACTTATAAAGCCTGTCATAAGTACATGGAAACTCCACAATGATATGAACCCAAAGGTACCACTGAAAGTTGGATCAAACAGTGATGCACTTTTGAGCGGTCAAGAACGAAACATCAAACACTATGCAAATGTATACTGTTTCATGTGTTTTTGGAACAATACACGATTTTATTTCTCAAAAAAAAAACAATACACGATTTTATTGCATATAAATTGAGTAATTAAAAAAATGTTTTATAATTATTATTTAGAATCAATAAACGTAGATAAAAAGAATTGCAATATTATGTCGGCTCCATTGGTTAATATCAAAACCAGTGGACTACCTCAATTATAAAATTCGGCAAGTGTTAAACTTTAGAAAAGACATGAGTAAATGTTAGACAGAAACAATGATGTTCGTTAAAAGATACGTTAGTTGAAATCTGTATGAATCTGTATATAAAAAGAATCAGGCTACCAAATCAATTGCACACTATGAAGTGTAGTAAGTTGTGAACCCAAAATCGATATAGTTCAACGTGTTTTATTCCAAAAAAAAAATTCCAGGGAAAAGAAGTCCTGATATTAAGTTCGTACATCGAACAGAAAAGGATTAATCTAATTAACATGTTTAAGTCTTTAGTTTGCTTTAAGCAAAAAAAAAAGTCTTTGGTTTGAAGTAAGACAGTATGAAAGACTAGAGAAGTCAGAAGTCAAGATAAATGTTTGAAGAAGAGACACCCACGTAAGGACACCAGAGTTGGTTGAAGAAGAGACACTGACGTAAAGACACCAGCTGGTTGGTTCATGAAACAAGACATATTTACAACAAAAAGGTATTATCATCTCTAAACTCAAACACTGTTATTTTGGCACCATAATTGTCCAACAACACGTTATTACACATTTTCTTGTTCCGTGTTTCCGTTTTGTTCACATTCTTCAAACAAAACCAAATCCTCATTTGCATAACTGGTGAGTAAGAATGATTTGTAATATTAAATATCTGGTATATGGTAGAGCATATGGAAATGTTTAATATTAATTTGGTTAAATACACAAAATTGCATCCATATTTTCAGTTACTTGTCTAGAAAACTTAAAAATTAAATATTGTGTGAATGACAACAGAATATAGAAACAAATCATGTGATAATTATAAAATGTAAATAAATCTTCAAAACTCCAAAAACTAACATAGCATCCATCATATAGTTGACCTACGGACTAAGTATGTGGACGTAAGAACCCTTCATCATAGATGGTCGAGGCGTTATAATTATAGTTCCCATCTCGACAATACCAAAATATAAAAGGATAAGTGATACTGATGCCATATCCACTAACACACATGTTGAGAGAGCATGGAATCGAAAGTAGCTAGTGAAAGCGTACGATAATAATGTGACCAGTGCTATTATCCATTTATCCTTCAATCCCAAAGGCAAAGGGCACCTTATTCCTTCCTAAATCAGTAATATTTTCATGTGCTCTTTTTATTCCCTATAGCACAATCATACACAATAAATTCCACATTCGTCGAACCAATTATTAAACTTTTGAGCAATGTAGAGGAAGCAAAGCATAATCGAAAAAGCTAGATAGCACAATATTAATACAACAATCTCTTTCAGTTTTCGAGTCAATCAAAATCACATGCGTGAAAAGACTAAACACTCTTTAGTCTCTCTTCCACAGAGCTTTCGGCCCACTTTGTAGGACAGTAAGTATTAACATCACACTGTTGCAGATAGAGAAAGATAGATCCAATGGTTCTAGTTCGAATATGTTGACGAAGATACATTTTGACCAAAGACCTTTTAACATACTTCCATTCTAGATGATGAACCAAAACAGAGGCAAACAAAAAAGTTATTGTGTTACGTGCGTTTCAAGACAGCTATGTGTGTCCCTTACATCTATACTATTATCTTAAAACCCATTTGACATATAACCCTCATTGTTTTCACTTTTTTTTTGTTTACCGTAGCTGCCTCTCTGTGTGTCTGTCCGGTTGGACACTAGATTTTCCTGTCTACAATCTTTTTAAAATGTTTAAGAATCATAAAAAAAATCCACTTAGGTATGTTAGGGTGAACAATCTTATGCCAGCCAAAATAGTATTGAGAGGCTAAAGATCTAGTGTTGTTGTTAAAAGAACCTTCGGTTTCGTCTTAACTTTAGGATCATACTCTGTTTGAATCTCGACGACAGTTACATTGTCATCAACAAGAACAGCATCAGTGCATTTGATAAGGTAGCCATATTATGCAAACTTTAGGAACCACATTAGTTACTCTTAGGACCGAATCTGAGATTTCGAGAGCTATAAACATTTCTTTATTAAAAATTCCATGATTTTGAAAGTCTATGCCTATACCAATGTTTCATAAGATTGTACCCAGATCCGGCTCTAGATCCGGCTCTGGTTACTTTGAGTAACTTACACAAGGAAACTGTGCATTTGTCTCTGTGTGCACTGCATATTGGGTAACTAATGCTGGATATGATATCCTTAACAAGTTAACATCTCACTCTTATTTCTGCGGCAATAAGTAAAACAACTGGCCCTATACAATTGATACCTGCCAGGCCCAGCTCAACAAGATGACAGATCGGATCTACTGAATTAGATATCATTTGCGTTGAATAATTTTTTTTAGTACAACAAACTGTTAAAATCAACATGAAACGCTAACTATTTTTAAGAGTTGACTTTTTAATCCTTAATTTTCACAGTCAAACAGAAATGTCCAACCCGAAAGACTGCCTTAATAAGAGAATGTGGCATAACTCATAAGCCAATTACGTCTTCTCAACCAAAATGGTCAAGAGATTGTCCAAAAATGTGGTTTGATATGAATTATCTTCTCATTTGCTTGGGGTTTGGATTTCAATGATTTTCGTTTGATTTATGGCTGTAGCTTAACGGGGGGGAAATCTCAAATTTCTCAACTGAATATCACAGAAGGTTGAAAAACTCTTATTTGTGATGATCCGACATGATAAAATCTAGCTTGAGGTAGAACAATGGTAAATTGTCATTTAAATCACCAACTTTCAAATTTGTTTGAAATAAAGTATCAACTTTTTGGTAAGCAAAAAAAATACTAAACTTTTGTTGGCAAGTCATTTTAATCACAAACTTTCGTAGACCGTATCAATTTAGTCATATCGTTAGTCAACAATTATAGTTGACTAATGGTAGGCCTAAAATGGCTTTCAAAGTTGATGTTTTTGGCACAAATATAAATCAATAGTTTTTCCAATATTGGATATATTTTAAATATTGAAAGTATTTTTATAACTGAAGCACTAATAAAAAATTATAAATAAAAAAAATCCAATAAAAATATAAATAAAACTCAATGTAAAATAATTACTTAAACATACATTAGTTAAGTATCTTAGTTATAAAATGATAAGAATATTTTAATTATTTACGATTAATTTTTGTAAATATTTATATAATCCTATTTGAATTATGTTTAATAATTTTATTTTCAAAAGGTTGTTGATGAAATGATAATTCAACTCTTGGTTCTTAAACGAAAAGAGTTACCGGTTAACGAACTATTCATGATTCTTTATATTTATAGTAAAGATTCTCAAACAAATCTATATAGTTTCTATAAAATTTTTACAAGAGGTTTTCTGCATTTAAAGAAAAATAAGTTTCACCAAAATCGATAACTCTTTTTGTTATCAGATAACTCATTTTGTTTAAAAAATCAAAAATTGAAGTAATATTTCACTAACAAATTTTTTTACAGTAAAATTATAAAACATAATCCGAGTATGATTATATAAATATTTTTTAAAAACTAATCGTAAATAATTAAAAAATTCATAATCATTTTTAACTAAAATACTCAAGTAAGGATATGTTAATTAATTATTTTACATTGAGTGCTGTTTATATGTTTAGTTGGAATTTATTTTTTATTTAAAATTTTATTTATTAGTGTTATAGTTATTAAAAGTTTCAATATTTAAAATCCAATATTTTGAAAAAAATGTTGATTTATATTTGTGCCAAAAAACATCAACTTTAAAAGCTATTTTAGGCATACCGTTAATCAAGTATATTGTTGACTAACGATATGACTAAATTGGTATATTTGACGAAAGTTTGTGATTAAAATGGCTTGTCAATAATAGTTGGGTGTTTTTTTTGCTTACGAGAAAATTAATGCTTTATTTCAACCAAATTTGAAAGTTGGTGATTTAAATGACAATTTTCCCGTAGAATAACCATTAGACATTACACATTAAATCTCATATATGAAGTTTTTGTGTAGTGAGTTTCGAGTCTGTCCTGTATATATATCTAGTTTTTTAGTTGCTTTCTTTTTTTGAAGATTTTGGTTTTTTCAGTTTAAGATTTCGGATCTCTCATGTAGAAAAAAAGACGTTGTTCTATTTCAAAAACATATGTTTTGGGTCATTGGGTGGATGGTTTTTACTTTTTACTCAAATCGAAAATATTTTCCACGTATAAATTGGTGTCTCATTTCTTCTTTTGTGTTAAGCCTGTAACAATACACGTGAATATGAGCACTACCATGCATGACAGATTACCAAAAACCCAAATCTGTTTTTAAATTGCATGCATGCTTCTCTAGATCTAGCTAGCTAGTACGGTACTGTTCTCAAACCTTTTTAGTAGAGATCCGATCAAACCCCAAAACACATGCTCCATAGTCTTAATATATAATTAACAGCCAACGATTAGAATATAGTCTGGTTACGTGCAGATGTATGTTCTCTTCACATGATTAGAGAAAATGACTTAGCTGATCCACAGAAACATCTTCTGCCCTTCATTTATCATCAATAATGGTGTCGCCTGCAATTAATATGATTTGATTAATAGTGAGATGCTATTGTTGATCATGACGATTGATTTAGATCATTTAGTACTTCTAACTTCAAATGAAACTTTAGGTCGTAAGTCATATATACACCAAAATGTTTCAGATCACTGAGCCAATTGGTAGCTGCAAATGCAATGTTTCAACCAGA
The DNA here is from genome assembly GCA_932364175.1 of Eruca vesicaria subsp. sativa. Taxonomy (NCBI): domain Eukaryota; kingdom Viridiplantae; phylum Streptophyta; class Magnoliopsida; order Brassicales; family Brassicaceae; genus Eruca; species Eruca vesicaria. The sequence continues at coordinate 2,462 of CAKOAT010708488.1, read as the reverse complement.
AAAACACGCATTGCTGATTAAACTCTCTTGAAATGTGTGTGGTTATTTTTTATTGGATAATATTTACTGTCCCTCAGATATCGCTCATGTAACGAATGAAATAATATGTTTAAAAACATATAAATTAATATAAAATATCTGTATACAGTTATATATATGGCAATGATCAATTACAATGTATTTAGGGATGGCAATTGGGACCACCCGCCCCGCCATGACCCGACCCGCTGCGGTCTCCTTCTCCGGCGGATCTGTGCGGGTCAGCCCGCCGTGAACCGCGGTGCTCAACACTTCTAACCAAACCCGCCCCACTAACTTTGTAAGACTTTGCGGGCCAGCCCGCGGGTCGAGAAAATGCAAAGCTAACTGATAGTTGTTCTCGATTACAGGGTCCAAAATCTCACTGAAATTCGATGAATAAACCACTTTGTACCTGTAGTGTAAAACAAGAGTCTTAAGCAACTTACAAGAACATCTAAACATATAGTAAACCACCTCAGTGATGTTACCTGGCAGAGAGGCGAGAAGAATCCAGAGGTTCTCTCATTAGAACCGATATAAAGAGTTCTCCCTGGTGGAATCTGCTTCTGTATCCTCCTCATGATAAACTCTGGACGTGTGTCTCTGTCTAAGTGTGGAAACTGAGTTCTTTCAACACGAAACCTGTCTTTTCTTGTTTTCAGTTTGTCACCTCGACGAACATGGATTGCATCGTAGTCACTGAGTTGTGCTTTTATCTGTTCAACCAAACATTAGTTGATCTTAAAGCTAAGACAACCCTCAAAGCTAGATTGTATTAAAAATAACCTTTTCTGCAGCATTTCTCAATCTTGGTGCTGCCATACTAGGGAGAAAAGAATAAGGAAGCATGACGTTGCTACGATTAATCCTATCCTTACATTCAACAAACCTTACACGAAGAAGATATTAAGCAACATAATGCTATTGAATCAACAATGCTCAAGTCATCAGACTGGTAATTTCAAACATTTGGTTACCATGCGAGAGGACTTGCGGTTCGGTTAATAAGCAAAAGATTTGCATAGTGACTAGAGTCATTAAGCTCACGCCTACTAACTCCATTCACATGCGCAATCCCTTGCATAGTGCCAAACAATGCTTCACTAATACGTAATCCACTTTATAAACCAATGTTTTATAACCAAGTCATTACCAATGTTTCATTACCAAGTCATTACCAATGCAGATTATTTGTATGCAAACGTAAAGTAAACAAAGCAGGCTATTTTTCTACAAACAAACACAAGAAATTTTGAAATCTTAACCAAATTTAAATTAAATAAAACACCAAATTTAGTCTTAACCAAATATAAATAAATGAAATACCAAAGTCAAACAATGAAATCCCAAGTGTAAATAAAAACCAAATCCAAACAACCAAATATCAAATGTTAATAAGAGCAAAACACCAAATGAAAATAAAAAGTTCAAGCCTCTTCTTCTCCATCGTCTCCATCGACAATAGATTCAAATGATGGTAATGTCTCTTCTTCGCCATCAATTTCACCTTCTGAAAAATATCAATAACTGAAGTTAATTACTCTTAATGGTCATACTGTCGAATCTGATATAGTAATGAAACATTTACCATGCTCATAAGCTTCATATCCTTTGATCCAATTCCTTGTACATATCAGAGCTTGCACATTCTTTGGAAGCAGACGACTCCTGTATTTATTAAGGACTCGTGATCCAATGCTAAAAGAGGATTCTGAAGCCACTGTTGTGATAGGAATACTTAGAAGATCACAAGCCATTGCAGCAAGATCACCATATCTATGAGCATTATCTTTCCAGAAGTCGAGAATGTTCATGCTCCGGAAATTTTCAAATTCCAAAGCTGGCTCATCAAGATAAGCTTCTAGAGCTGTCTTTCCACTTGCAACGCCACTGACTTTACGAAATGCAAAGAATTCCTAAAAAGACTCAAAATAATTAAAAAATATTTTAAACTATTAAATAGAATGCAAAAAAGTGGAAGAAAACACTCACATCATAGTTCCCAAACATTCCCATAGATCCTTCACCACAAGTTTTCTGTGGAACCGTCTCGCGTGGCTCTGTAGAAGGTGAGTTTGTCTTGGATTTTTTGTCATAAGACTCAAATAGAGTACCAAGATTTGTGCGCAAGTTCTTCAACTTCACATCACGTGTGCTCATGTCAAGCTTCCCTAAGCAATATTCGACAATTGATAGCTTAAAACGTGGATCAAAGATTGCTGCCATTGCAAAAACTCCACTGACGTCTTTCCAATACTTATCGAACTTCTCTTTCATCGGTGGCACCATGTCTCTAATAATCTCATCTTCGCTTTCTTTATGCGTCTGAAGCCAATCATGGATCATCCACACTTGATAGAAATACAAGTTCGAAGTCGGGTAATGCGAACCTGACATCAAACGTGTGATCTCAGCAAAAGGCCCCAAAAAACAGCTTATTT
>CAKOAT010708487.1:715361-782536 GCA_932364175.1 Eruca vesicaria subsp. sativa | reverse complement strand
AGCTTACGAGGAAATTGTTTCCACGGCTTTACGAGGAAATCTTTCCTCGTAAATTAGCTAGGCCTTTACGAGGAAAATAGCCTTTACGATGAACGTCTTTCGACGAAACACGTTTCCTCGCTATTTCCTAGTAAAGGGCCCTTTACTAGGAAATAACGAGGAAAACCCGTCCTAGTAAAGGACGTGTTTTCTTGTAGTGGCGAACGTGTCGGGACCGAAAGAGTGCGAACGTATCGGGACCGAAAGGGTGCGAACATATCGGTTCCGAAAGGGTGTGAGCATGTTGGTACCGAAAGGTTGCGAACGTGTCAGGACCGAAAGGGTGCGAAAGGTTCGGGACCGAAAGGGTGCGAACGGTTTGGGACCGGAAGGGTGCGAACGGTTCGGGATCGAAAGGGTGCGAACGGATCGGGACCGAAAGAACGGTTCGGGACCGAAAGGGTGCGAACGGTTCGGGACCGAAAGGGTGCGAACGGTTCGGGACCGAAATGGTGCAAACGGTTCGGGACCGAAAGGGTGCGAACGGTTCGGCACCGAAAGGGTGCGAACGGTTCGGCACCGAAAGGGTGCGAACCGTTCGGCACCGAAAGGGTGCGAACGGTTCCGCACCGAAAGGGTGCGAACGGTTCCGCACCGAAAGGGTGCGAACGGTTCGGCACCGAAAGAGTGCGAATGGTTCGGCACCGAAAGGGTGTGAATGGTTCGGCACCGAAAGGGTGCGAGTGGTTTGGGATCGAAAATGTGTGAATGTAACGTCACCGAAAGGGTGCAAATGGAACGTCACCGAAAGGGTGCGAATGTAACATCACCAAAGTGGTGAGAATGTAACGTCATCAAAAAGGTGTGAATATAACATCACCGAAAAGGTGCGAATATAATGTTACCAAAAGTGAACGAACATAATATCATTGATACTTATGGATGCAAGTCATTAGAGTTAAGGCCGAGCCATCATGAGTGGTAAACATACTGTTCATGGTCGGGTGCTATGGACTATGATCCATGATATGGATCGATGGCTCAAAAAGAAGTGTATATGAAACAGCCTTAAAGTTCTATTGTACCTTGTAATAANTAATGTTACCAAAAGTGAACGAACATAATATCATTGATACTTATGGATGCAAGTCATTAGAGTTAAGGCCGAGCCATCATGAGTGGTAAACATACTGTTCATGGTCGGGTGCTATGGACTATGATCCATGATATGGATCGATGGCTCAAAAAGAAGTGTATATGAAACAGCCTTAAAGTTCTATTGTACCTTGTAATAAAGTATAAAAATATATACATTCATATGTATGGTAATGAAAGCACATAGACACTAACATCAATTTTTTTTTTTTTTGAAAAATGGAAAGGCATGACTCCTGATGGTAAATACTACACACCTATAGAGATGAATATACAATCCAAGGTGTATCGTGTTAAACAAATTATAGAACTACTTTATAAAGTTTGTATGCCAAATTTAAATGCAAACCATTTTTAAAATTAAATATAAAAATAATCAGAGAAGGTTAATTATTTATTTGTTTCCTTAAAAGACACTTTTAAGGGTATATAACAAATCATAAAATATATTTTTCAAAAATACTCCACATTTCATTTTATTTGGCATTCGCAACCTTTCATATTAATTGAGATTTTTATTAAGATACACAACTTTTTATTTTATTTGGCATCATAATCTTTAGAATTAATTGAGTTTTTTGTTAAGATACACAGCCTTTCATTTTATTTATTAAGAAACACAACTTTTCCTTTTTTTTAAGAGACACAACTTTCCATTTTATTTTGCCTTAATAATATTTCACATTAATAGGCATTTTTATTAAGAATTACAACTTTTCATGTTATTTGGCATTCACAACCTCTGGAATTAATTGAGATTTTTATTAAGATACACAAATTTAGAATTAATTGGTATTTTTATTAAGACACACAATCTTTCATTTTATTTATTAAGAGACACAGCTTTTCATTTTATTTTATTAAGAGACACAACCTTTCATTTTATTTATTAAGAGAATTAACTTTCATTTTATTTTACATTTACAACATTTCACATTAATTGATATTTTTATTAAGAGTCACAACATTTCATCTTGCTTGACATTCACAACTTTTAGAATTAATTGGGATTTTTTATTAAGATATACAATTTTTATTTTATTTGACATTCACAACCTTTAGAATTAGTTTTGATTTTTATTAAGTGACAACCTCTCATTTTATTTATTAAGAGACACAATCTTTCAGTTATTTCTTTAAAGAGACACAACTTTTCATTTTATTTTGTATTTTCAACCTTTCACACTAATAGACATTTTTATTAAGGGTCTCCATTTTTTTTATTTGGCATTCACAGATTTTTAAATTATTCAAGATTGTTATAATTAGTAGATTTTTATTATGAGAAGACACAACTCTTATAACTATTTTAAATATATTTAAATTATTTTTTCTGAGACACAATTGTTTTTATAATGAAAAGATGCAACTTTTAAACTAATATATTTCATTTTTTATGAAGAGATATAACCTTTCAAAAATTGTTATTACGAGAAGACACAATTCTTACAACCTCTTTTAAATACTTTTAAACTATTTTTTATGAGACACAAACTTTTTTTATAATGAAAAAGATGCAATTTTGAAAATAATAGAAATTATTTTATAAAAAGACACAATTCTATTTATAATAAAAAGATGCAACCTTTAAACTTATATATTTTAGTTCTTATGAAAAGATACACAACCTTTAAAACTAATATATTTCATTTCTTTAAATAGACACAACTTTTCATTTTATTTTGTATTTTCAACATTTCACACTGATAGATATTTTTATTAAGAGTCTCAATTTTCTTTTTATTCGGCATTCACAGCCTTTGAAATTAATCAAGATTGTTATAACTCGTAGATTTTTATTATGAGAAGACGCAACTCTTATAACTATTTTAAATATTTTTAAATTATTTTCTGAGACACAATTGTTTTTATAATGAAAAGATGCAACTTTTAAACTAATATATTTCAGTTCTTATGAAAAGATACAACTTTTCAACAGTTGTTTTGTTTTTCTTTTAATGGTCCAAATAAAATTTGTATGTAACTTTTAAAATAATAGATTTTTTTTTTTAATACAAAATTATTTTTATAATGAAAAAATGCAATGTTTAAATTAATATATTTAAGTTTTTTATGAAAAGATACAACCTTTCAACAATTGTTATTTTGAGAAGACACAATTCTTATATCCTCTTTTAAATACTTTTAAATTATTTTATCTGAAACATAAACTTTTTTTAATAATGAAAATATGCAACTTTTAAAATAATAGATAACTTTTTATGAAACTACACAATTATATTTATAATAAAAAGATGCAACTTTTAAACTAATATAATTCGGTTCATATGAAAAGATACAACCTTTCAATAATTTTTTTTTTTTTGAAAATAGACAATTATTTTTATAATGAAAGATGCAACTTTTAAACTAATATATTTCAGTTTATTATGAAAAGATACAATTTTTCAACCATTGTTTTGTTTTTCATGCAATTGTCCTAAGAAATGTTTTTTAGACATACGATATTTATGGCATTAACATATTTTTTTTTTCAAACAACACATCTTTTTAAATGAAAGAGTCATACTTTTCATATTTGAAGGATTACAATCTTTGGTTATAATTTTTTTTTTCTTCTATTGGTCTTAATAATTTTTTTATACTTAAATTAAAATTGCTATAAGCAGTTCTTTTTTTTTCAAACAACACATCTCTCTAATTTGAAGAGTCATACTTTTCCGTAATTCTTGATTTTTAAAATTTTTTTGAAGAGTTTCAGTCTCGTGGTTGTAATTATTATGGTTCTATCTAATGGTCCTGAAAATGTATTTGGTTGAACTTTTTTTCCTCGCAACTCTTGAAAATATTCATTTTAAAACAAAACACAACTCTTGATAACTTATCAATGTACCTTTTCAGATTACTATAAATAGAACGTTTTACAGATGCAATTTTTTAAGAAAATTTATGTGTTTTTTTTCTAATATAGATATGATTCTTAGTACTCTTGAATATAATGTTTGATTCATTATATAGTTTTAAACGATCTTTAAAAATTTATTGTGGTGTCTGCAAAAATAAATTAATAGGTTTAGTTTGAGTGAAACTAAACTACCATATCCAAGCCAATCTGGCTATAAGAAAACAACCTAATTTTTTTTGTGTAATCTCTTATTCTACTTCTGATAAAGTCTTTTTTTTTGTTTTTCTAACCCAGTTTGTATGGAGGTACTAAGCCTGATAGATTTAAAAATGTCGTTCTTTGCATGTTAATTACAGTGTTTTAAAACATATTATATTATTTAATTAAAAGATTTAAACTGTTCCATCATTTCAACAAATTTTAAAAGGTTGTCTTCTCATATATAAAAAGATAAAAGAAAATGACTGCGACTTTAATATTAAAACTTACTTAATATTGTTATGCTAAACACATAACATTTAAATTTATACATCTTTAAACACAAATTATATTTTCACTCTTCTATTATATAAGATTATTTTTTAAGTATTGATCTTCGTACAAAATAATTAGTTTATAAAATGATTCAAAATGATTGACTAACAAATATAAATTATATAAAAGTTACTTTAAAAAAAAACATCTTTTCTCCCGCGCGTTTACGCGCGGGGTGGTTTCCTAGTATTAAATAATAACATTTTATTAAAAAATCTGAAATCTTTTTTTTTTTACTAATTCAGACGTCATGACTGGTTGGGTAACAATTGACTTTTTTTTTTATAACACAGGCATTGTGATAAAACAAATTGGGAGTAACCGGTACAGAAGAGAAAAAAAAAAGGATGTTAGTAGACATCATAACAAAGTGGATAGAATCTCACCGAAGCGAGAAAGTGATGAAGCCACACCGGAACATTTCTGGCGATATAAGACTGATGACGCTGATCATGAGTGACACTTAAAGTAACTGCATGCTGCTTCATTTCGTTCAGGAAGGACGTGTTCTAGACTCCAAGTGGTAACAATTGACTAATCCATAAACTAGATTTTACTATGATTGCAATTGGATTATCAATCTTTAGAAAGAAATGATGTAGAATGATTTGGTTCATTAATTTCATAACTTTTTATTATTTAATTTGAAAGGAATGAAATATACATTTTATTAATTTCACAACAACTTTAATATTCAATATTCCAATATTTCACTAGACATGAATGGGAACAAATGTATCCATTATCTCCATCACAAACCTTGAGGACGATGGAGACTTTGCATCGAGAATGACATTGGCTGCATAGTGGCCGAGTGTTGTTATTATTACAAACCACCTCAAGTCTTCTTTTAAAATAGAAAATGAGTTTTTTTAGCTTGAGGCGTGAGAAGTCTCCTAGTAGGCATCGTGTATGAAATGTGACTTCGCAATCAGTGCATGTGTAACACCATTTACATTGATCTAGTTCTTTCTCACAAATGTCGCACCAACTTTTTCTACTCTCCTCCTTTACACCATAGTATAAAGTGATACGGTGATCGTCATTCCTATGCCATATTTTTAAAGGCAAACTAGCACAATACAAACATAGATTGAAGTTACAAGCATCGCAGCGTAACAGTGTATTGTCATGTGCAAAGTCTTTACATGCATCACAACTGACCCTTCTCTTATCAAAATAAAGGGGATGTAAATGGCCATCACGGATGAATGACTCACAGAGAGAACCACAATGTACATCTGTTCTACACGCACCATCTGATGATCTGTACATGAAACCATCGAATAATACTCCACACTGCCTGCAGTTGTCTACAACTTCATTAACAACTTCCAACTCAGATGGTCTGGAGAAAAAGACAAGTCTTTTCTTCATAGGAATATTAGCACACTTTTCATGAAAACAAATCCACATTCATCACAACCATATACGGACTCACATCCAAGTGGAAGAATACATGCATCACATGTAACCACTTATCATAAAGGACATTATGTTTGTAGAGTTTTAAAAGATGTTTTTTGTGACTGAAATGATTTATCAAGTCATCACCCACCACTTTGAATGGTGCAATATTATATTCAGTATCATCATGATTTGGCATACCTTCCAATTCTGCACCATCCCATACGTCATAACGTACAGCGCATCTAGTATGAACTGCATACTCTAGACAAACAGAGCAAGAATAAGCTCCATGGTACTGACTTAAACTTTTTCGGCAAACTCCACATTTAGACTATCCAGCACCAAGATGATTTACCTTTTCTGAGAGATTGATGCAGTCCAGGCTGATGTATACATTGCATTGACGACATATATACAATGATCCCCAAATTTCTCATTGCATACCGCACAAGTTACGACATGGCGGATCTTCAACAAAGCAAGTGGATGGTCATGACATGGCGGATGTTCGATAGCAGATGGTGATGGTTTCCTCCAACAAAACAAATCCACCCTGAAACCACATGTGGAACAAATATAAAATGGACGGTTTATTTTTCTCCCACACAAATCACATGGACCATTTCCAAAGCCGGTGCTCGTGAGCAGGACAGGGTGATGTTGTGGGTGAGAAGGATGGTTTATTTCTAATGGGGCTTCGATGCACTTCTTATGGAAAAACACACCAATACAGTCAGGATCTTTGCAATAGTAGCCACCGTAAATGGTTTCGTATGCATTGCAGGCACCACAAAATGTGGTAACAAACTTAGCTGAAGGAAAAAGAAGATGCTCGTGAAAAGATAGTTTATACATTGTTATTGATGTTAGGTCTCAAGTGAATTTTAAGAAGTTTATTTGGTGGTGTTCACAATGGAAATCCCCAAAGACGTTATTATATATGCCTTTGTAAAAACTTTATTCTTTCATTAATACAACGAATCTTGTTTTGCTGAAGGAACTTAATTGTTCCTGAAGAAATCCGAAAGTGTGCAAGGAAAACGAAATGCTTTCTTCCATCAATAACCAAAAAATATGTTTTTTTTCAGAATTTTTTTTTCTTTTTGAATTTACCCCTTCAACAGTTTTTTTTGAGGTTTATTACTTTGGAGAAGAAAATATCTTCGATTGTGAAGAGGAAGTTTTATCATCCAAAAGACACCTACCGTTGTAGATACTACATAGTAGCAGCTAAGCTATTTATAAATGCATAGAAAGAAACTTAAGACACAGCCAAAGAGGGGAAACCTTTGTCACGTTGAAAAATGATCATAAACATGTATTACATGGGTCAATTGGTGAATATTACTCAGTTTTCTTTTCAAAATTCAAATAAAAAAAAAAATTGTTTATAGAAGTTGAAATGGGTCATGTGACCCCTATGAAAGAGCTGTATCTACACCACTGTATACAATCATAGTTACATTTTCTCTAGACACAATTATGGAGAAAATTAAGGAGAAAATACACATGAGTGTACAAGTTAATGCACACAATATAGTTGCCTAATATTCCCAGTAACTAAGCTTGGTGTCTAGACGAGTGGACACCATCCAAAATATATGCAGACAAAGAAACTTAAACATTCATTTAATTAGACTCAGTGCAAACTCCAAATAGAATTTGAATTCTTCCCCAAAATAACGGCTTCTCTTTTTGCAGCTCCTGAGTTATTATTACAGCGTCGCTCCATTGACCTTTTAACACACAAATAGGATTCTTCACTCATCGATTTGTTGTTGGAAGTGGGCAACAAAGATTTGTGATGAGCAAGAAGACTCCCACACCTTTGACAAAAACTTCTTTTATGTTCTCAAACACAAACCTAACCTCAAAAATTTAAACATAACACAATGCTGGATAAACTGATTTTTCCCACTACAGTGACAACACATACTACATTAAATAATCGAACAACAACAATAACGAAACGAGTCATGTGCAGATATATATATAGATATATTTATGTTTACTAACACTGCTCCTCTGATCAAGAAAATCACCTAACATAGTAGTTAGTTATTATAAGATCTTTAAAATCTATCAGAATTAGCGAATGTAAACTTCTTTAAAAGTAGAGGATATTTCAATCTCAACGCATGTGATTAGGACACAAAGACTTAGCGTAGATTCCAAACGTACCAATAGCAGTACTTACAAAACATGAGATAAGAAATCAAATTCTACAAACACAAATTTAGACATTTCAGATTATTATTATTATTATATATGAGTATATTGGAGTACAATAATAACCTATTCTACACTAGAAAACATAATGAGTCTCTTTATTACATTTCGGTTATAGAAATAAGTTTTGCCAAATTATTTAGAAAAGCGAATGAAAGTATACAGCCACTCATCATACAACTTAAATTGTACCAAAACACATTAGTAGGGTACACAGGACTGGGAACATATGTATCTATTATCTCCATCACAAGTCTTTAGGACGACTAAGAAGTTGCATCGAGAATGACACTGGCTGCATAATGGCCGAGTGCTTTTATTATTATGAACCACCTCATATCTATCTCCACGATAGGTACTAATGAGCTTTTCTGGCTTGAGACGTGAGAAATCTCCTAGTAGGCATCGTGTATGAAATGTGACTTCACAATCAGAGCATGTATAGAACCATTTACAGTGATCTACTTCCCTCTCACAAATGTCGCACCAACTTTCTATGCTCATCTTTACACCGCAATGTAAAGTGATAGGGTGATCATCATTCCTATGCCACATCTTTAAAGGCAAAGTAGCACAATACAAACATAAATTGAACTTACAAGCATCACAACGCAGCAGCCTATAGTCACCTGGAAGAGGGTTCTCACAAGCAACACATTTAGAACCCCATTGCCTATCAAAATATAGAGGATGTAAATGGCCATCATGGACAAACGGCTCAGTGAGAGAACTACAGTGTACATCTATTCTTGACATATATTCCCCTGTGTACATGAAACCATCAAATAATACTTTACATTGGTCGCACTTGATTACAAATCCGCCAACAACTTCCAAGGAGTATGGTGCAGGACTAAAGATATTCTTTTTCTTCATAGAAAGATTAGCACACTTTTCATGAAGAATAAAACCACACTCCTCGCAACCATAGATGGACTCAAGTCCAAGTGGATGACGACATGCTTCACATCGTAGCCACTTATCATAAAGTGTCTTGTTGTTTTTGTAGAATTTTAAAGGATGTTTTTCATGACTAAAATGAATTATCAAGTCATTACCCACCACCTTGAATGGTGCAGTATATGTATCATGATTTGGGATACCCTCTAATTCTATAAGATCCCATACGTCATCTCTTACTGCACATCTACAATGAACTGCATACTTTGTACATAGAGAGCAAGAATAAGCTCCATGGTACTTACTTAAATTTTTGTGACAAACTCCGCATTTCGAGTATCCCCCACCAAGATGATGAGTGAAAGAAATTTGATGATTATGGCGATTGATGTTGATAACACGGGGTAAGTCAATACATTCTCCATGGGTAATAAAAGCACATTGAATACATACATAAGGCCCTGATTTATCCTCTTCCCCACAAACATCACAAGTAAATGAGATTTTTTTGGAAAAGAGAGTAAGTGGATGTATATGGGTCTTCTTATGCCCAATTACAAGGGGTGGTGGGTTTTTAGTACAAACAAGGCATATGCTGAAGTTGCAAATGTAACAATGATAAAGAAATTTGTCTGGTTGTTCTTTACATGATAAACAAGTCTTTTCGGCATCATCCAAAAGTTTTTTAGATGCAATGAGTTTGATAGGATGATTAGGGTGACAATGATGATTTACCTCTTGTGAGAGATTGACGCAGTCAATGTGGAAATATATATGGCATTCATGACATATATATGATAGTCCCCAAAAATACTTCTCGCATACCTCACAATATCTCCTTTTTAGTTTCTTCACGAAGGCAAGTGGATGGTGATGACATAGGGGATGTTTGATAGTAGGTGGTGATGGTTTCATCCCACAAGTCAAATGTACTTTGAATCTACATGTGGAACAATTATAGTACGAGAAACCAATACCTTGCCCACAAATATCACATGGATTATAAGGAGAATCGTTTGTGCGCAGCCTGAGAGGATGTTGGGGGTGAGAAGGGGTGTTGATTTCCAATGGGGCTTCGGCGCACTTCTTATGGAAGAATGAAGCGGAACAATTAGGATCATTGCAATAGTATCCACCGTAAATGGTTTCTCGTATACCACAGCAATGACATATTGTCATTACAACAACCCGAGCTGAAAAGAAAAGAGGATGCTTGTGAAATGATGGTTTATACATGGTTGTTGATGTTATTGTTTCCATGTGTAAACCGATGTAAATATGTGAGTGAATTTAAGAGGGTTTGTTTGATGGGATAAACAATTGGAACCAAAATACATTGTTATATATACATCCGTAAAGTTGATTCTTTGTGTCATGTGTGGAAACAAGTTAAAAGATTATTCCCGAAGAAATCTGAAAATGTGCTTTCTTTCCCAAACAAACAATTCAAAAATAAATGCTTTCTTCCAACAATAACAGAACAAATGGTATTACTTTCGAGGAGTGAGATGTCGAGACAAGGCTTGATTGATTGATGCCTAACACCAAAACCTGCAGTTTAACTACTTTGAATGATTCTTATTCGAAACCATAAACCCTTAGTGTTATTGTAAAAGTTGAGTATTTATAAATCTTTTATACTTTTTTGCATTTCTCATCCATACGCTTTTAGGAAACATTTTTACACAATATGATCCAAACACAGCACAAATTTAAAATCTAACGCAATTTGAGAAGCCAAGAGGAAGACTCCCATATATAGACATTAGACTTCAATCTGTAGCAAGATAACACAAAGCGGCGAATATAAACTTCATTAAGTATAGAGGATATTTTCAATCTCAACGCATTTGTTTAGCACACAAAGACTTAACATAGATTTCAAACATACCAATATCAGTACTTACAAAACATGAGATAAGAAATGAAATACTACAAACACTAATTCAGACATTTCAGATTTTTTTTTTTTATTTTTTTTTAACTTAAATAAGTTCAAGCGCTGGTGAATTTGGTCACCGCCTTGGTCCCTTCAGAAACAGCGTGTTTCGCCAACTCTCCAGGCAAGACTAATCTCACAGCAGTCTGAATCTCCCTTGAAGTAATCGTCGGCTTCTTGTTGTACCTCGCAAGCTTAGAAGACTCTCCAGCAAGTTTCTCGAAGATGTCGTTGATGAAACTGTTCATGATCCCCATTGCTTTGCTCGAGATTCCGATGTCGGGATGAACCTGCTTCAGCACCTTGAAGATGTAGATCTTGTATGTCTCTACGCTCTTCTTCGAACGCTTCTTCTTCTTGTCTCCAGCCACGGCGGGATCCTTCGGAAGCTTCTTCCCGGCCTTTGGTTTCTTCTCCGCCGGAGCTTTCTCGGCTTTTGATTTTTACTAGATGTAGCAAAGCACGAATCTGAGAAGGAATTTTAGTAAGTTAAATTGCTTTGGATTTTGCTTGTTGTCTACAAAAGCATGAGAGATTACTTTTTATATACATCGGAAGAAATGATATAATTGGATAAAATAGTTTGACGCGGATCAGTACGGTCTTTCCCGCCCCCGGCTTTCTACATCGGCCCATATATTATAATTAATGAGCCCAATTGTATGCCCATTTTGAATTAGTGAGATTGAGACGCAACCTTCTTAACCGGAACTTGATGTTAACCGAAGTCACTTAGACCACCCACAATGCGGGATGTTAACTGATTCTTAACACAAATACTTAGGCAAAACTAGGATAAGATCCGCGCCTTGCGCGGGATAAATCTATTATTTTTATTATGTTTTGAAAAATGAAACAATAGTTCGGTTCCATTTGGATTAGAGGTGTTCAATCCGGATATCGGGTTTCGGTTCGGCTCGACTTTTTGGTATTTCGATCATTAAAATATAATTACTATTCTAAATCTATATGTACTTCAGTTTTATTTGGTTTATATACCATCGATTTTCAGTTTATTCAATTTTATACCAAAAAACCTAATTATTTAGTTTGAGATCTATTATATATTATACAAATATATAATATGATCATATTTAGAGTCATATTGTCACAGAGTCATTTATTAAAAAATATTATATATTTAAATAAAAAAATAAAAAACAAAAAAACGCTTCTATCATCTAATAAAATGATCAAATCTAGAATTAATATCAAAACAATAAATTTTGAAAATAAAAATAAAAAACAAAACAGAAGAATGAAAGAAAAGTTATTATATTCTTCCATATTTAGTGTTAATCAAACCAATATGTCTTCGATTGAACACAACTCTGTTTGTTTAAAGATAAAAAAAAGTTGTAAAGAATTTCAACTAATTGTTGACCATCAATTTATAATCTTTACTTCAATTTAGTTATTGTTAAAAAAGCAAAAGATCAAAATAAGAAGTCTCATTTGTAATAAATTGTTAGCTATTTAAAAATTATAATTATAGTTCAACTCATGTAACAAATAGATATTCATACGTCGTTATAAATATATACATATTTACATGTTTCAGTTTAATCGGTTATAAATCAAACCATATCCAAATCCTATGGTTTTTATAAAATCACATCCATTCGGTTTGTATAGTATATACCAAAAATAACCATATTATCGATTGTTAATATCTTTTAAAAATATAAAATTAAAAAAAAAGAACTAAGATATTTAAATCATTGATAACAAAAAAATCCAATGTGAAAAATTTAATAAGTTTATAATTTATAAATGTTCTTGAAAATTTATTGAAAATTTTGAAATTAAAATATTTATGTAATCTTATATGGTATATAGTTTAATCTGTATATATATATTTGTTTTATTATTGAATTATACTTTTTACTTATATGGTTTTAAAATCATGTATATATTTTTATAATAAAAATGTTAAACTATTGATCATTAATTTTTAACATAGTAATTTTAATAGTTTAGTTATTTATTCTCGTTTTTTAAATTTAAAATATAACCTACACGCAAAAATCTAAAGTTTAATTTTATAGCTAATTTGATTGTTTAATTTATTTTAATAATATAAAATTAAAGAAAAATGATGGAGGATATATAAACTGTTATCAAATATTTATTATTAGAATCATTAAGTGTCATATATATATTAGTCATTTATGGTAATTCCGTAGGTTTTCTTTATGAAAAGAAAATAAAATAGTAATTATATATGGGGGAACAATCATTAAGTGTCATATATATATTAGTCAATTATGGTAATTCTGTAGGTTTTATTTATGGAAAGAAAATAAAATAGTAATTTTATCTAGGGGAACAATCATAAATGCTTCTATCATAAATCATATCATATCATCATATCATATAATTTGACCAACGAATGTAACTAGCGACATATAAAAATCGAATGTGGACCTACTTATTTTTCAATTGAATGTAATTGAATACCTAATTGAGTGACACCTAAGCATGAGGTCTTTTTAAATTATTACAAAATTGAGGTTACAATTTTTTAAATGTTTCTTCTTTAATATATAAGGGATAGATTAAAATAATATTATTATTTTTTAGTAAATTAAGAAAGGCTCCTTAAATAAAAAGATTAAGGATTTGATCCTTAATATGTGGTAACGTATTCAAGCCTCTCGTTCTCATCTCTATCATCCTCTTCTCTCCCAATATCTCTCTCTCTCTCTCGCCTTCGATACAGGGGCGGACTCACGCTTTGACGGGGTGTGGCACATGCCCCACGCTAATATAAAGTAGAGATAATTGGCTAAAGTGCCCTATTTGACACCTATAATTAGAAACTTGCTCATGATGTGACAATCACTTTACTTTGGACCATTTTGCCCTTCTCTACACTCTCTCTCCTCTCTTTGACATTTTTCCCCTTTTTTCTATTCAATCCCTAATTATTTTACAAATCAATATCATTCTATATACAATTAAATTTTAAATTTCATTATTTTTTCATAATTGGCTTTGAATCCTCAATTTTTTGACCTTTTTTCTCTCTAATTCCTAATTATTTTACAAATCTCTATCATTCTATATACAATTAAATTTTAAATTTCATTATTTTTTCATAAGTGGCTTTGAATCCTCAATTTTTTGATAATATCAATTTTCTGGGTTTTAGATTCGACGTCGTGTTAGCGGTTAACAAATATTGTAGACGTTAACAGAAAAGTTAGTTGTTAACAATTATTTTTACGCTTCGCGTTAATAAATGTGTTCGCTGTTAACAAATATTGTAAACGTTAACAGAAGTGTTAACTGTTAACAATTATTTTTACGCTTCGCGGTAATAAATGTGTTGGCTGTTAACAAATATTGTAGACGTTAACAGAAGTGTTATATGTTAACAAATGTTTTTACGCTTCGTGTTAATGAGAGGAAAGAGAAATGGCATTCTCGGTATTTCCTTGTCAAATGGTTGTGTCAGTGTCATTCATGTCCAATCAATGGTATTTTGCTAATTTGAGCTTTAAATATGGGTAGTTCACTGAATCACTCTATAAAGTATCTTATACACAAATAGGTATATTAATGTAGTCAGCTCATTTGGTTTTTAAGGACAATTACTGTCACATTTGGTTCGAACCTAGGTCTTCATTTTCTCTTTGTTTTTCAACTTTTTCCACACATTACTATATTTAGTCTCTTTTTCATGTTGTTAAAAAAGGAATCACTTTTTTCCTAAAGAAGTTTTTCTTTCTGATATCTAATAGAATTTCCCCCCTTCTATTAATAATAGTTTTACCTTTTATAAAATAAAAATTACTCTATTTTAGTTTTACTTATTTTGTCAACAATTTAGTTTTACTTTAACAACTATTTGTATTTTTCTTGTCAACACATTTATTTGTATTAAGCTTGTATTTTTCAATACTGAAATTAAATTAACAACTAAAATGAAAAAAAAACATAATTTTTTATGGTATAGAATTATGTTAATATTAATAAATAATATTTTAAATTATAAGAAAATATTAATTTTTGAGTTGATTTTAGTTTTTTAAAATTTAAATTAACGTTGTTTCAAAATTGTAACATAATATAACAAAAATTACTATACTATAATTTTAAAAATAATTTTAATTTACTAAATTATAATTCTATTTTTAGTAAATATAATAAAAAAATTAACTACGTATTCATATATTATGCCCCATGTTGAATGAGTTTCTGGATCCGCCCCTGCTTCGATATGGAGTTACGGTAGATCCTTTTTTGGTCGAAGCTCTGCAGAACCCTCGCCATCGTCTCACGAGTAAGCTTCCTTCTCTGATTCATCTCACAAAACCTAATTTGATCATAAGAAAGTTTGGATTTTATTGCTTAAATCCATGTAATAGTAAAGACTTGTACTTTGTTGTAACATTTTTCTCTGTTCCGCAATAACTAGAAAGAATCTATAGAATCGGACGGTGCTCAATTTTATTTTTCTATTATTTTGGGTTTGTTCTGAAGATGCAACTTTTTAATAGCTGTTGTGGAAAAGGATCTGAGGGCTACGTCTTTGATTCATTGACTATATAATTGTTAATTCTCCTCTTTCGATTTTGAATTTTTCTTTGTTGGTTTACTGGTAAAACATATTCTTGGTTCAGTCAGCTTTGGTGTTCCTTCGTTGATTAGGAGTTTTCTTGCTGTTGCGAATTCGAATTCTTTGGGGAACTTCACGCAGCCACAAACAGTTTCAAGAGGTACCAAGTCAAGTTCAGGAGAAGGAGAGGTATTGATTCTTCATTTGTTTTTTGTTGGTTTTGTCTGTTTGGTCTTTTTGGTTCTGAATTGTTTCTTCTGCTTAGGCTCATGAGTTGCCTCAGTATGGACTCACTGTTGGTCTTACCAACTACGCTGCAGGTATTATTAAATCTGTCCTATGTTTTGTGATTTTTAGCTAGCTGATTCTGTGTCTATCGTTTCTTAAAGACTGTTTTTTTGTCCAATCAGCTTACTGCATTGGGCTTCTTTTAAGTGATTCTGTGTGGGTGTGCGGGGTTGAGGTCTGTGTTTATAGGTCAGCAGGTTCATGGCTAAAAGCTTTTTCAGTACGTGGAGATGAAGATGAAGTGATGTGGAGCTCCATGATTTCTGCTGATGGGTTTCATGGACAAGGGGAAGAGGCTATCAAGCTGTTTAATACCATGGTGGAGGAGACAGAAATGGAGATAAACGAGGTCATGTTTCTGAACTTGCTTTATGCCTGTAGCCATTCTGGTTTAAAATAAGGTCTATGCCAATGAAACCAGACACTGTTATATGGAAAACATTGTTATCTGTATGTATCATACACAAAACCCAAATCCCAAACATTGTTATCCCTCTCCGTATGTAGTAGAACAAATATGTCCATATCCTTTATTTTTCTAAGTTTTAAATTTTTTTTTTTATTCTTAAGGACTCTTAAGTAGAAAACACCATTGGACATACAATTTATACTAGAATCCTTAACTATTAAAAAAAATTTAATGGCTAAGGACTCCAATGGAAGTAACACCATTGGAGTTGCTCTTACTCTGCTGTTATCAACGGATTAAGCAATGCCTGGTTTGTAAATGAAGCTGAGATTCTATGTGCAAAAATGAGGCCTGGAAATTCAGTTCCTAACCAAGTAAACATACGGTTGTTTTCTAGGAATTCTCACCAATGGAGAAGGTTGGTGACATGCAGAAAGCTGTGGACCTCCATGATGCAATATTGAAAGGGGTTTTTTAGCTAACACTGCTATATACAATAAGTTGGTTCGCGGGTTTTGTAGAGAAGGGAGAATGAATGAAGCCTATAAGAGTTTGATTGTCTACTTTCTTGTATATGTAAATATATGCCTTGTTATATAATAATAGTCAGCTTCTTTCGCTAGAAAACGCATTGACTGACTATGTCCGTGAGCTCCAGTCCGGTGTGATAATAAGTTAAATTTTTCGTAGACTCGAAAGATTTCTTAAGTGATTTAGATTCACTCACATGGTATTGCATATATCACCCATCTTTCTACTCCATTTCAAACACACATAATTCTATAATTCTTTGTGGATGTGTCATCAAAATATAAATGCACTTTAGTAATATAAGTAAATAATAAATTATTTTAAGCCTTTCAACATATATTACAAAGCATGATGTTACAATAAGCATTGTCCAGATAAATAAAAAAAGCAAATGAAATAATACAATCAGAAAAGAACCACTCATCATGAAACATAAGTTCAGATTCACACAGTTAACCCATATAGCTCGATAAACAATAACGGGAACAGATGTATCCATTATCTTCATCATACGCCCTTAGGACGATGGAGACCTTGCATCTAGTGTGACATTGGCTGCATAATGGCCGAGTATTGTTATTATTACGAACCACCTCAAATGCTTTCCAAAGATATACAATGAGCTTTTCTGGCTTGAGACGTGAAAAGTCTCCTAGTACACATCGTGTATGAAATGTAACTTGGCAATCAGAACATGTATAGAACCATTTACATTTATCTAGTTCGCTCTCACAAATGTCGCACCAACTTTTTATGCTCTCCTTCACACCGTGATATAAAGTGATAGGGTGATCATCATTCATGTGCCATATCTTTAAAGGCAAACTAGCACAATAGCAGCATAGATCAAAGTTACAAGCATCACAATGGAGAATATAGCCTTTTATAAAGTTCTCACATACATTGCAATTGGAATACTCTGATCTCTCATAAAAATATAGCGGATGTGAATGGCCATCATAGACGAACGGCTCAGAGAGAGAACCACAATGTACATCTATTTTCCATGTACCTTGCACTCTGTACTTGAAACCATCAAATAATTCTCCACATTGCATGCAGCTTTCAACGGTTATATAAACAACTTCCAACGAGCATTGTAAAGGCTGAAAGATAATTCTTTTCTTCATAGGAAGATTAGCACACTTTTCATGAAGAACAAAACCACATTCCTGACAACCATAGATGGACTCAAATCCAATTGGATGAAGACATGCTTCACATTGTAACCACTTATCGTAAAGTATATAGTATATGTACAGCTTTAAAGGATGTTCTATATGACTAAAATGAATTATCAAGTCATCATCCACCACCTTGAATGGTGCAATATATTCGGTATCGTGATTTGGGATACCTTCCAAATCTACAAGATCCCATACACCATCTCTTACTGCACATCTAAAATGAGCTGCATATTTTGGACAAACAGAGCAATAGTAAGCTCCATGGTACTGACTCAAACTCTTGCGACAAATTCCACATTCCGAGTATCGAGCACCGAGATGAGGAGTGAAAGAAATGCAATGATCATGGCGATTGATGTTGATAATATGGGGTAAGTCAATACATTCTCCATGGGAAAGAAAAGCACACTGAGAACATACATAAGGCCCCCCTTTACCGTCTTCCCCACAAACATCACAAGTAAATGGCATTTTTTTGGAAAAGAGAGTAAGTGGATGTATGTGGGTCTTGGTTTTCTCAATAACAAGGGGAGGTGGATTCCTAGTACAAACAAGGCATATGCTGAAGTTGCAAATGGAACAATGATAAATCACTTTTTTTTGTTGTTTTTTACACGAAAAACAAATCTTTTGGGCATCATCAATAAGATTTTTAGTTGCATTGAGTTTGATAGGATGTTTAGAATGACAAGGATGATTTACCTCTCCTGAGAGATAGACACAATCATGGTGGAAGTTTAGATTGCACTCATAACATAAATATGATGGTCCCCAGATATCCTCACTGCATGCCTCACAAGGTATGTCTTTTCGTGACTTGAAGAAAGCAAGTGGATGGTCATGACATAGGGGATGTTCGATTGCAGATGGTAATAGTTTCATCCCACAAATTAAATCCACCTTGAATAGACATGTGGAACAACTATAAAATGGAGGAAAATTATAGCTTTCACACAAATTACATAGACCATCTTGCGCTTTGCTTGTGAGCTGGAGAGGATGTTGGGGGTGAGAAGGGTGGTTGATTTCCAATGGGGCTTCGGCGCACTTCTTATGGAAGAACCAATAAGGACACTTAAGCTCATTGCAATAGTAGCCACCGTAGATGGTTTCTTTTTCATGGCAGCCTCCACAATATGTGTTAACAAACCTAGCTGAAGGGAAAAGAGGATGGTCGTGAAAGGATGGTTTATACACTGTTGTTGATGTTATTGTATCCATCTGTTGATCGATGTATGTGAGTGAGTTTAGGAGGCTTGTTTGATTGGATACATAATTGGAACGGGAAGACGTTATTATATATTCCTTGTGGGCCATCACCTATATTGGAGGGAACAAAGTATGCTTTGTCTTTTCAAAGAAACAAAGAATCAGAACTTTGCTGTTTCATCAATATAACGTATCGTATTATCGTGTCTTGATGAAAAGATTTTATTATTTTTGTCATGGCTGAAAGTTTATATTATTCCCGAATAAATCAGAAAATGTGATTTCTTTTTTTTTCAGCTAAACAAACAAATGTTTTTGAAAATGTGCTTTCTTTCACAAACAAACAAAACAAATATTGTTTTCTTCTTTTCTCAAAAAAAAAAAAAATGTTTTCTTCCAACAACAAGAAAACAAATGCTTTTCTTTCAGATTCGGGTTCTCTCTTTTTGAGCTTACCCCTTGAACAATTTTCTTGAGGGTGTTACTTTGTGGAGAAGAAAATGTTTGTAACTAGAAGTTTATTTGTTGATGTCTCCATGGTTGACAGGTCTCTGTTTGCAAAAAATGTGTTTGATTTTTTTCATCTTATTTATATAGTGAAATAATATTTATATACTCTTAAATTAACATAATCAGATAAACACAATTTATTTATTAGAGATAAAACAAAAAATATATAATGGCGTAATCTGTGTAAAAAACCTAGAACGACGAGTACTTATTAGATTTATTCCTAGTTTCTAGATAGTAGATTCTATTGGATTGAATTTGGATTTGATGACAATACTTTAACTTGGCCGATAATCATCTCTCCAGTAAAAGAATACGAATAAGATTACTTTCGGGTAGACACACAAAGTATAAGATAAGATTATCCCGAAGAAATCTGAAAATATGTTTTATTTCACAAACAACACAAAATGCTTTCTTTCATCAGTAAAATAAATTGCTTTTCTTTCAGATTTGGTTCTCTAAGTAAAATGTTTATACTTCTAGAAAAAAAAAGGCCTGACCCTCAGACCCACTAATTTCAGTAGCTCATGGGCTATAAGAAACAGATTGTATACACAGAGTTTGATGGCTCGTATTTTCACAAGATAAGCAAATAAAATTCATATTATTAAAAAGGCCCAATTTTATATATTTGTCATAACATATATACTGTAGAAACTTTATAAATTAATATCCGATAGATAAATAAACATAATAAATTAATAAATTTCTCCAGTTCCAAATTGGATGGATATAAAATATGACATACAGTAATTCAATAAAATAATAAGATAATAAAATTTTGAAAACTTCTAGATAAATATATGGTCTCATTAAAATCATAAATTAATAAGTAACAAATATGTAATTTTATATAAACATATACATAAACAATTGTTTAACTTTATTCAAAATAAAAAGTATCTCTAATTTTGTTCTTAAGTTTATTAAACTATATATAAAATAAAGGGATATGTATTCTATGATATGTAATCATCATACATAAAATACATCAATAATCAAATAAAAATAGTTAAAATTTATATATGTGAACTTTAACCAGTATATATTATCATAAATGAAGTATTATTTTCAGTTTTGCACTAATTTTTTTTAAATATATAAATCTAAAAAGTAATTCTCTTTAAATTAGTAAAATTTTGAAATCCTAACATTATTAAATTGAGCTCTTACTGACTGTTAATTTAAATAGACTTCTAAAGTAAGATTAATTGTTTATAAGTGGATAGGTTTATCTATTTTATATTTTTATTTTAAATCTAAGTATGAGACTTTTGTTTCTAATACGTTCTCTCGCGATGATAGTTCTTTGAGAAATTCTCTTGGATAATTATTTTTCGTTTATTTTCACAAAAATAACTCTCAAAGAGGAAAATGACCAAAAAAATTTTTTATTAAAAGGTAATTATATACATATACCATTGGATTAACTAATATAAACTTAGGGTTTAGAGTTTAGGGGTAGTTTTGGGTTTAAGATTTCAAATTTTTTTAAAAAATATATTAATGCAATCAAGTGTATATTCTTGAATTAACTTCTTTACACTCCCCCAAACAATCTAAACCCACAGTCAATCCCCCCCCCCCTCAACTTTCAATCTCTTTACTAAACTCCCTAGACTTAACTAATTCATCAATTATCCCCTAAACTTTATTTTCCTAAACAATTCCACAAATTCTATAATTTCCTCTTAACTTCGGTTAGTTATGTAAAAAGAGTGTAGGCAGATTAGGGCTGGGACTTATAATCCGGGATCCGGATTTGATCCGAGATCCGCTCCGAAAATAGGATATCTGGAGCGTCCGGATCCGAATCCGGATAGTAAAATCTCGGATCCGTGCAAATCGAATCCGGATCCGGATATCAAAATTTTATGTCCGGATATCCGGATCCGGATCCGTGTTTCTAAATATATTAATTTTTAGTTTTATTAACAATTATATTTGATATATTAACATTTATACATAAAAATTAGTCTTATAATATTATATCTTAAGTTTAATAATATTATATTAATGATATTATATATCATAAATATATTTATAAACTGTGTATTAATATTTAATTTAGGTATTATTTTAGAATTTTTGTATTTTTAAAATATTTTTTTATTTTTTTATTATTATTTTTACGGATCCGAATTCGAATCTGGATATCCGCGGATATTACAATTTATAGACGGATATCCGAACCTCGGATATCCGGAAGACACAAATCCGAATACAGATACTAAAATCACGGATACTCTAAAATTTCTGGATATCCAGATCTGTGCCAAAGGCATATCACATTTCACAACCTACCCCCACTCTACCCAACCATAAGAACCAAGTAATATTAAAATAAAAAAAGGGGTTAACATGAGTTAGGGTTCACGTAAAATTAAGAGAAAATGGTAAAGAGTGAATTATCAACCCAATTAACAATAGCTGGAAAATCTCAGAGAGATAAAAATCAAGCCTTCTTGTTTACGAAACACTCCACAGTCTGCGTGAGTCTTCAACAGGTTAGTTTTTAAATCTTCTCTTCATCTTAATGTTGTAGGAGGTGCGATAGTCTCGTACTTGTTTAGTGTGTGTGTGTGTATGTAATAGACAACATCAGCCAGAATAAGAGAAGAATGTTTTTTCAGCCTTAACCTCAGCTCAGCGGCGTGATGCCGTGATGGCACTTAATGATGGAAAGAGGCGTGAGGCTTGATAGAGCACCATGATACACGGTTGTTGCATGTCGAGAGAGATGGAGAAAGCGATTAAGGTGATGATTGTTTAAATGGTTTTTAGATTTTGGTTTTTGGTTTTCGGCTTTTACTTTCTAATTTTTAGATTTTGGTTTTTCATTATTAGTTTTTGATTTTGAAGTAGATTTTAGATTTTTGAAAAACACGATTGGTGATTTAGATTTTAGTTTTTGGTTTTATATATAGATCGAAAGGATTGACATAATTGGATAAAATAGTTTGACGCAGATCAGTAAGGCGTACCATTAGATCTTCTTTTAAATAGAAAGATAATCGACGGTCAATATCGAAAGCTCTCACAACTTGGTGGTGGGGATTGTTGACGTGTCGAGTTTGGCGCATTTTATGTATGTCGTGAAATTTGTCTTTCCCGCCCCCGGCTTTCTACGTCGGCCCATATATTATAATTAATGAGCTCAATTGTATGCGCATTTTTGAATTAGTGAGATTGAGACGCAACCTTCTTAACCAGGACTTGATGATAAACGAGGGTAGGTATGTCAAGTGTGGGTTTAGACCGCGGGTCGGGCCCGTTAAGGCTTGCTGCGGGATGGGTTTGGGCCAGGAATTTGTGAGCCCACAAAATAGCGGGCCTAGCGGGATGGACTGTTGCGGGTTGGGTTCAATTGCGGGATGGTCCACAAAACCCGCGGGTTAACCTAAAATCCTGCATGCCTTCTTCATTTCCTCCGCCACCAACCTGAAACAAAACAAAGTAGAGTGAGAGAGAGAGAGAGAGAGCAATAGCGAACAGAGAGAGCATCTTCTTCTCCCGATGTTCTTCAGGTGTTCTGGTGACGGCGGATCTCGCAAGGACTCCACCGGATGGCGGAGGGTCATCTTCTTCTCCCGAAACTGTGACAAGAATCAAGAAAGACTCTTTCTTGATTGTTGAAACGTTTTTCACCGTAGAAGATGACCTTCCGTCATCCGGTGGGATCTTGAGCGACGGATCTTGACAGATCTGGTTTTCTCTTTATGCATGCGACGGCGACGGTGGCTCGGTGAATATCCCAGCCGGTGGTGGTGGTTCGGCTTCTGAGATCTTAGTAGATCTAAAGCTAAAGCCAATTCACCACCACCAGTGACTACTCGGCTCGCCGGCGACATGGGGCATCATCTGAAGGTATTTTTCTCTTTGTATGTTCCTGCATGTAACATGTTCTTTGTATTAATTTGGTGTCTAACTTTTTTTGTCCATGCATGTTCTTCAATCGGAGCTTCCGGATGGTGGAGGGTCATCTTCTTCGCCGGTTAGGAGTCCCTGCATGTTACAGCCGGTGAGGAGTCCTTCCATGTTAATATTATAAATTAATTTGGTGTAGAACATGTTAATGTAACATGTTCTTTGTATTAATTTGGTGTTTAACTTTTTTTGTACTTGTATGTTCTTCAATCGGAGCTTCCGGATGGTGGAGGGTCATCTTCTTCGCCTGTGAGGAGTCCATGCATGTTACCGCCGGTGAGGAGTCCTTGCATGTTAAAGCTTAGTAATTTTATATATTTAATTAATATTATAGATTAATTTATAAAGTTTTAATAAATTTAGATAATCAATTAATATTATAATTTTTTGAAAAAAAAATTAATATTATAAAAATTTATAAAAGTTTAATAATTTAATATAATTAATTAATATTATAGATTAGTTTATAGGTTCAATAATTTTATATAATTAATTAATATTATATATTAATTTATATAGGTTTAATAATTTAGATAATCAATTAATATTATAATTGGTTTGAACAAAAAAAATTAAAATTTAAATTTAAATTATGAAGGTTTAATAATTTTATATTATTAATTAATATTATAGATTAGTTTATAGGTTTAATACGTTTAGATAACTAATTAATATTATAATTTGTTTGACAAATAATTATTAACATTAATAAATGTATTATAGAGTAGTTTATAAAAGTTTAATAAAAATAAATGTATATAATTAATTAGCATTACATGAGTTGCATTGCTTGTCTTCAGTAAGTCATCGAGTTCAAGCCTCCAAGCTTGTTAAAAATCATCCTAAGGACTCAAGGGTGATTGTTCACAGGCTTGACGGTTGAACTCAGTGCGAAGTTAAGACAAGACTCAACTCATTGATTTTGTGATTGTGCTGTCTGTTTGTATAATTATTTGAATATGATTGCTTGAATTGAGTGTTACATGAATTGCATTACTTGTCTTCAGTAGGTCACCGAGTTCAAACCTCCAAGCTTGTTAAAAATCATCCTAAGGACTCAAGGGTGATTGTTCACAGGCTTGGCGGTTGAACTCGGTGCGAAGTTAAGACAAGACTCAACTTATTGATTTTGCTGTTTTTTTATCTCTGCCTAGTTTGATGTCTCTGTCTCGGTTAGCTATTTCTCTTTACTTATGTAACTTTATTTTATATTTTCTTTGCCTGAGATGATGGAGTGATCGTGAACAAACAAGCATGATCAATGGAGAATCAAGTTAAAAAATTGAATCTCTGAGTAACTTAATCTCTGGAAGTAGAACATAGCTTAGGGTTTTAATTTACTAGCATTGCGTAGGTTATCGGTAGGCCAGTTAACTTAGGGTTTTAATTTACTTACATGTTCAGATGTACTGATGACACATTTAAAGTGTACTTGCATAAAATTTCAAATATTTAAAAAATAATATTTGCAATTTTTTAATTAGAATTTTAAAACGGTTTTAGAAAAACCGCAAGACGTGTGAGAGAGACAAAAAACACCAGAAACTAGCCTTCCAGGACCGTAAAACCTAAGAGAGAGAACATGGGATCGAGAGGCGACTCAGAAGATCACACGTTTGATCCAAACTATGTCCCACCAGATACAGTTGACTTGGAAACTCAAAATCTCATAGCTAGGCTTGTTGCAGAAGAAACAAACGTTGATCGGTTCACTGAAGATGATGTAGCTTGTGTTCCTGGAAAGAAAGGAAGCAAAAGAAAGCTTATCAGTCTTGTAGATGAAACTGATTATTATGATGTTGAGCTCACTCCATCAACCCAAAAAACCAAGCCTCGCAGAAAAAAAAATTTTGGAACAGCCTCGAGGAAAACGATGTTGCAATCCACTATAGATGGTGGCATTGGCTCGTCCTCACAAGCGCTCAGAAAGTCTGTTCCTATGAAGTCTGTGATTCGTGGAGGGAGAAGAAAGGTCGTGCCTACTCAATCACCAAAGAAAAAGGCTGTGCCTACTAAGTCGCAAAAGAAGAAGGAGAAGGTCGTAGAGGACATTCCGGACTTTGACAATGAAATCGAAGATGAAGAAGAGGATGATGATGATGAAATCGGTGACGAAGAAAGGGAAGAGAGGCAAAGTTCTGATGTGTGGACCGATTTTAAGGTGGTATATAAAGCCAGTGGAAAGTTGAAAGCTGCATGCAATCATTGCAGGAATGAGTATGCATGGAATTCCCATTCCATGGAACTAGTGGGCTGAGAAGGCATCGTAATAGATGTAAAATGTATCCAAGGAATTGAGGAGGTCAACAACAACTCAACCCCAAGGGTAAAGTTGTTCCTCGCAAGTATGATCATGTTGTGTTTAGGCAGATGGTAGCTAAGACAATAGTACAGCATGATCTACCTTACTCGTACGTGGAGTATGAAAAAGTGAGAGACACATGGAAGTATTTGAATGCCGATGTGAAGACCATTTGTCGAAACACAGCGAGAGCAAATGTGTATTGATTATATGAAAGTGAGAGAGAGACACTAAAGAGGGAATTAAGGAGTCTTCATGGACGAGTTTCTTTCACAACTGACTTGTGGACATCAGTGAAACGGGAAGGATACATGTGTATGACAACACATTACATTGATCGGAATTGGAAGTTGAACAGCAATATTATGGCTTTTTGTGCTCTACCTCCACCACATGACGGTATGAAAATTGCGGTCCGCTTCCTTGATACACTGAAAGAGTGGGGAGTTGATAAACGGTATTTTCTCTCACTGTAGACAATGCTACAAGTAATGACTTGATGCAAGAAATTGTCAAATCCCAGCTAAATTTGAGAGATGATTTGATGTGCACCGGAGAGTTATTCCATGTTAGATGTGCAGCTCATATACTTAACCTCATAGTGCAAGATGGGTTGAAGGTTATTGGAGACTCTTTGCACAAAGTAAGAGAGAGTGTTAAGTATGTGTTAGGATCGGAAACGCGTGAATTTTTTTTTGAAAAATGTGTGGATGCTGCGGGTGTAGAAGAAAATGGGGGGGGGGCTAATACTGGATGTGTCGACAAGATGGAACTCGACTTACTACATGCTTGAAAGGACCTTAAAGTACCGTAAAGCATTTGTTAAGTTGGAGATATTTGATAAGAAGGGTTATAAGATGGCGCCCACACATGAGGAATGGACTAGAGCTAAGAATATATGATGTTTTCTGGGTCCTTTTGCGGTGATTACAAGCCTGATGTCTGGTTCAAATTACCCTACTGCGAACTTGTATTTCTATCAGGTTTGGAAGATCCATAGTTGGCTTCAACAGAATGAGTACAGCGAAGATGAGATTGTCAGAGACATGGTGCCACCGATGAAAGAGAAGTTCAATAAATATTGGGTGGAAGTCAGTGATGCTTTTGCAATGGCAGCAGTCTTCGACCCACGGTTTAAGATTTCAGTTGTCGAATGCTGTTTAGGGAAGCTTGACATGACCATGTGTGATGCAAAGTTGAAGAACTTGCGGGAGAAGCTTACTACTTTGTTTGAGTCTTATGACAAAAACTCCAAGAATAACTCACCTTTTACAGAGCCACGTGAGACTGTTTCACAATAACCATGTGCAACAAGGTCAATGGGATTGTTTGAGAACTACGATGTGAGTGTTGTTTCAATTTTATCCTACTTTTCATTTATTTTTAACCCCTCTAATTTTTTTTTTCTAAAACTTTCTTAGGATTTCTTTGCATTTCGAAAAGTCAGTGGCGTTTTGAGCGGAAAGACACCTCTCGAACCTTATCTTGATGAACCACCGTTGGACATTACTAATTTCCAGAGCTTGGACATTCTCGATTGGTGGAAAGATAATGCGCATCGGCATGGTGATTTAGTTGCAATGGCATGTGATCTGCTAAGTATTCCAATCACAACAATCGCTTTGGAGTCCTCCTTTAGTATTGGATCGCGAGTTCTAAACAAATATATGAGCCGTCTACTCCCAAAAATTGTGCAAGCTCTGATATGCACTAGGAACTGGATAAAGGGATATGAATCTTATGCACATGGTAAAGAATTCACATTATAATTTATTGTACAGTAATTATCCTTAATTCAAAGTAAATTAAGTTTTTATATTATCAGATGAAGAAATTGTTGGTGATAGTGAGGAAGAGAAATTACCTTCATTTGAATCCATTGTCGATGTAGAAGATGAAGATTGAAGATGAAGAGGAGCATGTTTGAAATGTTATTTTGATTTGGTGTTTTGCTTTATTACAATTTGAGGTTTGATTTTTAAGTTGTTTGCTTTTGTTTGAGTACTATGATTTGGTGTTTTTATAAAATTCAATTTGGTTCAGAATTTACATTTCATATTCTACATGCATTTTATCACAAACTTTATGAATTCTAACATATGAATGCAGAAAACAGATTTGAAGTGAATGCTAAAATAATTTTATAAAAAATGTAAATGATGTCCAAAACTATATATTTTCAATGTGATGCGTCTTAGACCTCTCTGAAGCGTCTTCCGAAGCGCCTATGACCAGTCTAAAGCAACTAGGAGCAGTCAGCAGCACCATTGACATCTGGCCCGCGGGACGGCCCATAGAAACATGTGCATTGTTGCGGGACGGAATTGGGCCAACCTTCTGCAGACCGCAGTCCGCGCGGGAAAGGGCCACCACGACCCGCGATAATCCAAGCCCGATGCCGTACGGGACGGGACGGAACGGGAAGGCTTGTTTGACAATCCTAAACGAGGGGTGTGTAATTGACCTAACAAAGTCATGCACCCCCATTGATATATCAAGAGGGGGTTCACAGAATTCCCAAAACAAAATAATAATATAAAAAAAAATTTTCTTATGAATCTGTATCACAAAAGCTCCCCCTATGAAATCATATTAACACTGTTCCGCGGGCCCCATATCACATGGCGGCCCACGATTGGTTCAGTTATTAATTTTTTTTTAAGTCAAACGAAAAAAATATATATATTCAAAAATGTACATTGGAAATCGAGATTGGTGGAGTTTGCTGATGGGGATGCTCTTATTACACTGCTATTATCAAAGGATTATGAAAAATCTGGGTTTGTAAATGAAGCTGAGATTCTACTTTCAAAAATGCTGTCTGGATATTCAGTTCATAACAAGTAAACATACGGTTGTTTTTTAGGTATTCTCACCAATGGAGAAGGTGACATGCAGAAAGCTCATGTGGACCTCCATGATGCGATATTGAAAGGGGTCTTTTAGCTAACACTGCTACGTACAATATGTTGATCCGTGCATTTTGTAGAGAAGGGAGAATGAATGAATGAATGAATGAAGCTTTTGAGCTTGTAACAAGAGGATAGGAAGAAAAATGTGAAGAAAGCGATTGAGTTATGGAACTTGATGATGATGGAAAGAGGCGTAAGGCCTGATGATGGTGTAGCGTATAACACTATGGTACACTGTTGTTGCGTGACTGTCGGCAGAGATGGAGAAGGCGATTGAATTGAGGAGGAATCATGAGATGTTGAGATACAAGGCTTCAAGCCTAACTACTAAACCGGCGGATTATAAGAGAACAGAAAGCACCATGTAGGAAGAAGCTTATTCAAAGAGAGAGAGAGTTTGTTTTAGTTGACCTGGCATTTCAAGACATCAAGATCCATCTCAGTTGCTTGAATTCCGTCAAGTTCACCCTCCTCG
Organism: Eruca vesicaria subsp. sativa; assembly: GCA_932364175.1. Classification (NCBI taxonomy): domain Eukaryota; kingdom Viridiplantae; phylum Streptophyta; class Magnoliopsida; order Brassicales; family Brassicaceae; genus Eruca; species Eruca vesicaria. Next base: position 753,207 of record CAKOAT010708487.1, on the reverse strand, counting down.
GATCTCGCACATAGATCATCTTACTTCTCACCTTTGCTACCTTTGGCAGAAATAAAAGACCACACCATTTGATCATCATCACTAGGTAAGAATTCAGTTTTTTTTTTCTTTTTACTAAAGCAAGACTGAATTTGCCTGAATAACATAATTCATGTAGTATTTGCTTTGAATGAGATTTTCGTTAGACATACATATGTATATGTGTATATTGGGAGTACAATAAGAACTATCTTTTACACTAGAAAACATAATGAGTCTTTATTACATTTCGGTCCTTGGAAACAAGTTTTGTCAAATTATTTAGGAAAGCGAATGAAATTATACAACTACTCATCATACAGCTAATCTTCTATATAGCTGAATAAACAAGACCGGGAACATATGTATCTATTATCTCCATCACAAGTCTTTAGGACGACTAAGAACTTGCATCGAGAGGCACATTGGCTGCATAATGGCCGAGTGTTGTTATTATTACGGACCACCTCAAATCTTTTTCGACGATAGAGAATGAGCTTTTCTGGCTTGAGACGTGAGAAATCTCCTACTAGGCATCGTGTATGAAATGTGACTTCACAATCAGAGCATGTATAGAACCATTTACAGTGATCTACTTCCCTCTCACAAATGTCGCACCAACTTTCTATGCTCATCTTTACACCGCAATGTAAAGTGATAGGGTGATCATCATTCCTATGCCACATCTTTAAAGGCAAAGTAGCACAATACAAACATAATTTGAACTTACAGTCATCACAACGCAGCGCATATATACCTTCAACAAAGTCCTCACATGCATCGCAAGTAGAACGCCACATATCATAAAAGTATAGGGGATGTGAATGGCCATCATGGACAAACGGGTCAGAGATAGAACCACAATGTACATCTAGTCTAAACAATTCCATCCCATCTCCCACTGTGTACTTGAAACCATCAAAAAATACTTTACATAGGATGCACCTGTCTACAATTCCGTCAACAACTTCCAAGGAGTATGGTGCAGTAGTAAAGATAAACTTTATCTTCATAGAAAGATTAGCACATTTTTCATGAAGAATAAATCCACATTCCTCACAACCATAGATGGACTCAGATCCAAGTGGATAAATACATGCTTCACACTTTAGCCACTTATCATAAAGGGTATTGTTATTGTATAATTTTAAAGGATGTTTTTCATGACTAAAATGAATTATCAAGTCATCACCCACCACCTTGAATGGTGTGGTATCATGATTTGGGATACCTTCTAATTCTTTACCATCCCATACGTCTTCTCTTACAGCACATCTACAGTGAGCTGCATACTTTGGACATACAGAGCAAGAATATGCTCCATGGTACTTACTTAAGCTGTTGCGACAAACTCCACATTTCGAGTATCCCCCACCAAGACAATGAGTGAAAGAAATTTGATGATTATGGCGATTGATGTTGATAACACGGGGTAAGTCAATACATTCTCCATGGGTAAGAAAAGCACATTGAATACATACATAAGACCCCCATTTACCGTCTTCCCCACAAACATCACAAGTAAATGTGATTATTTTTGAAAAGAGAGTAAGTGGATGTATGTGGGTCTTCTTATGCCCAATTACAAGGGGTGGTGAACTTTTAGTACAAAGAAGGCATATGCTGAAGTTGCAAATGTGACAATGATAAACAGCTTTTCTTGGTTGTTTTTTACATGAAAAACAAGTCTTTTCGGCATCACCCAAAAGTTTTTCAGATGCAATGAGTTTGATAGGATGATTAGGGTGACAATGATGATTTACCTCTTTTGGGAGATTGACGCAATCCATGTGGAAATATATATTGCATTCATGACATAAATATGATGGTCCCCAAATACTCTCCATGCACACCTCACACGAGGATTTTACTCGTTCCTTCAAGAAGGCAAGTGGATGGTCATGACATGGGAGATGTTCGATATCAGACGGTGATGGCTTCATCCCACAACTCAAATGTACTTTGAATTCGCATGTGGAACAAATATAGCCTGAGGAAAAAATAGCTTCTCCACAAAAATCACATGGATCATGAGAAGAATCTTTTATGAGCAGGAGAAGATGTTGAGGGTGAGAAGGGTGGTTGATTTCCAATGGGGCTTCGGCACACTTCTTATGGAAGTATGAAGAACAATTAGGATCATTGCAATAGTAGCCACCATAAATGTTTTCTGTTCTACCGCAGGATCCACAATATGTATTAACAACCCGAGCTGAAAAGAAAAGAGGATGTTTGTGAATTGATGGTTTATACATGGTTGTTGATGTTATTGTTTCCATGTGTAAATCGATGTATGTGAGTGAATTTAAGAGGTTTGTTGGATGGGATAAACAATTGGAACCATAAGACATTGTTATATATGCATCCGTAAAGTTGATTCTTTGTGTCATGCGTGGAAACAAGTTAAGACTATTCCCGAAGAAATCTGAAAAAAATGTGTTTTCTTTCCCAAACAAACAAAACAAATATAAATGCTTTCTTCCAACAATAACAGAACAAATGCTTTTCTTGAACAATGTTCTCGAAGATATTACTTTGAGGAATGAGATGTTGAGACAAGGGTTGATTGATGCCAAACACCAAAACCTGCGGGTTTAACTACTTTGAATGATTCTTATTCGAAACCATGAATCCTTGTGTTAATATATAAGTTGCGTGTTTATAAATCTTTTATACTTTTGCATTTCTCATCCATACGCTTAAAGGAAAACATTTTACACATAGGATCCAAACACAGCACAAACCTTGGGTTCAATATGAGATGAAACACTGTATAAGTAACAAAGACACAGAAGACAAACAAGATGGATAGGGGGGTTGTTAGGTTTTTTATCACAGTTGCGAGAAACTGTATAGAGAAAAGAAAACACCATTTTATGAAAAGAGTAGGATAAAATATGAGGGAGGGAAAGAGTGTTTTCTTTCAGTTGACACGGCTTTTGAAAACATCAAGATCCATCTCAGTAGGATCAGTTGCCTGAAGCTCCACTTGAATCCCATCAAGTTCACGCTTGAACCTGTCCTTGGAGCTCGCATAGATCATCTTGCTTCTCACCTTTGCTACATCCGGACACCTTTTCGCAAAAAACAACAAAACACACCATTAATCATCACAAGGTAAGAACAGAGGAAATGAGAGAGTAGTCTTTTTTTTGTTTACCATGCAATGAAGAAAATCTTGCTCTTCTGGCAATTCTCAACAGTGACAAAGTCGAAATCATAAATAGCGTAACGGCATTCTTCAGCAGGGAGGCTAGCAGCAAAATCCTCATAGGATAGAATAGGTTCACCAACTTTCTCAACAACCACTTGCTTCTGCTTCTCCTCGATCTTGTAAACAATGAAACGGTGTGTCCTTTTGGCCTTGAGTTCAAGAAACCTTAGCTTGCAGTCATCATGGACTGCCATCCCCGAAGCCGCATTAGCCTAATAATATTAATCAATACAACAATAACCAAAAGCATTAAGGTTTCATATATATCAGATCACACCAAGATAGTATGTGTATCCACACAATCCTAGAACCAACGGATCAACATTTTTTTTTTTAGTTAAAAAAAAAATACTAGTGAATGTAACTCTATAGTAGTAACGATCTAGACTTCAAATTTGAATACACAGCAAGTCTGATGGATCAAGCAATCAAACTAATCTAAGAAAAACAAATCCGATCTTCCAGATCTAGTGAGCCAAATAGGTTATGGAATCCAAGTCGGAATAAAAAAAATCGAGAAGCTAGCTTTATATTGAAGAACTGGAAACACCACAGTATAGATAAACAAATTAATTAAAATAAGAGAAAAAATTCGAAATCTCACCATTGCTGCTGAATCAAAACGCTGTCAGAGACAATTTCGGGTGAAAGGTGACGCGGAGAAGACAGATGTTTTTTCTTCTCTTTTTCCTTTCTTCTGCGTTGTTTGGAAGCTACATTGAGTCTATATATAGAGAGAGATAATCATTTACGTATTTTCTTCTATTTATGAATTTATTTAAGTCAACATAGAATAAGCATCGAAACTATATACATAAAAAAAAATGTTCTGTTTTTTTTCATTGAAAACATTTGTATGAAGTTTATTATAAACAAGATGGCCAAATTTGGTTCACTCATTTGCTGCATGCGTCAAGTGTAAGTTGATTTTTAAGCAAACTGTGTATATCGTCAAGTCAAAGACTTGACTTATTTACTTACATGTGTTTTTTTGGACCAGTCTACACAACCCGACCAACTTAATAGATAAAAGCTACATTCAGCATGTGTGTTTTTGAACGCACGTTACTTGTTACCAAAATAATAGTCGGTGCGTGCATTGAGTGAGTGGTCACATGGCCTTAAGACGTTTACCTTTCCTGGGTTATCCCAATAATTGTGAGGTCACTGAGTAGGACTCCATTGAAGTGACTCAGTCTTGCCTTCATAGGTGTAATGGTATCTCTCAAGGGATAAAATAAGATTACAGCTTAAGCGTATAGGTATTATGTTTATCCTCTTCATAAGATTGATAGTTCCTAGAAGAAAAGAACAGAAACAAAAACATAAATTCGAATTGTTTAAATAAATATTGAATGTATATATAAATATACATTTTCTGACAGTTTAAACCTTACTCAATCCAGTGAGTTCTATCAAAGTCTTCATGATTTTACTGTTGAAAGATTGCGTAAGAAAGAGCCATGGACAACTACCAATGGTTGGATCTGCCGATCTGCTTCCAAATAATAAAAACTCTCAAACTATATATGACTAAAGTGTTTTGAGGTGAGTGTTTTAAAATCGATTTTGCTGGACCAGACTCGACTGAACAAGACCTTTCGTTATTCGGTCAGGACTATCATCCTAGCCTGGAATGGCTGTATTGATGATTTTACCAATTACCATGCAAGTTTATACATGAACAATTCAAGCCTTGCTTATGTCTAAGAGTCATGTGCGAAATGAAAATTTGTTAAATATATACAATCTACTCATCTACACAGGATACAATCTAGTGATCTAGTATAGATCTAAGTAACATACAAGGCATCTCGTGGATCTGTCTACTTAGGCAACCTTATCATATAATATCATTTGTTTTATTCCATGGATCACTAGGCATGACACGTAGATGAGACACAATGTTCCAATAGGATCATCTGTTGATAAACGGTTTGGGTTTCTTACACAATTTTAAAAGAGCACAAGCCAGTTTTAAGCAAGACACTGTACTAATAACCAAAAAAGAAGAGAGACCGAAGACAAAGACAGATCAAATGAAGCTGTTTTGGCTGGTGCCGTCACAGCAAACTTTAGGATAAAGCACATCACTCTGGTAACATAAGAAACAAAGTTTGAGACAACCGTTCCTCAATTGGCTCGGCTTTTGAAAATGTCGAGATCCATCTCAGTTGGATCGGTTGCTTGAAGCTCAACTTGGATCCCGTCTAGCTCTCTCTTGAACCTATCCTTAGAGCTCGCATAGATCATCTTGCTTCTCACTCTTGCTGTGTCCGGAGACCTTGGCCAAAACAACAACAAGAAATTTCCTAAGAGCTTGAAGAGAAGATGAAGCGAGTTGTTAGCAATTAGTAACAGCTCTTACCATGCGACGAAGAAAATCTTGCTCTTCTGGCAATTCTCAGCAGTGACGAAATCGAAATCAAAGATGGCGTATCGGCATTCATCAACAGGAAGACTTGCTGCAAAGTCATCATGAGATTGACCAGGTTCGCCGAGCTTCTCCACTACCACTTGCTTCTGCTGCTCCTCGATCTTGTACACGATGAAACGGTATGTCCTCTTCGCCTTGAGTTCAAGAAACTTGAGCTTGCAGTCATCATGGACTGCCATTCCAGACGCTGCATTAGCCTGTTACCAACAACAACAAAGAACATTAAGAAGCGACTCACTTCAAACAACATGCACAGACAGTAGTAGACTCTGTAGATATGTTCTAAAACATTAACTCCAATGCGGAAACTAATCATCTCTAGTAACTGAACCATTAGCAGATTTTCATGTTTGAATGATCAATTTTGAAAAACTATGGGGTTATAAGTTATAATTCAGAATCAAAACACATCTGAAAATTAACAAGTAACACAACACTTCCAAAGATGCTAGAAAATAAACCTCAATAAACAAAAATCGATACATGGAATTCACATAAAACAATCAAATTTCTCCGGACTTCATAATCAATTCGTTTTAACGAAAACAAGCATCGTCCGATTCCTAAGATCATATCCTAGATCAGAGATCTAAACCAACGAACGAGTCCATCCCCAGATCTAATCAGATAATTCCTCACGTTATAACCGAAAATCTGAAGAATCAATACCCGAGACGAACGCTACAACGAAATGAACTCGAAGCGAAAAGCGCACTCTAAATCAGAGAAAGAAAAATCTACGAAGGGAGAAAAAAAACAGATCGAGGTTCTCACCATGGCTGAATCAAATTAGTTGCAGTGACGAAGACGAAGAAGAAGGTGGTGGTGAGTCTTGTCTTTTCTCTTCCTTTTCCTTAGCTCTATGCGGAAGCCTAGCTAGCTGACACGAATATATGTTTGGATTTTTTTTTACATCGGCGTTTAGAATTTTTTTTCTTAATCATATCTAAAAACATTATTGGCTTGGTTTAACTGGAGATTTTTTTTAACTTTTTTTTTGGACAATAACTGGAGATTTTTTTTTTAACTCGACTTCAACATTATTGGCTTGGTTTAACTGGAATTTTTTTTTTTTAAATTCAACTTTAACATTTATTTAATCAGTCATCTAAGATGATATTAAACCGCTTGAATGCATTTGTGGTTTTTTCTTGTGGTCAAGATATTTTTTTTTATAACACTAATAAATTAAATTGTGGCTTTATAAATTTCGATTACGAAATGAGGTCAATAAAATAGTAAAATTTCTAAATATATCACAAATTTGAAGCATCTTTTAAATATATATTTAAAAATAATCATTTGTGATGATTATAATAATTTTGTGATGAAATACATTAATTAATGGATAATGACGATGATAATCAGGAATATGTTTTTAACCCTCATAAATTATTCATAAAATCTTTAAAAATTATTGACATAGTATTATCTATTTGATCAAACAATATTCCCTTTATTAAATTAAACTCTTTGGAACTATAAAAAATGGCCAAAAAACGCAAATTCCTATAAAAAACTGGCGCAATCGTGAAAACACACATACTCGTATTTCATTGGCTAATCCGAAGAGACGCGGATCGCACTTAGATGATTCTCCACCGTAGATAAGAATAAATCCAACGGACACAAAGGTATATTTCTTTTACCCCTTTCAGCTATAAAAACACGGAAAACCGCTAGTGTCAAAAATACAAATCTCCCAATCTCCTTCCACTAAAACTCTCTGCAACCTTTCAACTAGAGCAAATCTTCATCCTCTGAAATGGAAACCGCCACCGGAAAAGTGAAGAAGGGTTTCGGAGGAAGAAAAGCCGGTGGCCCAAAGACCAAATCTGTCTCGAAATCGATCAAAGCCGGTCTCCAATTCCCTGTCGGAAGAATCACTCGTTTTCTGAAGAAGGGTCGTTACGCTCAGAGACTCGGTGGTGGAGCTCCGGTTTACATGGCCGCCGTTCTCGAATACCTCGCCGCTGAAGTAATCCTTCTTCTTAAAATCCAGATCTGATTTTGTTGTTTATAGAGAAAATCATTTTCTGATTTTTGGAATTTTGTGTGTTTAGGTTTTGGAGCTTGCGGGTAACGCTGCGAGAGACAACAAGAAGTCTAGGATCATCCCGAGGCATCTTCTTTTGGCGATTAGGAACGATGAAGAGTTGGGAAAGCTTCTGAGTGGAGTCACGATTGCTCACGGTGGTGTGTTGCCGAACATTCACTCTGTTCTTTTGCCTAAGAAGTCTGCTAAATCTACTGAGGAAGTTGCGTCTAAGTCACCAGCCAAGTCTCCAAAGAAAGCTTAAATGTTCTCGATGTTGGTTTCATTCACCGGTTTAGTTATGTGTTTGGTACTTTTGTGTTGCGATTTGGTGAATGTATTGTGTAGAAAAATCTAGTTTTTTTTTTTTTTTTAATTATGTAATTTGGATTTGAATTCTCTTCAGATCCGAATTTATCTAAGTGAACGACTTATAATATATTTGCAATTTGCGTTAAGTCTTGTTAACTCATCACTAAAAACTATCGTATCTTCTAAGCAATTCGCGTATTTGATCCTTTTTCAGTTTACAAAGAACATAACAAATGTTCCTGTCTCAGTGTGCATTTCGTATTTATTTATCATCTTCGTTACGACATCTAACAACTACTCGAGGTTTTTGTTCGAAATTATTCGTTGGAGGTATAATCTCTTTCAATCTTTGATTAGTTTACAGATTAGCTTTCTATGTAGATGACAGTATCATCTGATTGGTTCACAAAATCCGATCTAAACCCGCGAGTATCTGGTTAAATCTGTTTCTATTCGTGATTAAAAGTGCACTCTAAGTGTTTGATTAAATGCGTGAAAGAAACCTTGAAAAGTGTACACATCAATGCAGGGCTTAGCTACGACACTAATGAACCTGTCTTGAAGAATGAGTTTGAAAAGTACGGTGAAGTTTTACATGGTATGATTCTCATAGTCTTCTCCATGTATAAACAAATGCAATCCCTGAGTTCCTTTTTATTGGATGTGGAAAGTACAGTGAGGGTAATTTGCGATCACAAGAGCGGGAAATCAAAAGGTTATGGCTTTGTGGTGTTTGATTCAGAAGAAGCAGCTGCAACTGCCTTAGCTTCCATGAACAATCAGGTTTGCACATTTAAACTAATTAAAGGCACATAACCTTTTTACTACACATTCGTGCTGACTTGATGGTTGTGTCTGTGTGTTTTGTTCAGTTACTAGAAGGCAGACACATCAGAGTAGAATATGCTCAACCTAAAAGAGGTTTGCTTCAGAATCAGGACTGATATCTCGATTTTTGATCTCACTGACTTCAGATCTGTAGGTGAAGCACCAAACTCAAGAAACTGCATTCACTCTTTTGAATTGTAGCAATTTAGAACTCAAAGATAGTTTTGGTGAACAGTCTTAAGTGGTTTTGTAATGACTGTATGTTCTATTCAAGCTTTGGTAGTGTCTTTTCACTTCCTTAACAGTTTTCTACAAATATCAATCGGCCATTAACAATCTGAAAACAAATAATCAAATCACAGACAGACGGGCTTTAACAATTTTGAAGCCAATCATAAAAAAATAACCCTCGTTCTAATTTTATTCCATTGGTTCGATTTCGGTTTAACACAATCTATGCTCTTGACTAATACTAACCCACGCTCCACCATCGGATTGCCACCATGTATCGACGACAGTAGTGATGTTGCGAGCTTTCAAGAAAAGCCCAATAATGTCACTACAGGCCCAACAGATCCATTCAAAGCTACCCAATAAAATGCAAAAAACCCTACTTCACCTATCGTATTTAGCTCTCTTGTTCAACTTTCTTTCTTCGACGTTAGCAAAAAAGAGAGATTTCTGCGGCTGCCCACACTTCGATTTCAAATTTCAAGGTTAGAAAAAATCTCCAAAACATCCTCACTTCTCCGCTTCTCCGATCTGTGGACGTTATAAATCCTCTTAATAATTCTGTTAGTTTTGAAACTTGAGCTCAATTTTGTTTGATTCATAGTTGGATACACTGATAGTTTTGGATCAAAAATACGATTAGATCTAGTGAAATTAGCTTGTGATTAGGTTCTTGTTGTATCTGAATCTAATGTTGGAATCAGAATCTTCGATTTGAAACTAAAATGTTGGATTTGTAAATTTTGTTGTATGGTTTTCAGCTTCCGAGACTTTGAAGAATGGTGAGAATCAGTGTGCTTAACGATGCTTTGAAGAGTATGTACAATGCGGAGAAGAGAGGGAAGAGACAGGTCATGATCAGGCCTTCTTCCAAAGTCATCATTAAGTTTCTCACTGTCATGCAGAAACACGGTATATATAGTCCTTTTTATTCATTTTTTCATTTGTCTTGCTTGTTTCTTATTTAGCTCAAATTGCAATGTGTGTTTCGTGAAACTGCAGGTTACATTGGTGAGTTTGAGTTTGTTGATGACCACAGGTCTGGTAAGATTGTGGTTGAGCTTAACGGGAGACTTAACAAATGTGGAGTCATCAGTCCTCGTTTCGATGTCGGTGTTAAGGAGATTGAAGGATGGACCGCTCGTCTTCTTCCTTCCCGACAGGTCAGTTCCTTGGTTTCTTGCAGTTTATGATCGTCCTTATCAAGATCTTATGCAATGGTTGAATACAGTTTTAGTTAGCTTATACTTTGTATTGGTGTGGAGAAGTCTCATAAGCTTGAGTTTGTCTGATAATTGCAGTTTGGTTACATTGTTCTTACAACCTCTGCCGGTATCATGGACCACGAAGAAGCCAGGAGGAAGAATGTTGGTGGCAAGGTTCTTGGATTCTTTTACTGAGCTTCGAGAGTTCCATCGGTTATACTTCTCCTTGTGTGAGATGATTAATTCGAATTGTGCTCAAAGTTAAAAAAAGGGTGGTAGAGTTTTTGTTGCGTTTGTTTTCTTTCTTAGATGATATGCCATTTTGTTCGTTATGGGTTTTGCGCCGAAGTTGTTAAAGACTTTTGCAAAGTTAGACGGTCATTTTTCAGTTTGTGTTTTCTTGAGCCAATCATCATATCTATGGCAGTTTATCATCACTTCTCGAGACTTCTGGCTCTTTTGTTCAATCTTTCACCTGAAATAAGATAATTGTGTAGTTTGACAATAAATAAATCGCAGTTTTTGTTAACTATCACTCGATTTAGCGTTTTAATTACAATCTTCTCAAGATTGTTTTGATTAATCCAAACTTATTCGTCGTACATATAAACTTCACCATTGTTTTCTGAGATCTTTTCACATTTTTCATACATAGAATATATCAAACCACTAGTGCAACATGGCAGATATGAAGTCTATGAGTATGATCTTCAAAAACATGTTCACGGACATTTGGGTCCGCCTTTGGAGTTCTTCATGTCGCGGTAACAAGGACACTCGTCTTTGTTTCCATAAGTTCCTGAGGGAACACAATAGTTACACTTCTCGCAACATATATTGCAATACTTGAGACACCGATCGTGAATTCGTGCCTTTGAACATCTCATGTTGCATTTTCCGAAGCATGGTGCTAGTTTATGTATCATTCCAAATGTAAAATTATGTATTTAGAATAGTGAGATTGTAAAGTAGGTAAATGAACTATGTATACTTACAAGAATCAGCGGTTGGAAGCATGGACAAAGAAGATGAAAGGAGAAGAGAGACAAGGAAGAATCGCAAAACAGCCGACTTCATCTTCATTCTTAGTGAGGTTTAATTTGCTTCGACAAGGCTTGTTGCTTGAAGAAAAAAAAACTCAAATCTTGCACACAATGAAATAAGTTTATTTTTTGGGGGATGTGAGCAAAATGAGGCTACAAAAAGAAGTTATTTATAGTGAAAACTCCTAGTTTAGGACCATTAGGTGAAACGTTTTTGTGTATATGTATCTTATCAAATGATTATTAGTTTTCTTAAATGAAAAATAAGAAGGCACAATGTCGTTCACGTTGAGCAAACATCTCGTTAAAGCTATAATCGGAATCTTAAGGCAAAATGGGAACTTCTACAGCTTTCTTTGTTCTCTTTATTTTATTTATTTACTTGGATTTTCAATTCAATGATATACTCAGTTTTTACAAAGCAGTCCATAAGATGATAAGGAACGTTTGTTGTTTAACGAAGTGCATACATATACTCTACTTCAAAGTCAAGGATGTCAACCAAAGCAAAAATACTAGATCGAATACAAATAATTAAGATAATGGTTAGAAGTTCGAACTAAAGTGATAGACCACCTACTTCAACAATCTCCCAACGAATGTGACGGGAATTCTAAACTAGATCTCGTCTTTATATGGATCTTTGCCCAATAGGCTGACAGATGGGATGGATTCAACTTCTTATTATTTGTGGCAAGCTGGTTCACTCGAGACTTAAGCCTTGAGTAATAGGTTTTGTTTGCATGCTGCACAATGGTATGCATGCTGAATTAAAGATTTTTAGATTTCTAGCTATTTATATTTTTTCTACCTTTTCCATAATTTAGAGGTTCAGTGTTACACGCTTCCTTTACTTTCTTTACTTCAAAAGCTTTTCTCTAATCATTCATATATGTATGTGTGTCATTTACACAATTCGTTTTTACATAAAATTGGTAAATATATCTTAACCACCCGTAATTCAGTGTACATGTTTACAAAAACAGATTTGAATATGAGAACGAGATAATGTATATTATCAGAATAATCGGCACAAACTTTATAAAATAAAATGTAAATCAGATAATGTTGTTAATGAAGATTATTAGATTAATTTAAAAAATAAATGGTAGTAAATCAGAGAAGGCGTATTTTAGCGGTCCGCCATTTCCATCGATCTCTCTCCTTCTTCTCTGCTCATCGGTCTCGTCCCTGGATCGTGTCCGGTGTGATTCGATGGCTGCTCCACCAGCTAGAGCTAGAGCAGATTACGATTACCTCATCAAGCTTCTCCTGATCGGTGATAGCGGTACGAATTTGATCTCTCATCGCTAGGAGTGTTTCAGTTTTTTTTTTTAGTTTTGTAACTTATGGATTCTTATTCTATTATTGTTGCAGGTGTGGGTAAAAGTTGTTTGCTGTTAAGATTCTCTGATGGATCCTTCACCACTAGCTTCATCACCACCATTGGGTTTGTTATTATCTCTCTCTTCAACCATATCTAAAGAGATTAGAGACTGTGATGTTAATAAGTCTCTGGGGCTTATATTATATTGCAGCATTGATTTTAAGATAAGAACTATTGAGCTTGATGGCAAACGCATTAAACTCCAGATTTGGGATACTGCTGGTCAAGAACGCTTTCGAACCATCACCACTGGTCAGTGATTTGCTCACTGTGGAGATTGGATTAGATTGGATTAAGAGTCATTATATGTTGCTCTCATCTCTGTCAACTAGCAGAAAGATATCTTTACATTGTTTGTGCAGTCTACTTGATGATATGGATGATGCTTAATTTGTGTTCACTTCCTTTCTTTGGTTTTTGTAGCTTATTACCGAGGGGCAATGGGTATTTTGCTGGTGTATGATGTCACTGACGAGTCATCCTTCAACAGTAACTTTTTTGCTTCTGTCTAAGCATAACATCTTTGGTCTTTACATTTCTGCTTTGTTCTGGACCTGTTTTCTTGACCTGTTTTCTTGACCTTGTTGTGCAGACATTAGGAACTGGATTCGTAATATCGAACAGCACGCTTCGGATAATGTCAACAAGATCTTGGTTGGGAACAAAGCTGATATGGACGAGAGCAAGAGGGTATAGTAGGAAACGAGTTTCATTCACACTTACCTTACAACTGCCTCATTCACAGCTAATCATATTAAAATAGTGTTTACTTTTGTTTTGTTTTTTCAGGCTGTTCCAACATCAAAGGGTCAAGCACTTGCCGATGAATATGGAATCAAGTTCTTTGAGACAGTAAGCCAAACATTGTCTGGATATTACAAGTTAAACTCCATTGGTTATTAGTTTGCTTGCAAGGCTAATGAGTCATTTCACATCTCAGAGTGCCAAAACAAATCTAAATGTGGAAGAAGTTTTCTTCTCGATAGCAAAGGACATTAAGCAGAGACTCACAGATACTGATTCGAGGGCAGAGCCTGCGACGATTAGGATCAGCCAAACAGACCAGGCGGCTGGAACCGGACAAGCCACACAGAAGTCTGCATGCTGTGGAACCTAAAAGTTCCCAAAGTTGGAAATGTAAACAAAAACCAGATTTGTCTTCAGTGCTTTTGTAATTTCCCTTTTTCGATTATTGGTCTGAATTGGCATTTTTTAGTTTGTTCATGACGGCAATAGAATCTTGAAGAAATCGTTTGTTATCAGATAGATTCAATGTTCTTATAGCTTGATTATGTTGCTAAATTGGTAAGGCTTCTTCTGCTCACAACTCGGAATCTCTTCTATCTCTGTTACATGATCATGTCTTACAGCTTCTCCACTAAAGAAGTGTTTACATTAAGATCCAGCAAAATGTTTACAGTCTTACAATATTCCACATATTAAGCTTCTTGACGTTTGAAGGAAAGCTTGTGGAAGAAGCTTCCATCTTTGACGTCTTGGCCACTGCTTTGTTCTTTGGAAGAGACTCAAAACTCGACTTAGCCACTTGTTGTTCACTGGTCTGTGGAGTTTATTGTCCATACACGGTACAGCATATCAGATGTTCCAGTTGGTTCTTGAACATAAGTTTGATTAGCTCCCAACCACATTAGTGTTACGGTTACAACGAAGCTTATTTTACGCGTGTTGAGTGACGTCTAATCTTTGACCGTTCATCTCTAGAAGAGTTGTCGGCCCAAACATCTCATTTGTACTTTTGCTATTTGATGTCAGAAGCAGATTTACCCCTCACGTTCAACGCCAACGGTTCAACTGACCCACTCTATGTAGCTTTTTAGTTGTTTTGTTTTTAGCGAATGAGCAGAACCCAAATCACTTTATTAGAGAACATTCTAGATAGTCTACTAAGTGCGCCTCAAACTTTTATATTCACAAATTTCATTTCAACTTCAAGATAAAAGCTCAGTTAAACAAGTCTCACTTGTCCCTCAATTTTTTTTTTCTGTTAATTAAACAAAAGTAAGTAATATGTGATGTTTATTTTTATAAAAGTGAAAAATATCATAAACTCCAATGCTATGTAAATATATTCACCAATCACTAGGAAAGAAAAGATTACACTCTATAAAAGTTTCCTAAATTCTGCAGATATGTATATACAAATCTAAACTATTTATGGAAATTCAAAGAATGAGACAAAACAAATCAACAAACAGTTCTTCCAAGCTCCAACTTGAGATTCAAATTCTCCACCATCCCCAAACTCAGATCCAAACAAGCAACCCTCTTGCCACTGCTCGACTTCTTCAACGTCGTCATCGTCGGCTCCGGCAATAAATCACGTGTAACCAACGCTCCGCCACTCTCGTTCCTGTGTCTCCTCATGTGACCTCCTAGAGCTTGTCCCATGGGAAACTCCACTCCGCATATCGGACAAGGATGCGACGACGGTGCTTTAGCTTTCTTCACTAATCCAGAGAGACTCTCATTGCTATTAGGTTTCTTGTGACTCGCACGGTGACCTCCCAACGCTTGAAACGAATGAAACTCTTTCAAACACGTTTTACATGTGAAAACGCGTTTTTGATCTCCCACGGGTTCTTGTCCGATTCTTGATAGAAGCATCAGACAGTTCGCCGCCGTTGCCTCCACCGCCGAGTTAATCTCAGAAATTGCAACCATTTTTTTTTCAGATGTTAAAATTGAAGGTTTGTGTGTAGGTATGTTGGTGTGATTGTTATTGTTGTGAGCTGTTGTTGTGTTTGTGTTTTTGTTTGGCATGTATTTATAGATATGTTGTGTGGACTGAAGACGTGTGGAAAGATGACGGATATACCCTTGTGACTTGGTGGATAAGTAAGTGGCAGGGAAGGAAGTGTGGTGTTATCGTAATTACGTGGAAAATGAAGGGGTAGAGAACGAAGATGCGAGTTATGTGGTCACGACTTGCGACACCGCGTAGCTTAGGAGACTTTCGTGTGGATGAGAATGTTCCTCGTGCTTTCTCGAACTCTTAGATATTTATTTTTTATTTTTTTATAAAACATTAATAGACTCTGAGTTTGATTTATTGTCTTCTAGTTTACTCACTTACTAACGCCCGGCGCGTGATTTTCTCAGCCGTCTTCTAGATACTATAGTATATTTTATGAAATCAGCCTTCTGGATATGTTTGATTTATACTAATGTACTTTTAAAAACAATGGTTTGAATTCTTGAGTAATTTTATTAGCTTATACTAAATTAAATTAAAAAACAGAAAACATTATTGGTTTCTTTTTTTTGTATATATATTTTTTGCTTCTAGTAATTTCTGTGTACTATTTAAAATTATAATTTATTCAGAAGCATGATATATAGAATAGCTAGGAAAGAGGGTTTGTATCTCTTGAGGAAGAAAAAACAATTTGTTACAGAATGTTCTATAAAAACTGACGTCAGCAATGAGCGTTTCACAGTTGATCCCAGCGAAGGCACGACAAACAAAATGCGTGAAACGTAGGCGCCGTGTGGAGTAAGTGAGAGTAAATTAAAGAGGCGATATGTACGGAGACTTGATGGAAACGTGGGAAGCAAGAAGAGATAATATTTTTTTTTTGTAAAGAGTGACGTGGATCTTCTTCTAGTACATGCTTCACGCGGTCTAAACTTCGTTAAGTAATTGTTTATATGCCTTTGATTCTTGTTTTCACATTCCCTCTCGAAGCTTCTCCATTTATTGAATAATCAGTTAGCTGATTCAGGTCAAGTACAAAATGTCTACTGAAAGCAGTTTATATGATTAGACAAGTATATGGTTGTTGGTTTAAAGGATCATCAAATAACGGATAAACATCACATATATGACCGACTTGTTTTGTTTGACTCTGTCTATAGATTGCCGTTGCGCTTTGTACGCCAAAGAAAGATGTGTTCAAAAAAAAAAAAAAAAAAACAAAAAAGTACGCCAAAGAAAGAAATAATATTCACTGCTTCTAGTGTATAACGACCAATCAAAAGAAATCTTATCTTTTTGAAAAATCTTTACAATTATCATTTAAATTATTTGACGCGTTAGAGTATTTCTAATTATGTTTTATTTCATTCCGAATTCCATTTCCGGGTAATGTATTCTTTTAGTATCATTTCGTTTTTCACTCTTAAATAATAAAAATGGGTGTAGTCACTAGTCGAAATCATATAGTGGTATTCAATTCTCGTACTAATTACTCCATCTCACTTAAAAATAAAGTAGGATTAAAGTAATTACTTTATTTTTTAAAACGAGGTTATATATTGGAGATACTCTTACAAAACTCATTTGATTTATAATTAAATTGTAAATTAGTGTTTTAGTTACCTGACAAATTTGAAAACACACAATTGTCTTTTAGCAAGCATGGAAATGACAATTACGAATCGGCCCAAGGCCCTGGCCCATACCGCCACAAATTGATCCGTTCTGTATTCTGAATCTGTTTCCACAACTTTTATACAACGAAGACTTCAATAATTTAGATATTAGCTGAAAAGTGACTGCTAGAGGCCTTCATACCAACGTTTTCGTTCAAGTCTGAGTTCAGCTTTCAGGTTTACAAGATAGCAATTAAAAAAACACCCATGTGATTTGATCGGTTTAAATGATATATGGTTTCAGGCTTTAAGTTCCGACTCACCAAAAAAGTAGACCCTGATGTTTTGGTTAAAGCAAAGCCGTGTCTGACTTCTTCATAAAATGCATTGTCAAGCATCTAACTCTCCCAATAAGACATCTTGGAGAATATAGATAGAGAGGGATCATTGTTTTCAATGAGCCATGTTTGTAACGTTTGAGTGCAATTTATCGTTAGGCTCTAGAATGCTTACAGTAGACCAAAGTTACAGTACATATTTTTACCCCTAAAAAAAAGTTAACAGTAAATATTGAATCATGAATAGAAATTGAAAAGTGAAAACGGTTCCTAAATTCGAGAGTTTGGAAGTTGTCACTTTGACACGTGGCTATCTATGAACTATCCAGTGACAAGTGGTACACTTACATAAACTGTGTGTGTTGTGTCTGTTAGACCCAACTAAAGCTCTCACTCGGGTTAAACCCGACAACGAAAAATATGAAAACGAGATCATCATCCTCCTCAGTACCCTCCGGTGACCTGCTTCCTCTTGTCAAATCTCCGGCGGGTAACAGTCGCGTTGCCAAGCTACAGATCGTGGACCCCACATCGTCTCGCGGGAAATCTTTGCATGGTTTGACCGTCGTGAATCGGAGGCGACCATCGTCTCGTAGAAGGAGAGGCAATGTCGACGATTCGGTAAGTGAGACCTGACAAAATATCGAATCTCTTCAGATTGTCTATTGTTTCCCAAATTAAGGTCCCTTGATCTAAGATTTTGAAATTGCAAAAGAGCATACATTAATCTTGGATCAAAACGCTTTCTTCACTGTGTTTTTTATTTTTGCTTTTACAGAATCGTCGCAGCTATGCCTCCAAGGGTTTCCGTTTGCCTAAAGGATGGACTGTTGAGGTGTCTCCGAGGAGAAACACTTACCATATTGATAGGGTAGAGCTTATGAGAACTGTGTTGGCTATTTTGATTCAAATATAAAACAAACATAGTCTACTTAATTAGTGTGGGACAGATTACAAAGAGATCAGCAGAATATGATAAGAATTATCTGAGCTCAGTTAGGTTATTCTATAGTCCAGATCTTAAACTGTTAGTGTTGTGTTCTCTACAGTTTTATGTTGAGAGAAAAACGGGAAAGAGGCTCCGTTCCCTCGTCTCCGTTGAGAGATACTTGAAACAATCCAAGAACCCTAAAGATCAGCAGCAGCAGCAGCTTGTGCTTTCACAACATCACCCTGTCCCTTCCAAAGATTTCAATCTACCTGATGGATGGATCGTTGAGGAGAAACACCGGAGAAATTCCTGTCGAGTAGACAGGGTACACTACACACATCTCTGTCTTTGGTTTGCCTGTTATTTCTAAAAGCGTTAGTGCTGTTTGTTTGCAGTGTTACATTGAGCCAGGAACAGGGAAGAAGTTCCGTTCTCTGCCTGCTGTTGAGACATACTTGAACGGTGGTACAGTTGATTCTGGGCAGCTTTCGGTAAGTTTTAACATCATTTAGACTTTAGAGGTACTTTGAACCGGTGGTTTTGTACCGGTTTGATGGTGTTTGTTTTCCAGGTTTTGGCCAATCCTGGAAACCCACCAGAGAAAGTGAAATGGGTACTGACTGGTCGAGGTGGAAACATGTTTAGTGCGCATGTTAGCGGCTCGGACGTCTCTGGCTCTGTCCAAAAGACATGGTCTGAGGCTTTTGTCTCATTGATCCAAGACCGGCTTTAACCAATGTCTGCTGATTCCTTGATTTTTTGGTTTAAATGTTGTTAATAAGTTATCCCGGTCAGTAGTCTGTCCAAGTTGTTTTTACTTCGGTTTAGTTTATAACTGACCTTAATAACCGGTTTGGACAGTTATACAAGTTGACAGTCGATGTGTACCGTGTTTCGGCAATTTGGGTATCTATGTTTATATGATTTTATCGGGTCGTAAGGTAATTAAAATGTGCAAATAGTGAACCAACATTTGTCGGATGACATTAAAACCTTTCAAGCAGAGGATTATGCAGACGAGTACATAACTACAAAGAAGAAAGCCAGAAATAATTAAACATGTAAAGGAGTTTAATTGGAACCTCTGTATTTGGCAGGTGAAAGTGTCCCCAAAGCTCAAACACTGTAAAGGAGTTTAATTGGAACCTCTGTATTTGGCAGGTGAAAGTGTCCCCAAAGCTCAAAACACTTTCTCTGGAAAATCAAAAGTAAAGTTCTACCGTGGGAGCTAACCTTCTAAGAAGAGGATTGGAAGTAGAAGGAAGATGTAGGAGATGTGGTCTGACTGAAACAGAACGGCATGTGTTGCTACAATGTCCTTTCGCTTCTCGGGTCTGGGACCTAGTCCCTGCGCTTCACAAGCCATCATTGGTAAATTCCCCT
Organism: Eruca vesicaria subsp. sativa; assembly: GCA_932364175.1. Lineage (NCBI taxonomy): Eukaryota > Viridiplantae > Streptophyta > Magnoliopsida > Brassicales > Brassicaceae > Eruca > Eruca vesicaria. The sequence continues at coordinate 733,513 of CAKOAT010708487.1, read as the reverse complement.
GAAGAACTGTTGATAGCATGCCATCGTATGATTAATCTACCACCAACGGGTTTGGGAGATGGAGCACTGTACCCTTGGATTTTGTGGTACTTGTGGGTGGGAAGGAACAGGTTTGTATTTGAAAACAGATCTGGAACAGAATAGGATTTAGTGTCATTGGCACTTAGAGAAACTCGGGTGTGGCAAGCAGCTCAGAAGGAAGTAAACAAGAGTTTGCAGGTTAAGAAGAACCATTCAGCTACCGAGCTTGGGAACAAGGAGGAGGTTCAGTGTTTTGTAGATGCAGCATGGAATGCTGGCACCAATGGAGGAGGATTTGGTTGCATCTTCAAAGACACTTTTGGTAATTCTCTCCATCGTTTTTCATCAAACCGCAGCTTTGTCAGCTCTGCCTTGATAGCAGAAGTTCTTGTGGTTAAAGCTGGCTTATATGCAGCACGGTCTTTGGGTTTGCGTAAACTTACTATTAGGTCTGATTCCAAGTCCCTTATCATAGCCATCAATTCTAAGGAGCAACTAGTTGAAGCCCAAGGAGTGTTATTTGATATTGCTTATTATGTAGCTCCTTTTCATCTGTTAACTTCTATTATGTACCTCGAGCAAACAATGGAGATGCAGACGCCTTGGCGAAAGGTGCTCTGTTTGATTTTAATTGATGTAATGAAGGTTCGTTCAAAAAAAAAAAAGATGTCAAAAAAAATTATTTATTTAAATATATAAAGAAATCAATATTGTGATTAAGTATTCGTTTCATATACGACGTCTTTAGTTATAAATCTATCTTATTAGAATAAGACTGGTGGAAAGCCTGATCTTCTAGTCGATCACGAAAGCTTAAGCTAGTGACTGTTTATATGGACAGCACTTTTTCTAATTGATATTGGTTATCAATGTGAAAAAAACTTATCCAAGTAAAAAGAAGAAGATAAATACTATGTGAATAATTTGTTGGGTTTTATCTCGCTTTTTAGTTTTTTTTGTGCTAAATTATCTCGCTTTTTAGATTTATTTATTTTAAATGACAAAATGTTATCTACCATGATGTAACTTTACTTTTAGAAAATAGAGTCTATATCAAATTTGTTAATTTCACCAATCATATTTTTTTTTTAAATTACATATAAATAACACTTGTATTCTTATGTATTTTATGCAAAAAACTTACATTTTATTATTTAGGTTTTAGAATATGTGAATGAAAAATATATATAATAAATAATTTCAGATAAAATTTATTACTATTTAATATTAGCTTTTACTATAACTTTTAAAATTTATAGATAATTTTATTAACTTTTGAATACTTTTAAAATTATTGAATATTTAAATAACATAAAATTTTATTTACATAACACATTAAATCATAGTAAATTTTCATAATTTATAATTTGTTTTGTATATTTGATAAATTAAATATTATATATATATATATATATATATATATATATATATATATATATATATATATCTCACAATGTCTTACTTTGAAATATTTTCAGCCAAAATTTACAAGTATAACCAATTTTGATAAAACCTATGCAAAACATTTTATAGCAATCAATTTACAACTACATCTAATTGATCTACAACACATATTGTACAGCTATTTTTTTTTGCCACAGTTCAACTAATCATCACCTATGGTGTGTTGGTTTGTGCACTCTTATTAAATGCCAAAATTATGATTAATCCATTTAATTTCTACATGTTAATATTAAGAAAAAATATTTGGCTGATTTAGAGAAAAGAATCGTCTGATTAAAGAGTTAATACAAATATGAAAGTAGTTTATAAAAAAGAAATCTACAATTCATTTAAACTACCTATAATTGCTTCAAAATACTAGAATTTTATTTAAATTTTTCTTATATGTTTTTAGCTAAATTGTTTAATTTGAATTTCTGACTACCTAATTTCTTTTTAGTTCGGAAGTAGTTTTTGATTAATTAAAAACTTTTCAAATCAAACTAATTAGTTTTAACTTTTGGATATTCAACAATATATTTATTATACTTTGATGAGAAAAGAAACCATTGTTACTAATATGGCATAAAGTGACGCTGGCGTGATTCGTTTAAATTTCAAAGTAAGGAATAATCGAAGGTCGACTTAACGGTGGATACTATTTTTTGTTTTATTCTGTTATATCTTTTCATGTACAAGGTGTTTTTTGTAAGATTCTAAAGACTTCGAGCTATGTCGACTGTGATATTAAAACCTGTTCAGACATTTTACTTTCTCACTTTAATATAGTCTATTAGCCATGTAAGACTTTTTTTGCAAAAAAAGAAAAAACTAGAGTTTTATGAAGTAATTAACAAACTAATCATGTCAATAAAGTAAATTGAATAAAAAATGCGTTTTATACCATTATAAATTATTGTTACCAAATGATAAGCGAGTAAATTTGTAATATAGTTAAACACAAATAGATAAAATAATGTGATGACTATCAAAAACATTTTATTCATGATGAATTAGTGGAGTTCGGAAGAGAGAATATTAGCGGTGGCAAGGTTTCAGGATGTCTCTGTAGAGGAATAATCTTCCTAAAGCACTAGCATTATTCTATTGTTTATGTAATACTATTCCCCCATACATGGATCATAAATCATGGCTTACGTGAACGTTAAGAGAGCATGATCTCGGGAATATCCAGAGTGCGTGATGCGCTTAACAATTAGGCTTCTCGACATCTGTAGACTGTTGTAGGCTGTAGCCATACGCTTTTTCATATACTTAAAAAATATTCAGAAAGTGCGCCTCAAGATCTTTGGTAAAAGCAACTCTAATGGTGAAGGTAAAAAAGAGTTATCATAATTAAAAATAAAAGAAAAAAAAATAAAATATGAGAGAAGCATGAAAAATTCTAATATAAGGTCTGTTTTTGAGAACTTGGTTAGATGTTAGTTTAGCAGATGTCTTCTTTCTACTAGCCTTTCTACTACATTAAAAAATTAAATACATCATAATATTATTGTTATTATTATTTAGAAACATTTCATGTGTTATAACGATAATATATTGCTCTAAGCATCTCACTGCTGGGGAGAGACTAATTAACATGTTCTAGTCCCCGGCAGATGAGACCATGACCTTAAAGCCTTGACTACACACAAAGAAAAAAAGCATAGATGTGTATTGAATTTTTATATACAGGTAACAGAATACAACAGAATACGTCCGCTATCTAACAGTCAAATACTTTATGGTTAAATCATGGCATGCCTGTTTTTATGCGGAGGTAAGAACATAAAAACACTACTTAAAATCGTAAACCTGGCTGACAAAAAAAAAAAATCGTAAACCTTGACATAACACATGTTTATGTACGATTAGCCATAAACTAGTCTTAACGAAAGGACAGACATAATAAAGTCAATTATAAGGGTAAAACCACTCGGTTAGCAATAGCATACTTAATATTATGCCAATTGAAGAGCACGGTTAAGAAGATTGGGATCAAAATAACCCTAGTGCATCTAAATATAAGCATGCAATGCAGGCAAACAAGCTGAAAACAAGTATACAACTCATAGGATTCTGAGGTTATGTTATGATGAAAGAAAAGAAAGAAAGATAATGTGGGACCGAAAGGGTCTTATCTTAAAATTGGTAAGTGCGTATGCCTTCGCAAGTCACGAGCCAAGGGAATTGAAGGGAGGGGAAATCTCACTTAGTGGAGTGGGCATAGAGGAAGTGGTGGCATCCACGTAACTCAGTCTTATATCTGTTTGCTTATTTCACTCTAATCTCTTTAGAATTTTTGGGTCCTCCATTACAAAGACAACTCCTAAAAAACAGAAGGGTCAGTTCTCGAATTCAACAGTTTTACACAACTAAAACTCTTGTGATGAGAATATATTTATTTTTTATATAGAGGAAAAGATATAAATAAAAAACAAAGGTGTTTATGCTGTCAAAATACCCAAATGCTTTGATTCTGACCAACTGTTTACACAGGTAAATAAAGGTTCAGTTGTGGGCCTAGGTAATGTCTATGCGGCCTATTATTCCATGTAGGTGTCCACTAAATATATTTATAACTAAAGTAACATCGATGAAATGGAAGTTTTCAAAAAAAGATTAGTAGTCCGATGTGTTAAAAAAAAAAAAGATCAGTAAGACCGACAAATTTAGCTATCGGACTAAGCTGCATCAAATATATTTTGTTAATAATATTTAAAATGTAGAAAATATACTACATAAGAAAATTCAGGAAACTATAATCATGTTATGCAGAACAGCAGAAGGGTCCGAACTCCCAACACCCGATTAATAATTTTGAGAACATTGGATATGATGACCAACCCCAACACTAACAAAAATTATACTAATATTTACTTTATTTATTCTTTCCTCTTCAGACTTCAGCTACTAATCGTATTATTCCATATGTGTTAATCTAATTGTTACTTATCATTAACACATTAGTTTAAGTGATCAAAGCCAACTACTAATAAATCGATGGCTCAGATCAATATGACAAATATCTAGTAGCTTTCCAATTGTGGTGGTCTTTAGAATTTTATAATCGCTATTGGACAATGGACAACTTGAGAATCTGAAAGCAACAAGCAAAAACATTAGAACCCCGAATATGGAATTTAAAGCATTACAAGCACAACCACATATTCTTCAAGGGAAAAAAACATGTGAAGAAAATCATATGTAGTAACAATCTTATATATTAAAACAGAAGTCATGACTTGACTTCATGTGTGATTTTTTTTAAAATGGACTATTACTAGAAAGTTATGTTACATAACTCTCTAATAATCTTATCAGTATTATATTTTATGAAAAATCATATCTATAATAACAAAGATACGCTTAACAATTTGCTTTTGGTAAATTACCCCACACCTTCCAACTTAGTCACACAAAATATGTCAACAGATATAAGTTTAGGAATCTTCTATTATTTATAATGAAATATGTCAATAATAATTAAATGCATCCATAATATATTAACAAAAATCACAGGTTCGTAATATGGAATATATATATACCCTAACAAAATTTACACGCTATATACTAGATAAATTTATTTTGATGTAAAATTTTAAAATTATATTGTTTTAAAAAATTATTTTTAAATAAAATTCTTTATAATATTAATTTATGAAGCTATAAGTTTAGTTTTTAGTAAAAATTTCTTCGAAATTTATATTATCTTTGCAAATTAAAGTATACTAATATTTAATCAAACTCTATTTATATTACCTTATTTAAAATGAAATACCAATCTAACAAAAATAAAATATAGAAGAAGAAATAACACATGTTTGAAAAATATGTATAATATAAAAGATTTTAAACAATCTATTTGATTATAACACGTATTATATAATATTATTATGGTTGAAAAACATTTACTATACATATCGTAAATATGTGATTACTATAATATATACCAATTTACAAGTGAAAACAAAATGTTTATATAACTAACTATAAACGAAAACAAACACCCGCACGGTTGTGCGGGTCAAAATCTAGTATAGTTTATAATGTTTCTTTTTAAATGGCCCGGGATATCTGGTCCAACCGACTAATCTCTGGAGGTCTAACCAACGGTGCCAGTCAGACCTGGTTGTTCGCAAAGGGAGTTAGATATCTTTGTCGCCTGGTCACAGGCTAGCGTAATCTAAGGATAACAGATTCGAACCGGACCCTTGGAACTATTCTAATGTTACATATAAGTTAAGTGTCGATGACTAATCAAATATTGTTACTCAATGTTAAGGCTAAGTAATGGTGCCTTTCGACCATGTTACTTTCGTAATGACCTAGTTGCGCAATTATTGTGAATCAAATCTGACTAGCGATGTAAGTTCATTTTCGAATAGGAAGATAATTTTTACAGATTTTTCTATAAAAAAAAAAAAGAAAACCGAAAAATAATATAGGATCAGTTCAATGGGTTTTTATGCATGTAGTTCCAGATTTAAGTTAATGATGTATCATATATACCTAAACCGGACCGGAACTTCAATAAGGTTGGATCCACGAGCTTTTCCATATATACCTAAACTGGAAACTTTTTAGTACTTCGGTATACTTTTGCTTCAACGTATCTTAGCATAATTCTCTCATATTTCTGTAAGTCATTTCAGAATTTTCCACAGAACAAAACAATCTGAAGAATCTTGGGAACTCTTTACCAATCAGAGATATATACAGAGAAAAGAAGAATATATATATACTATGTATTCTGTGCTTCTATGGACCAGCACATCAGTACTTAGACCATGTGCATCCGACGCTTAGGGAGAGTTTTAGAAGAGGGGGTCCACCAAAAAGCAAAAAACCAGCGCTTGTAACTCCTCTATAAGCGTCGAATTCTGGCTGATTCTTGGTCTGTTCCGCGGGCTCCACGACACGTGGCAGCCCGCGATTGGTCCTTATTATAATTTTTTTTTTTTTTCAATTCGAAAAAAGAAATTAAAAAAAAAAAAAAACTAAGCATCCCTGGGATGCACATGCTCTTACTACTTACAGACACAAGTCAGAACTCTCTCTACTTTAATTCATGCATTAGATTTTGAAAGAGTGGGTATATTTTTCCTATATTTTAATTTTTATATTTAATTTTTTCAGTAATCATATTTTTGTTTAATATTAATTTAATTTGATAAAGTAATCCCTCAAATAAATGAAATATATAGTTAGACATAACATTCATCAATAAGTCATGTTTTTGTTTTAATAGAATAGATATATAGAAGACGTAAGTCGCAAAAATTACACGCATGACCATATGTGTAAGGTTAATGGCATTTCAATGATAACTACACAATAATAAAGACACATATATATAAGGTTTCAAAGATTATGGAGTACAAGAATGAAACTTTCGTAGAAAAGTTTCAAAAAAAAACATTCCCAGACTTGAAGACAGAGCACCAAGAGGCAAATCACAAAGCCAAACCAAATCAAATTGGCCTTTCTCGTCTTTATAAATATTAAGTTGGGTGTTAAAAACGAATTCAAAATCCAAAAAGCAATAATTAAGTATCTAACTTTCAATCTCAAGTGCTACTAATGCTAGATATACAAAAGGCCACTTATCAAACACCCACAACAATTCGACCCCTTTTTGCTATGTGCCTTTAGATTTTGTATCTTCTTTTCTATTCTTTATTTGCCTTTTATAAGCTTCTACAATGATATCTTGATTAAACTTTAATAAAGCCAAGGGAACAAACTACAATCATTTTCTCAAAAAAAAAAAAAAAAAAAACTACAACCATAAACCTCACTAAAATAGTAGTACACAAATGTCTATGGCTTTCTTTTCTCACACAAATCATATTTCTTCCATATTATTATAACCTTTAGATAAAAGGAAATAAAATTTGGTCTACTTTGTTTTAGATGATATAAGGATTACATAGTTTACATTATTTCCCCTTCTGGTTTGGTTTTGGAATGCTGCTGAATATTTTACTTACACGCGAGCGAGATAGTGCAGTTGAAAACTATTGGGACCTGCCAAAAGAAAATATAAGAAAGTGTTCTTATTGCAACACGCAAGAAGACAAACAAAAAGGCAGAGTTAGTGGGAGTGTTACATCAGTATCATTTTCTTTGTTTTTATCTTTATAAAATGCTCTAATGGCTTGATGGCATCATAAAAACAAGAGACCCCACATTATCATCAGCATAATCTCTCCCCATATGGACGGTAAAGATAAGAAAAACAAATCATTAGAGCATTTTAATAACGTGAGTGTTCTAAGATGACTCTTCTATAAATATTGGTCTTAGAGTATGCCAAAGGTTCCCATAAAACAAAACTGAGAAGTAACTTTCTATTCAGAGAGAAAAAAAGAGTTAATAAGAGTGATCGAGATGAAGAGTGTGCAAGAGGAATACCGTAAAGGACCGTGGACAGAACAGGAGGACATCCTCTTGAACAACTTTGTCCACATGTTCGGAGATCGAAGATGGGATTTTGTAGCGAAAGTGTCAGGTTTGAAGGTGGAGGGAGAAACTTAAGAATAGGTATAGGGTTTTGGTGAAAAAAATGGTTGGTCTTTGGAAAGGACCTTCCATTAAAAGATATGACCTGGTTTTGGCTGCAGGTTTAAATAGAACAGGAAAGAGTTGCAGGTTAAGATGGGTTAACTACTTACATCCTGGTCTCAAGCGTGGCAAGATGACTCCACAAGAAGAGCGTCTCGTCCTTGAGCTTCACGCCAAGTGGGGAAATAGGTCAGAAGATATCTTCTAAAAACAGAGAAACCCTAAAAATATATTTAAATCTTGTATGAATTAACTTTTGAATTGTTCTTCATACGCAGGTGGTCGAAAATCGCCAGGAAATTGCCGGGTCGAACCGATAATGAGATAAAGAATTACTGGAGGACTCATATGAGGAAGAAGGCACAAGAAAAGAAGAAGAGACCTATGTCTCCAACATCCTCATCTTCAAACTGTTGCTCATCATCTATGACCACTGCAGCTACTCAAGACACTGGAAGATCCAGTGGGAAGATGAATCAAGAATGTGAAGATGGATACTACTCGATGGATGACATATGGAGAGAGATTGATCAATCTGGAGCAAACATTATCAAACCGGTGAAAGACATTTACTACTCTGAGCAAAGCTGTTATTTGAACTTCCCTCCTCTGGCTTCTCCAGCATGGGAAAGCTCCTTGGAGTCTATATGGAACATGGATGCAGATGAAAGTAAGATGTCTTCTTTTGCCATTGAACAGTTTCCTCTCAGTTTTGAACATGGTAGATCATCATCGTGGTCGTCTTTACTCTAGGATATGATTCATTTGAATGTTTATATGTGCAGCATATTTATTTATATACTATCAAGCAAGCAACTGTTGTAGTTTCCATAACTTACATAAAAACACCACCCACTGTACTAATCTCATATAGTCTTCATCCTATGCCTTTGTTTCCTTCATATATCTTAGTTTGTAGAGTGAATAAAATAAGCATATCCATCTCTTTTGCGTATAAAGATGTTTTTTCATGGATACTAGCTATGTATAATAATGACACATTATAAAGATATCCATCAATAGACTTTAGTTTATGTGAAAGTTGTAAGAATTTAATTAAGTAGCAACATGACTTTAAACAAGGCATATTCATCTGCTAGATAATCAAGAAAATACGTTTGACTTGTAAAGCTCAAGCCAACTTTGTGAGAAAAAGAGTTATTCTTCTGCTTTATCATCTTACTAGGTTAAGATCTACGTGGGATGAACATTCTATATACAAATTATTTTAAGTATTATTGTTATTATTATTATTATTATTTTTACATATTATATATTAAATAATTGAAAATTTGTTAATTATTATTATATAATTAAATTATCACAAGCACAAACAAAAATCACTTTTGTTTATTTATAATTATTTTATATAATTGAATCCAAATGATCAGTTTTATATATTGTATGTCATATATAATTAAATTTAAACGATATTAATATGGATATATATATATATATATATATTATATTTTTAATTTGACTATCTATTAAATGAAGCTTTATATTCATAAGGTTGTGTGATCATTTGTATATTTATATAACAAAATTTTAAAATCTTTGATAACATAATTTTCAAAGTGAGATATTTAACATTTATAGTAATTCATAATTTTTTAAAAAATTCAACACGAAGTTTGAAGTTAAAGTATTAAGTTTTTAATACTTGTTTAATGTAATTTTTGAAATTAAAATATTTATGTATTTCTAGATGGTATTAATATATATATATATATATATATATATATATACATAATCTGGATATATATTGAATGAGACTTCCTACTCATATGATTTTATGTATCTTGTTATAACAAAAAAAATTAAACTATTAATCAAAAATATTATGTGTGAAATTTTTAAAGGTTTTAGTAATTCATAGTCGATTTTAAAAATTCAAAATATAACATATGGAAATTTTTTTTTATTATATAGTTAATGTTATTGTTTAATTTATTATCAAAATATAAAACTAAACAAAAAGAATAGATACTACACAAAATTTTATCAAATCTTTCTTATTCATAATTAGTCATTATCATATATATATTTTACTCACGTTATGTAATTTTGTAAGAAAAAAATGAAAAACATCAATAATAGTTTATGATTAATTTAATAAAAGTATATTATATTTTTATATGGATTAACTTATTTATCTAAGGATTCTAAGAATCAATCTAATGATCAAGGGTTGTAATGTTCCTTAAGTATATTATTATATAAAGGATTGGTAAAATCAGTATTTTTTTTCATTTGTTTCTGTTTAATAAATGTTTCTCCAAGATAGAAAGATCAGTTCCCACTTTTTAATTTGCCTTTATGGTAAGATATCATTTTTTATTTCTTCATTATATGAGCCACTAATTAAGAGACTAAAGTTTCAATTTTTCCTTTAACAAATGTTAAAATTTTCAATGAAAAGGAAAAACAAAAAGATGGCTGCTAAAGGATGCAAGCAACCAATTTATCAATTTAAAAGAAATAAAAAGTAGAGAAAGGAGCCTAATTAAACAAACAATAATAAGCAAATTAAGTAACAAGCAAAGATGGAATGGAATGACTGGCTGATTCTCACCAAACAATTTTTCTGAATCTCTTAAGAGGAATATAATAATTTGAAGAAGACAATTGGAGTATATGTTTCATAATTTGATTTTACCTGCTTACCTTCCTCCACTAATAAGAACGAGAACAAATGGACGGTAATAAAATAATTAGTATCCACAGACTAACATTTTCAACTATCACACAACAAACGTAACCCATTGATAATAAATATCATAAACAACTCTCAATAAGAATATGTAAAACAGGGTTAATGGATATGAATCTTAAAATCACAAGGAAATTATCAAACTTATCATTCATTACTACAACAATTGCACTTCTAAAAAAACGAAAAGAACTTAAGAACTAGCAACAAAATATAACCGTAGAACCACTTATAATTTGAGACGAACAACAAGGGCTAAGTTGCAAGTCGTCTAAACTTATTCTATTAAGGTGGATGGGCTTCCAACCTAAAACCAATTGGTGATAAGTGGAGTAGCCCATCTATCTTATATATCACTAAGAATCCCTTCCAACTTCCGATGTGGGACACTTTGTGTCTAATACGCCCCCTCGAGATGATGGCTCTCTGGCATCAATCTCGGAATATTCGGGCAAGGATCGATGGGCCGACTTTGGGCTGGATCGATAAGGATCGGGTTGGACTGCGTGGATCGTAGGCTCTGATACCATATTAAGGTGGATGGGCTTCCAACCTAAAACCAATTGGTGATAAGTGGAGTAGCCCATCTATCTTATATATCACTAAGAATCCCTTCCAACTTCCGATGTGGGACACTTTGTGTCTAATATATTCAATCATGTTTCTATCTTCCAATCTGTCCCCCAAAACGCATTTTCTCCAATGTAGACACCAAGTACGTACAGTTTTAGTTATGAGAAGAAAATATAATTCGTGTGACTAAACTAGTGATGTTTGTAGTCAACAAATGAATTAACGAGATCTGTATGTATATATGAATAAGAGGAAACCTAAAACGATCAAACAAAAAGATGGTTCTTGTAAGTAACATTTGTATTCTTTAAAAGTAACATTAGTCTTAATGGAATAAAACAACAGAAGAAAGTATGGTTTACCCAAAATAGAAAAGCGAGCTTGTAACTTTGTTATAATGATCATATCCGCTTGATACTCTTTAGAAACACCACCGCCACATCCAAATTTTTTTTCATAATGATTCAAAGGTTTGATACCTATTTGCTTTATTGCTTTATGAATTAGCATAATGTGGTATTTTATAGGTTTGGATTCATGTTCATATACCTAGCTTCGTGAATCGTGACGACTATTGGGAAACTGGCTATGGAGACAAATGCAAACTATGGAGACAACATCCATCATAGTATCGCAAAAGCAACAAAACTGGCTACAACATCAAGACACTCGTCGAGAAAAAAAACACACGAACTTGTAGTGCAGCATCGACTGTGGAAGTGTTGTCACAGTCAACCTACTTCATATGCAGAGCATGTCGAATAACTCAAACCAGGAGTAGATATTGAGAAAATTGTTGAACATGCTTACTGCCATATGATACTCACTGGTGCGAGAGACATTATAATTTGTGTGTAGAACGGTTGGGAAAGTGTGTAGATTATAATCTGTCTCTTTCTAAGATGAGAGATTAAGCTCAAATCTCACTGAATCCCTTTCTAACAAGAACATCAAGCATTTAAAAGAAACTGTCATTTAATCCTAAGAGTGTTCAAAATCTTGTGTAAATGGTTTTGATGAATTCCTCAAACTTGTTGCTGCTGATAAGAGGTGAAAAATTCAAGTTTAGAAGGGATCCTAACTGATACTAACCTCAAATAAACAAATTAAGTAATAAGGAAAAATGAAATGACTTGATTATTCTCACCGGAAGAAGACAGCTGAAAACACTATGGTTTACTCACATGAATCCTCTTCTAGCAAAAATATATTATAAAACGCTCTTCTAGCAATAATAGTCTTTGACTTAGTAGTAAAGTTATAACTACAAAGTATGCTACCAACTGGACTGAAACAAATGAAAATTGATTGGTATCACAATCCAAAAATCAAACCGAGCAGCCAGTTTAGAGTTGATAACAAGAACATACCAAAAATTCAACTAATGTTGTTGGGCCCACTCAAACGTAGGACCCTCCAAAAATAGGCGTATGCCACTTAAGCATGGAGAGCACACGGTATTCTTTAGTAAAAGGCGAAAGAATAGTTCGCTTTGTGCTCACCACATGGCTGCGTGGTTTGTTAAATATGAAGATGACCTTTAATTATAGTGCAACTTCTGCTACTTTACTTCTCTCAGTTACCCGATGTGGGACTCTCAAAACGAAAGGATTATTGCAAGGGCGTTGCTGATTTAATAATACTCTTCTTTGGCTTTAAATACAAACTTTTGTCTTGAAGCTGAAGACTCCAGTTGAAGTTCCTGATTTTGCATCCTGTAACCAAGAACCAATGAAGCTGAATCCATCCCACTCTTCTCTTTGGTACGATCGATTTCGCAATATCAGAAAGAACAAAAAAAAAAACAGACATTTAACAATGATGTAAACGAAGCAAAATAACGACCACGAGTTTAGGATTAGGACTTTATCTTTCTTGTCATTACGTATCATCATCATCGTAATTACTGAGAAGCATTTACCAGGAGCCACATTTTTTTTTTTTTTTAAAACTTGATGACTAATAATCCTCTTGTTCCTTTGGAAGGTTCGCGTTGACCATTTTGACTCGCTAATTTAAAACATGCGTATTTATCGAGTGCTGACGTGGCGGATCCTTACAGAACCCCAGAGAACACAACTTAAGAAATTAAAAAAGTGTCGGAAAGGAAAGGAGAGGAGAGAACGGTGGAGCTAAATCGGATCGAGCCTGAGAGTCGCCGGAGAATTTAATCTATTCCAATTTAATCAGATCGGCGCTTATATTGTATCATTTCTTCATGTAAGTCTCAAATCTCTAAAGCTTCAAAAGTGTATAGTTACCGTAGTTTCATACACTTACGAATCTGAGCTTTTGTATAGTTATTGAGAGAGGTGTGGTGGATGGAAAATGGCTGAGACGGAAACAGTAAACGAAGTGAAGGATAACAAATTATGGAAAGGTGTATTCGCTGTCTCCGGCATTATGTCTACTCTTGTCATCTACGGTGTTCTTCAGGTCTGGTCTTGTTGTTATGATGCATAACGGTTCTGTTCTATGGTTAAAGTTTATAACTTTCTTTGTGGGTTTGTTTGGTTCTGTCTGTAAATGTATAGGAGAAGATAATGAGAGTTCCTTATGGATTGAACAAAGAGTTCTTTAAGTACTCTCTGTTTCTTGTTTTCTGCAATCGGCTCACTACTTCAGCTGTCTCTGCTGGTGCTTTACTGGTAATCCAGTAATAACCCAACTTGTGTTTATGATTCTTCCTTCATTACCAAAGTTTGAAGGACCTTTTTTTTTTAATTTGTAGGCAAGTAAGAAAGTTTTGGATCCTGTAGCTCCGGTTTACAAGTATTGCCTTATTTCAGTGACTAACATATTAACCACAACTTGCCAGTATGAGGTAGGGTTTTTTAATCTTTCACCTCCTCTCTTGATGTGTGAACTTGGTATAACCACTGTGTAATGTCTCTAGGCTCTCAAGTATGTGAGCTTCCCGGTCCAAACTCTTGCAAAATGTGCCAAAATGATACCAGTAATGGTAAGCTGTGACATTCTTTTTTTTCAGCAGAGAGTGTTTGAGTTTTAGTAACACCGTTCTTATATATGTGCTCTGTACAGGTATGGGGAACTATCATCATGCAGAAAAAGTACAAGGGGTTTGACTATTTGGTGGCTTTTTTGGTGACCCTTGGCTGCTCTGTCTTTATTCTTTTCCCGGTAAAGCCTTCGGTTAATTTAAAGTACCTCAATCACCGTGAATATCGATATAAGATGTACTGATGTTTTTTTTTTTATAAATGTAAATCTGAGATGTAGGCAGGAGATGATATTAGTCCGTACAATAAGGGAAGGGAGAATACTGTTTGGGGTGTCTCTCTAATGGCTGGTTATCTTGGGTATGTGTATCATTGTTAGTCGTGACACTGATTATGCGATTGTTCTGAGATACTTTGTTGGCACTACTTAAGATTCTTGATCTTGAATCGTGATTGCGTATTTGGTAATTGGCTATCTTACAGGTTTGATGGATTTACAAGCACATTCCAAGACAAACTGTTTAAAGGATATAATATGGAGATACATAACCAAATATTCTACACAACACTTTGTTCTTGTGTTCTCAGTTTCACTGGTAAGACTCTTATTGCGGAAATATTTAATGAGTTGCATCTTCTCTGAGCACTGAACCATTAATTTTCTCACTTGGTTATAATATAGCCAAGCTCTATTTATTTTTTACTGTTAGACCTCTGCAATGACCCCTGATCTAACCTTTAGCTGATGAATACTAGGCTGGAGCTGTGGCATATGTTAGTGATAATTAACGTGTAATTAGGCACAAAGGATCTTCTGTTTCTAATTATCTTCCACGTTTCTAATCTTCAGATTTAATTTCTTCTACATAAAGCTCATTGCTTACACCTTCATGAAGAAGATCACAATCTGGTCAGTTCATGCTCTTTGCTTATTTTTGTAGGACTTGTATTGCAAGGACATTTGCTACTAGCTGTAGATTTTGTTTCTCGGCATAGAGATTGCCTACTCGACATTGCTCTGCTTTCCACTGTAAGTTTAAGTTTTAGTTTCCTCTATTCTTGTGCTCAGTCATTACAATATCATGTAGTCTAATAGCTCCACAAGATGACATGTATATATTAAAACATAAATGAATTTAGTTAGTAATCCAAACAATTCTATGATTCTATTAACCTGAATCAAGTTATTGAAATATCGTGATCTTCCTCTATATTCTCTTTGATTCCCACTGAACTTATCAGAGACTAATGTTGCAGGTTGCAACAGCTAGCCAGTTCTTCATTTCTTACACCATTAGGACATTTGGGGCTCTAACATTCGCTGCAATCATGACCACCAGACAGGTAAAATTTACAAATCCGATCTCAATCCGACTAAAATGCATCTCATTTGCTAACACAGTTCACCGTCTTACTAAAGCTTGCAAGCATCATGCTCTCATGCATTTGGTTCTCTCATCCGCTTAGCTGGGAGCAATGTATTGGATCGGTATGTCTTCCACTCTTTTACATTTTTTTTCTTTTGAGTTTGAACTAGTAAACATGTTAAGAACTTGGCGCTCCAAAGACTATAGGCTATACTTTTTTGACTGACCAAGTTCATTGGATCAGGTCATTGTTTTTGGGTCTTTATACGCCAAAAACTTACTGAACAGCAACAAAAAATCGCAAAAGCAACCGCCTCCTCAAGAACTTCCGCAGTATGAAAAGCCTGAGGGCTCTTCAGAGGGAACCTTCAAAACCACCAGTTAATGGTTTTAGTTTTACTCTTTGATTTAACCTTGAAAACAGAAAACGAGTCGATAGTGAACTGAAATTAGGATTCATAAATCAGACTGTCTGTATTTTTTTCACTCTTTTAACTCTTTAAGTTTTGTTGGATCTCTTGTAGGATTTTATATAATACATAATACATGTGTTTCGTTGTAGCCACTAAGATATTGGATTGATTCTTTTTCGCACTATATCTTCTTTCTTACTTCTAGAATTACATCATATGGTTGGTAACAAAATATCTTCGGTCATCATCAGAAGAATGGTTCAATGGAAGATCTAGTAAACAACTAAACATGACAATGTCTTCTCTTACATGTTTTAAATCGGATGACACCTTGGAGTATCAGTCAATATATGCTTTTATGTTGACCTTTCTTACTTTTTCGCACAATACTTTAATACTCCAATTCAAACGAAGAAATAGTCCTTAAGAGAAGTCCTTTAACAATTTTGTGGTAGTGATATGTTAACTGTGTGCAATCGGCATAACCATAACCGAAAATGACACAAAAACACTAAAATAAAGAGACCAAAAGTAAGAAAGGTCAACGTAAAAGCATATATTACGGGATTGGAGTATGTAGAAAGGTCAACGTAAAAGCATACTATTGTATATGCTGTCATGGATAAAGTGAGATATTTATCTACTAAAGTATGTAGAAAAAATAATAGCAGTAGTGTTGTGATAAAAATATATATGTATACTGTATGATGCATGGCAAGAATCATTCAAAATAAGATTATATTAGAGTAGATGGCTCTTAGATGGATAACCAATGAGACAAGTGGTTGAGGGTAGGATCCATGAAGTTTGTATTTGTTCCACAAATGCTGATTCCGGTCAGATTAAATAGAAAAACTAATCACTTTGTTAGACTAAGACAAGCACACAGTGTCCACACATAACATATATAATATAACCAATATATATACACGATTATGCGGCTAGATTCAATTCGATTCCAGTTCCAGATGTTAAAACCTATGATCGGATCAGACTTTCTCAGCTTTTTGGTTCTAATGTGAATATTGTAAGTGAGAAATTTGACAACATTTGTTGGAAGATCAAAACTTTACAACAGGAGATCACTCTTTTGGATCATGATAATATAGCAACATCTCACAAATGATGAATACTGATTATGAGATCAATTATTTATGCTTGCTAACGTTAGCAATGAACTAAGGACTAATTATTGGATAATATTTAATTTAATAACAAGTAGTCTTTGATGGGCTATCCATAAGTTCAACATGTTATTTTGGATAGACCCGTGAACAAACGGTCAAACTCTGTAAGGTCAAAATTATATTGCTATATTATTATTCGGACAAAGACAAAACCAAGTGCTCTTAAAAAAGCAAGTGGGGCGGCTCTTGAATCTTGTCTACTGCTACTCCAAATCACTAAGGATTAGAAGCCATGGAGGATGAGGACCATACGTATTTTTTTGTAATGCATGGGGGAATCTAGCTCTATGCCTCGACGGTAAGTTCCACTTGACTCAAGTGCAGACGTGCTACTTTTTGAATCATTTTTAACTGGTAAGTTGGTAACTAACTTAAAGCTGTGACAAAAAAAAAGGTAACTAGCTTAAAGAACCAATCCCCTATATATTAATTGAGAAACATTTGAAAAGATGTAACCTCAAATTTGTAATAATTAAAAAGTAATCTTGCTTAGTTGTCAATCAATTATCATACCAATTAAACTGACGTGGCAGCTTTAGGTTCAATTGAAATTTGCTAGGGAAAAATAATTAGAGACGCATATAACGCATGTAACATAGTTTACATGAATATATATAATATATATATCCCACGCTAATGAATGTTTCACAAAGGAAAATATACTCAAATGTTCCAGTTTACATTTGCGGACACATTAATACATGCCATAGAAGAAAAGGAAAATATACGATTTGATAACGATTTCCATATATTAACTATAACTTCATTCCTTTTAATTTATGGAAGTGTATATGTAAAATGGAAATTACTTTGTGACCAAGTTCAAACTTAATGGTAAAGGCAAGTGTATATGTAAAATGTAAAACTTAATATGTTAACTTGGTAATTTATGTTAAAATTAATATATG